>UFQX01000029.1:1531728-1603393 GCA_900497675.1 Arapaima gigas
CCCCCCCCCCCCCCCCCCTTGGGTTTCTTTGGAGCATTACAGTTTGGTTTCAGCATCTGGATGGTTTTATTTCTGTGGCTTTGGTAGAACTGTGGACAAAGTGTAAGGAGGCTGACCTTAAGTTTTGTCTATGAGTTGAAACTGCAGATGGGAGTCTACCTTTCACACTACCTATATTTGAATAATAATGTAATATAATTTTCATGTATAGCAAGGAAGAGTCATTAGGGTACCTGAATGTTGAGAACACATGCTAGAAAATAGATTTATTTATATTTTTTAAAGTAACTGATAATATTTTTCATCAGAGTAATGAATTTTTGCTTTTTGAACAAATTTAAGGAGTAATCTGGATATTGATGGAGAATGAAGGACTGCTCTACTACCCACTGTCCTGATGGAACAGCTTCACAGTCTCTGTGTACTCTGCCTGATCTGGTTTCAAGCAGGTGTACTCAAATATTTGGCTGGTAGGATACTTTAAGTTAAACTATAGTCAATATTGGTTCTTCTAACTTGTTGCCAGCATTCCTCTTTGAAAGCATTAATGGAGACTTAGTCTATTTCTCCTTCATACCCCATCTTCAGTTGCTTGGCTTTCTAGAAACTGCAGGACTCCAAGTGTTGCTCATATGTAACCATGCTAATGATATTTACCAGCTTTTTTTCTTTTTAAAGACTCTTCTAATTGTCCGTCACGTGATTCTTACCATAATTCATGATTCCACATGGATGAGATTCACTCAACTACCTCAGTAAGCAAAACCCAACATGGGACATCATTTTTGCCTTGGCGAAAGACTTGTTAGTGTGGCAACATTAAGAAGTGTAGGTTCCTTGTGTATTAATGTACATGTCTCTCCCTCTTTGTGGTTGTTAACATGGCTTTCATTACTCTAGGTCTCCCCACATTTTGATTCAGTGGATTATTTGCAATAGCCCTGGTTCATGCCAGCTCACATCAAGGAATGCGTCCTATAATTCTGCCAACAAAAATCCTATTTGATATCACCTAAATGCTTGCTCGTGAAAGAAAAAAAATTGCTTATCACAACTTATAAGGGGAATAAATGGCAAGTGGCAGACAGGGCGTTGATAGAATGTCTCCAGTTAATTACTTTAAGTGACTGCTGTTTATTTTATAAATACCCCTGCCCTATGCCTTCCCCTTTTTCTGTTTAGCACTGCTAAAGTTTAGCAGGTGGCAGCCGTGCATTGGATTTAAGGTCTCATATTGTCATTGTAATTTTGCGTAGGGTTTAATGCACACTCTCCCCTGCAAGTACATACAACTGTTGTTCACATTGATTCAGCTCAATGATCTGCTCTGTGGATTCTTTTTAGGAGACCTTATCTCAGTGGTTTTTCAACTGGGTTATTTTCAGGGGCCACATATCAATGGATTTCTCAAGAGATCATGTCTAAACTGGATGAACTACAGCAGACTACATCTCAGTGTATTTCTGAGTGGGTTCTTCACAGGAAGCTTAATTTCTCAATGAATTTTTCAGTGGGTTATTTTCAGTAGACCACCTCTTAGCTATATTCTTAATAGGTTCCTCTTACAATCTTAGATCATGTGTCAATGGACCATGACACTGCCCCCTACATGCTGGACAGTGGGAACCATACATGCACAACTGTTCAAGGTGTTCTACATCTCGCAAATACTTATTGTTTGGAATCATATATTTCACATTTTGCCTTTTTGGTCTAGAAGACCAATTTCTACTCCTTACTCAGTGTCTGGTACAGTGCTGTAAGTTAAACTGCAGTTAATATTGGTAATATTGGTACAGGTAATATTGGATTGCTTTAACTGTTCACCAGCATTCTGCTTTGAAAGCATTATTGGACACTTAGTCTATTCTGCCTTTATACCCCGTCATCAGTTGCTTTTACTCTTTCTGAACAGCAGGACTCAGACAATCTTGCTAATGTATAACCGTGCTAATGACATTAACCATGATTTTTCTTTAAAAGACAGTTTTTCCCTTAACTGATTCTTACCATAATTTTGAATCTCTCCACATGGGTGAGATTCCTCCCACTACCCCAGTAAGCAAGACCCACTGTGGACCATCATTTATGTCTATGGGAAAAACTGCATAGATATGATGTATAAGCACAGATATGATGTATCTCAGAACACTGGTGGGTCCAAAAGGGTTATGAAGGTAGATGAAATAAAAAGAGATGAATGCATGCAGAGTAAAAGGAATCAAAGAGGATTGGATACAAAAGAGGCTTTGCTGAGGCCTAGCAATAAGGAAAAGCAGCCAAATTAGCCTGGGGGGAAGGAGTTTCTCAGAGGTGGAAGACGTCTAGTCTGGAAGGTGACTCTTCTTTTTTTATTTAATTCGTTAATGTATTTTATTTGCTTAGTCGGGGTTATAATCCAGAGAAACTAACAATACACGACTTGAGTTTCAGAACGCTACACTTTTGAGCGCTACAGCCATATGCTACAAGTTTTGGCCACATTAAGCAAGGCAATGGGCTGTCTTCTGCTTCCCAGAAGGCTATTTTGCTGGCCTAAGCCAAGGCCGTGCCACCCCTGCTAAAGAGAAAGCCATTCTTGTGTTGGAACAGCTGGCCAGGTGAGACCTGATGTAGCAGGAATCATTGAGTCAGTGGGATCATTCAAATGAATACAGTGCATGGTGCTTAAGTGTTCCTCTGTCTCTGTTCTGTCATCTTTCTTCTGGGTCTCTATTCATGTTAAAGTTTCATCCAGAAATCTTGCTATGTCTGGTGCAGGTTTTTTCTTTTTCTATATTATTTTTTAAGTTGAGAAATTAAATCAGTTTCATTTTTGGGAGAAGGTAGCTAGACAGATAACAAACCAGTGGTTGGTTTTTTTCCCTTTCCTTTTAGTGACAGTTTTATTTCAGAATGCAAACATAATCACAATTTAAAATTCTTGTTTTACTTACAGATGTAAACTGACTCACTGTTTAATTGTGTGGGCCCAATGGACCACCATACCTATAAAGCACTTGCAGAATCCTTTCATGTTGTTCTGGTACTCCCCTTTATGCTATGACCTTCTCTGTAGACTGAGTTCCAGCTCCTCCTTGCAGTTTCAGTGTTCAGTGACTTCAAACACTAACTGAGAAGTGAAGTTTAACCAATAACTTCCTCCTCTGTTCCCATTTTGTTTGATGGATGTTTGAAATATGCTTGTTTAAAAAAAGAGCACTCACTCCTGTAAACTGAGTTGCTTCTAATTTCATGACACATTTTGGAGGAGGGAGCAAAGCTATTGTTTTCAGTTTAACCTAACCTCCTCCTCCTAAAAGTCCACACCTAAGTACCGTGCACCCAGTCCCTGATTTATTATCTTGCGTCATAGATGTTTTGCCTTTCAGTCTGTCAGACTTTATTTGCTGAGCTAAGATATAACCTTGGCAGTGGTTTGTTGAACTTAGTCCAGCACAGCTTAGACTGATCTTGTTGGAGAGTCTACCTTGCCTTTGCAAGCCGGAGATTTTTACCAACAAAAATAAATAGATACTTGTAGTTCTTGCAGTTCCACTGTCAATGTGATTTTGACTACAAAATTGTTTATTAGTTTTGTCAGGAGTGTGAGAAGTTGGAGTCTGTTGAGAGAGGGGAAGAGCTATGGAAATCACTTACGAGAGATTTCTGCTCCCTGCATTAACCCCTTCAGCGTAGGCTAAAGAACACTAATCTTCCATTAATCTTCCCAAAATTGAAATTAACTGAAATGGCCTACATGTTACTACTTGATGTAACTTAGTTTATTTATATTCATTAATGTAAAGGCTAATAAAAAAAAAATTGGAGCCTAGTCTTCTGGCAAACCCCAAACTAAAGAGGGAGCGACTTTCAGACTTATATCTCCCATGTGTTGTGAGAGCGTTCATGATGTAGAAATGAGCAACAGGATGGGCTAATTTGTATATTGATCTGTATTAAAAACTCTATGTGATCACATGAATGACCTCTATTGACTTGTTTATTTTTCCTTAATCTCCTTGAAGGTTACTCTTTTGTTCTTCTGTTTGTGTGTTGTCGTCATCCTTTGACATTGAGTAATCATGAATGATGCTGATATGGCAGGCAATTTTAAACCATTGCATTTGTAAGTACTCCTATTTGTAATTATCAAAAAAAAGAGGTAAGACATCATATCAGTATATAACATTTTGATATATCCACAGTTCAACTGTAGGAGCCACTGCCTCATAGGGATACGCTAATATAAAGGTTGAATGAAATGAAGAACAGAGAGAGCAACTCACCTGATGGCTTGTTTGTGGCTGATGTGCTGCGTGTTCCACTAGGCACAGTGGGAAGCATTGGTGGTGGGACCTTGAGGTTCTGGTCACTCTGGATCTCGTTGGTGATTTGGCTGGTAATTCGGGTGTAAGTAGGAGGCTGGTAGGGCTTGCTAATGGGCGGTGAGGGTGGTGGTTGGGAGCGAGGCTGTGGTTGGGGCTGGGCCTGTGGCTGGGGATAGGGTTGGAGGGCTGGCCGGGAAACAACAGGCATCCTTTGGCACTGTTCCTCAAGCCGGGCTATGATGGCCGTCTGATTGTTGGCCAACGAGGCTAGGTTTTGGTACTTGTGCTCCAGGTCTCTGTAGCGGTTTACCAGTTGCAGCATCTCAGAGGTCTGATTAAGTACACGATTCTCAAGCTGAGACAGCTCCAGCGCATTGTCCCGCTTTCGGATGATCTCGTGCAACAGTTGCATATAGAGTTGCGTGACACGAGAGTTCATGTTACGACTCTCCTTGCGGAGCAGCTTGACCTCATTGACTAGACCACCGTCCACCTCCACAAGCTGCTGCAATGTCTCAATCTGCCGCTTCTGCTTGAGCAGCTCACCATTGAGCAGCTCCAGCTCCTGCTTGTGAACACGATTCTCCAAAAGAGCATCTGGCTCCCTAGAGTTGACGCATATGGCACCCGTCACCTTTTGTTGGGGTACAATGAAGGTATAGGAGCACTTGTCAGGCTGCTGGCTGTCTGTTGTGGACCGCTTATGCCGTTCTTTGTATAGGAAGTTGCGCTCTGGAACCGTGTCACTGCTCTGAAATTCCTCCACCTTTGGTGTCCCAAAGCATGGGCCAGACACCAGGACCTGGACCAGGATCACCACAGCAGAGAGCTTCATGGCAGATTTGGAATGGGAGCTGCTGATCTCGGTGTTTCACCACGATCTGAGTTGCCTGACATAGAGAGAGACAAGCATTCAGAAAAGCAGGTGGTGTAAATGTTAACACTATTGAAGTCAAATGATAAAGATTCAATCCTACCGCTTGTTTTAGTACACTTGAGCAAGGTATTTACCCATAAAATTAAAAATACCCAGCTGCAGAAATGGGTAAGTTACTTGTAGTAGTTTAGTGGAAAACCAAACACTGTAGGTTGCTTTTGAGAATGTTTTGGCCATGTAAATAAACAAAATGTAAATGTTTTGGTCTACCCTGCTGCTGGAGAATAGTGTTCATAATCAGGTTTTCCAGAATATATTTTACATTCTTAGTTTACACTTTAAATACCACGTAAACTAAAGTACTCCCTAAACAAGTAGTTTAATAGAGCAGATAAAGTGGAGGTAGAGTGAAAACTAGTAGATATTGTGGGTCTGAAGGATCAGGGCTGGCATTTTTACAGACATGGAGCCATTTCAGACATGTGAAAAGTACATTCAAATGCTAAGCCATAGCATTATGAGTAATACTCATGTTATTATTACTGCATTTTTAAGCATTATTTTTATTTTTTCCTGCCTTAATTAATAAAACACAATTTATTGGAATGAATGTAACAATTTTCTTGTAAAAGGGTATTTTTGAAGTTTTTAGCATCCTTCTTTATAATGTTATTGAGAGTCACATAGGACAGCCCTGTTTAAATTCACTTCAGAAATATGAAAAACAACATTTGCACAAAGGATTTCCTTGAGAACATAAAATAAATGTGAAAGCTTTATCTTAAATCTGTTACTGGAAATATAAATCACAGCAGACTTGAATCACTTCTTTTATTCCGATGCCTGTGCATATGATGCAGCCCAGCTTATCAGAACCTGGCATGAAAAACTTTGTTTCTATGATTGCTTAACTCCAGGGCAATTGAAGATGGGCTGTTTTACGATCCAGTCCACTAAAGGTGCTAAACAATCTTTCATGAGTGCCTTGTGAAATACAGATTTTTAGTGAAAGCTTGCCTGTACAGGTTACACAGAAAAAAGTCATTTTTCTGAAAAAGTGGCAACCATGTGTGTGATAAAACACCCTAGACAGGATGCCAGTTTACTACGGAGCAGTGCAACTTTGTTCCGTTACTACCAATGATAAATGTATTATTTTCTATTTATCTTGATGATTGCAGAATTATTATGGTATCTAAAAACAGTAAACTCTCTAGATTACCCTGCTCTGGAATTGTCACTCATCTGAAGAGTCAGAACCCCCCCCCCCCCCCCCCCAAAAAAAAACATTTATGAAAATATTTACAGAAGAAACTTTGATGCAAAACTCATCACATAATGGCTACCCAAACTTTGAGAGTACGATAATGTGAAACATCAGAACTCTAAGTGCACAAATCATACTGAGAATTTTGTTTTGATGTTTTGTATTCCCAGTTGTCTGGTTTTATCGTATCAGCTCATAAACAGAGCACTGGTTCAGTTTTGTTGGAAGCCTTATTTGGAGTGGAGCATGTGTCTTCTGGGTTCAGTAGCTAGTATTTGTGCTGTCTTGTTCTTGCTAATTGGAAGCTGTGCATTTAACATTGAGAAGGCCCAGGAATACTGCCAAGTGCAGGATTTGAGACTTGTTATCCATGCAATTGTATCACGATGTTGGGCTAGTGGTTTCAGAGAGGATTTGGAGAACTTTAACCTGGCCTGGTCATATGACAGGGTCTGTGAATTGCTTTCAGAAGATTCTAATTCCACTCTACGATTAAAGCCAGTTTGGGATACTGTGCGCATTAAAATGCCCATCCATACATTATCATGAACCACTTGTCCAGTGCAGGATCCCCAGGTTCCAGAGTCTATCCCAGAAGCATAGGGTCTAGAGCAGATTACACCTTAGAGTGGATATCAGTCCAACACAGATTAGTCACAACTGTTTGCTCATACTTCGCACACTGAGGGCTATTCAGAGTCACCAGTTCACCTGAAGAAAAGGCCTTCAGAAAGCAGGAGGAAACCATAACACCTGGAAGAAACCTGAGTGTTGTGTATTTACATTATTCAATTCAGTTCATTTTTTAAATGGAGTTCTGCTCGGTGAGTGACACATCACTAAAAAAGGTCAAGGATATTATGTGATCTGCAGTCTTGCATCCGCTAGTACAATGACCAGACCTCCTGATTTCACATATGGCCATACCTATAATGCATGTTCCCTGTTGGTCCATATGTGAGTTCTGTTATCTACAATCAGCTTTTCGACAGGCTGCCACGTTCTTCGCATCAGACCTAAGGGCCCATCTGATTAAAAACTGCTTCAGATTGTACGGTGCTGTGGATCATTTCCCTGCCCCTGACAAAGACACTCTGCTGTGCCAGCATGCTGATGTCATTGTGCTTATTTAGAAATGAAATATGGAATGAGATGGATGACTGGGCCTTCTGCTTGCTGGCTGTCATATTTGTTTTATTTATTTATTAAATTGCGAGAAATCATTTGTTTAAATGGCAAGTATGGAAACAGTGTTTAAAATAGCATTTTTGTGGGCTCTTTTATATTTATTGCCTAAACTGTAATTCCTACTAGTTGAAAAGCAGACCAGTGCACAATGGATTTAAGAATTTAGAATTGTTAAATAATTTAAGGAGAGGCTCTGACTAATGGAATCTGAGGAGGTGACTGCACATCGCTGGACTCCATCTTAGGTTGCTCTAGCATGTCTTTACTGAGAAGAAGCATTCAGACCTTTTTTCAGCTGAAAAACAACCCAGGAGCTCATTCCACACAGAGACATGGAACTCCAAACCACCCTTTTAATGAACCAAAAGGTTTGGACTGTGTATTCAAAGGTGCTGTTAAAGCACATGCCAGCCCTTTGAATCATTACTGAGACAGCTTCTTACTGTCATGTCTGCACTCACCCGTGGCCAGAAGGGCAGGGACGTCCCAGTATCTTGGAAAGTGAGACTGAGTTGTGGAATTGAAAGATGATTTTGCATTTGTATCATCTTGTACCCTGTGTGCCCTGTGATGGACTGGTGTTGTGTCCAGGGTGTATACTGCATCACATTCTATGCTTAAGTGATAGACTCTGGACCTGCGTGACTTTGCATGACACAAGCAGTGACTGAAAATGGATACATTGGACATCTTGGTGTGGATTTATTGGCTGTTTTTACAACAGTAGTTAAAAGCTGGGAATTCTTGGAATGCTGCTCACCTATCTCATTATAACCCATTGCTGTAGATCTGAACACAGCCATACAGCAGCCACTAGGGACCACAATGGAGTCCCTCTTCATGATTTGGTAAAAATGCTTCTGCTTTTATAAAGCATATGTTCACCCCTCAATATACCTACATGTACACATACCAGGCAGCCTTTTCTTCTGGTCAAGAAAATGATACAAACTTTAGAACTTTATAGCTGAATAAAGGTTTTCAGTCAACCCAGGTGCCTTATTTATTTTCTCTCTGTTGTGGTCACCCCCTGTTTTCTAGTCATTTTGGTAATCAAGTTCAAAATATTTTTTGTGTGAAATTATGCATTTAAAGATGTTTTGTGATAACTTTCGTGATCCTTCACATGCTTTTGATATTCTACTCAGAGGAATTTGCATTACATTTATTTGTTTAGCAGATGCTTTCCTCCAAAGTGGCAGACAGTGAGTATTAACTTGTATTTAGCCCACATTTTTGTCAAAGGTGACTTACACTGCCTGATACATTACACCAAACTCCCCCCCTCCCCCCATGGGCACGTACACACACACACTCACACACACCAAACAATTTAGATTCCTCAGTTCACCTCAATAGAAGTCGGACTGTGGGAGGAAACCCACGCAAACTCCATCCAGTCTGAGGCCACATCTGAATTCAGTGGAGAGGCAATGAGGCACAAGCGCTGCCCACTGTGCCGCTGTGTTGGTGTTTCTCTGCTCTTTCAGCTGTTTATGCTGTTCTGCATGCTACCGGTGTCTAATACGTCCTTTTCATAAGCCGTTTGGGACAGGAGAGGCATTCTCTCACCAAGATGTCTTGAACACTGGAGCCAAGACTGAGCATGCTCCACCAGACCCTTCACCCTTAAACATCACCCAGTAGGAGTATCACAGCACAGGGATTCACCAATGGAGCAACTGCTCCTCTCAAAGACACAAAACTCCTACTGTGATCAACCTCTTTGCATCCCGTCACCTGTCGCATATCTGAGATGCATGGAAAAAAACTGAGATTTATGAAGAATACTTCCTAACAGAAAAGTGGCATATATAGAAAAAAAGTTCCTAATTATTGGGTTAGAAAAAGAAACTAAAATCAGTAGCTTGTAAGTTATGAATACAATAAACTAGAAAAGTCACCTTGGACAAAGTTATCAGATAAATAATTCTGTAAGTAAGCGTTTTAACCTCATTCTGGAATATGTATTTCCGCCTTGTTGCCGTTACTATACTTTATCACTGCGAGTCACCAGTTAAATAAATTAACATAAAATAGTAATAATAAGACCCTATTATATCACTATATACAGCTATAGTCTTCAGACTCAGAGAACACATTTGAATCCCTCTGCCTGCTGCAGTTCCCTTGATCAGTATTTAATCAGAAACTGATACAGTTTTTAAAAATCCAACTGTTTAAATCAGCAAGACATTGCATGTTCCTTTGGAAAAATGTATCAGCTAAACAAATGAGCATTTTATTCTGGTATTTGTTTTACATTTCCAAAGAACATGAAGCTATTTTAATCACATTTGAAGTAAACTCTTTGCTCACTTTTAGTGTTTACAGAAGGACACACAAATCGTTGTATCTTCCATTTCACATCTGAGCACGTAGATTCAATCCCACTTTCCCACTGCCCCGGGAAATTAATTCTCCTGTAGCCTCTGAGTGAATTTGACACGTAGCTTCAAGAATAATCTATTGTCATCCTTTCATCTACAGTTGTCCCTTTATCTGTAGGTGTCCCTTTCAGCTTCGTTTTCATGCTCTGGCACCCTGGACAAGCAGGGCAAAGTGGGGACTCGCATTACATCATAAAGTCCACACAGGGACAGCACTGTGATTCACCAGAGTGGTCACAGCAGTTGCTTTGGAACAGACATTCCTTCACTCAAAAGCTGCTGAGCTTTTTGGCCCCCGTGTCCTTACCGGGTGATGGTGCCTTAGCCAGTTCTCCTCTCAGACCCCTTGCTGTCTCAGCAAAGTAGAACGCCTGGGTGCCGCCGCAAAATAACTCATCACAGTCTTGCTTTCTCACTCTCTTCGCTTTTTTTGTCTCGCTCTGGTGACCTGGTCCCTCGTCCTTTTCAAAGATGAAACCCCAGGTTCCTTAAGAAGCAACCAGAAGTGCAGGAAAATCTTCACCAATTTGTGTCCCTGTGTACATTAAACTTTTAAAGAAAACATACACCTGAGACTGAGGAGGGGGAGGAAAAAAAAAGCAAAAAAAAGACCATTCAGCTTGGGAAGAGAAATAATCTGTTTATTTGCAGGTGACCGGAGTGAACAGGTAGGCTTCCTCACGGTGTCAAATAGCCAGAAGCTGTGAAGCGCTGATGTCCTGCCCTGTGGGAGAAGCTTGTCACGGTGCTAAGTCAATCACCTCTGGTTTGCAGTTCCAAAGCATGTCAGTCTTTTTCTACACTGACCCCGCCACCCCACCCCCTGCCCCTGCCCCTGAGCTTCCTCCCTCCCCTTTGCAGTCCTACTACATGACGAAAAGTGCCCCACGACTCAGTCTCAGCAAGTAGTCTGATGATGGTTAGATTCTCTCTCCTCCCCCCAAGCTTGAACAGGCCCATGCTCATGAGAAATGAGGTTCAACCCCGCCCCCAACAACCCCCCTTCCCACTCCCAACCCAACTGTTCTCCTGCTTTGCTGCAGCTTGTCCCTCGCAGCAAAATGAGATGATGTTACAGAAGTCCAGATCAAGTGGTCTGCGTGTCTGGGTAGGGGTGGGAATGCATGAGTGATTGGGGGGGGGGTCACTCACATTCCTTCTGATGGCCTTTACCGTTGACTGAGACCTCCTCGGGTACCGCCCCCACCAGGTGTGTACTTCCAGCTGCAGGATTCTCCTACGCTACGGTCCAAGGCTGCTCTGTGAGCAGGTTGCCGTGGTAATAGACCAAGCATATCCACTTTCCTGCAAAAAGCTCAGTGCAGTTTTACACCCAGTCAATCAGTCCACCTGTGATTATCACTTCACACAGTCCATCATCGCATATTATGACAGAATTGTTTCTTTATGGCATTAATGTCATTTCTTTCCTTTTCTCTGAGTACACAGACAGATTGGCTGATGGTGTAACAGAATGTGCCGGAGTGATTCACGTGTGCAGCTGTGCAAAGCATTTGTTTTAAGTTTAGAAATTGGACTCATCTCTCAGCTGCAGGACTGGATCTCAAGAGAGAAAACTGTTGTAGCCTTAAACATTGTGCTAATAGTAAACAGAACGCCTTCAGATCAGCTGTGACATTGCTTAGCAGAAGAACAAGCCACCCTCCATTGCATCGTATTCCCAGCGATGAAAGTTAAATAGGAAACGACGGAATATCGTAATTTAAGCTGGCCATATGCCAAGAGCAGAGGAATGGTTTCAGCATGTCGATGTTTAATATTATTTATACTTGTTCACATTCCTAAAATGTGCTTTTTGTGTCTCAGCATCTAAGGTACAGACTCTGTTTACGTGGCTGTGTGCATGAGAGTCTGCACAAGATTTCTGTCCTGCTCTACAGCACAAACATTTGTCATGTTAACAATGTACAGTGTATCCAGAAAGTATTCAGACCCCTTCACAGACTTCTGACACCTTGTACCACAGCATTCTTCATTCAGACCCCTTTATTATTTTTTTTTTTTAAACAACACAACAAAATGTGGAAAAAAGTGAAGGGGCCTGAATACTTTCTGAAAGCACTGTATCTGCCAGCCTTGTATATTTTGGCACTGTTTTCCCAAATGAAGTTTGCTGAGGTACGGGGTGTCAGAAGTCTGGTGAGTCCCCAGGGCCGTGCAACAATATAGGTTCACATACTGGTGAAAAATGATGGCATAAATAGTCTGTGCTAAATCGGTGTCTTTGTGACTGAGGTTTGGTTGTCACAGCTGCACAGGTGCCAGCTTACTACATCAGGACCCAGAACACTGTTAAAAATGTTTGCATTGTTTTGCTTTCTCTATTAATTATTATTATTAGCTCTAATCCAATCATTCAACATTATTACATTGCAATTGATATTTCTGAGGCTGATGGATTGCAAGTTGTCCACTGGGGCCCAATGCTTTGGCTTTGTAGAAAACACAGAAGCATATGTCTTTCATGGAAATGATATAAACAGACAGGGCAATGGTGTTTCTTGGATTGCTGCTGAATTATTTAAATTGTCTGATTGTATTAGAGCATGGTGAGCAGCATGGTGGTGCATCAAAAAGCTCTAGTTTCTCAGCTCCTGGGCTATTGCTTTGGGCAAAAAAGGTTTGAATCCAGCTCAGCCTGTATGGAGTTTGCATGTTTTTCCCCATGATTGTGTGGGTTTACCCCCACAGTCCAAAGACATACGTTTCAGGTGCATTAGTCACTAAATTGCCTACGTGTGTGTGCTATAGAATCTCCTTAAGCAATTGTTAATGTCTGTTTGGTAAATAAAACATTAATCCCTCTCACTGATCCTTTGTAGGCCCTGTTTTAAGCTCATTAACTTTAAAATGTGTAGCTGTGTAATATCTTTAGTTGTTTAATATCTTTATTCTATGTACGTATATCCCTTAACACAAGTCCAAAATGTTGCGTTCTAAATATATATTTCCATGTTGCTGCTTATGCTATTATGTTGGTTTATGGGTCTCTCAAAAAGAATTTTTTGAGTAATATTTTAAAAAAGCATTTTATAAACATCATCAGGTCTAGTGAGGTCATTTTTTTCTCATTTTTGAAGTAAACGAAGAGGAAAGCAAAGGAGCTTCAGTTTTCGTTTGAGAGACAAGATACCAGTATGCAGAAAGAATGGGGATGTAGGGTTTGGACTGTTCTGTAAAACCATAAAAAAGAAATATTTTCTTTCACTGCCAATTGACGTGGGTTGACAGAACCAAACTGCAGAGCAGGGCCCAGAAAGCAGATTATTGGCAGTTATGTGGCACATATCTTCCCATGGTTGGTTTTTTACAACCAAAAGTGCAGTCTCAGCCAAGATGATTTCAATCCTACACTGTTGTAAAATTGAGGCCACAGGTTAGAGCTGTCATCCTGCCAGCAAAGGACCCGGGTTCAAGTCCTACCTCCAGCTGTTATGCCCTTTACCAAGCTACTAATCCAGTGTTGCTCTAGTAAAGATCACTCCTATAAGCAGGTAAATCATTGTGCTAGAAGTAGCTTTGTGTACAAACCTAGCGTTGGAGTTGCCTTCAAGAAGAGCGGCAACTTTTAATCAAGTAAAATAATCGGTTTCTGCTGTAGCATCTGTTCAGCAGCAATTAACTGCTAGGTTGTTTCATAGATTTTATATATTTTACACAACCATTTGGGGTTGAAATCACATTTAGCTGTGGTTGTCTATTTGGTTGTAAAACTCAAAAATGGAAAGATATGTAATAAAGATGAAATGTGTTGGTCATATTTGGCTGCTGGCTTCCTTATTAATTTTTGTAAAGCTGTAAAGCTCCTTGTGTACAGTAAGGATTTATGGTGTGGTGTTTTCCATATGTGGAGAGCTAATTCTCTCCTGGAGACCCACAGAAAGGTTAATCTCAGGTATTATAGTGGGTTTGCTGCCCACATGCACACCTATCCTCAGCATGTGTTTTTCTCGTGAGTGAAGATCACGCGACCAGTGTCCTGATCTGGTGATGTGAACTCTCTACACACCTGTCCTCTACCATCTTCTACACAATACACACAACAAGCCTTGTCTGAAAATCAACTGCGATAGTGTCTGCTAAGCTGTTTTAATTTATTGCCATGAAAAATGGGTATAGATTTTACTCCTTTGAGGGGGTAAATGAACATTTTTCAGCAATTATCTAAGTCAGGCATAATGTCTCAGCATTAGAACTGTACATTTTAAGAACGTTTCTCTTTGTTGTCCAGCTCTGAAATGAGCAGTTGCTCCTAACTTCTGTTTGATGGAAGGAATGCAGAGGCAGATTTAAGACATGTCTAGAGATGTTTTCTGAAAAGAATGATTTAGTGCATTAAATATTGTTAAGGTAACCAAAATATAGCTTTGATTATTTTTTCCAAAATGCTGAAGGTAGGTATTTCTTATTGGTTACGCCTCGAGGGCGAACTTGTGTCAAAAATGAGCCAGTACATCCGTCTGCACCCATGATTTATGTGATGTAGGTTTGTGAACGTTTTTGTACAAAACTATGCTGAATTTATTTTCTTCTGTTTCCGTTCTCATGGGGAGACACCTATATCAGACTGGCCAAGAGTGTTTAAAATCAGAGAACTTTGGATGTACATTGCATTACATGGTGTTACCTGACTGGCTGTGTACAGTACGTGCAAATGATTGGAAACAGACTATTAGTATGAGCTGTTTCCAGACTATGGGCATTTCAGTGCAGATTTATTCACTTTATGTTCTTAATCCACAACAGGTGGGTGAACAAAAAGCAGGCCTGTAAAGAGGACGCAAAGGCTGAAATGGCAAGACCATGATGCGCTGTCACCAAATTTGTTCCACACTGAATGAATAGAATAAAAACGTTCTTTGCCAAATAATGCTTTGCAGATGCTCCTCAAAGATATTCCTATTAATGTGTGTATTGTCTAATCAGCTAAAGAGATTATTTAGAGATTTTGTAGTTTTTCTGAAGCTGGAGTTGTTTACAGAACACAGATACCAAAGAAATTATCTGTAGACTATTCCCACCAACTTGTTGCATACAAGTCAGCCAAGTGTGCTTCTCCCTGACTACATTACAGTGAGCTGCATACAGTAACCAGCACTGAATGTTTTGGCAAAATTGTTTTGTTGTAGTCTTTGTCTAAATGTACAGTTGCTTTTCAGAGTCTCACCATGTTTCAAATGTGTTCCTCCTTGTTCCTATATGAAGGATCTGATTGTTTCTTAATGCCTGTTTGTGCCAGTGTCTATGCATTTATGTTGCAAATGCCTCAAATCAAACCCGTATGATGAGCTTAGAAGATGAAGTACTTGGCTGGCCTGTTTTTTTAAACACGGTGTGTTTATAGCTTTGGTAAGCTAGCCACTGCTGACACACAATCACAGTAGAAGAGGATGTCGGGTTTGTAAGACAAGAAGTGCTCCCCAGGGTATGATCTCATTTGTGCATCTCCAGCACTGCAGTGAGGGGCTGCCTCTGAAGAGCGACACACCACTCTCTCACTGTCACTGGACGGCACAGTGTGGGAAGACTTGGGGCCTTTTGCAGCATCGATCTTAACAGTAGAAGGTGGGAACTGCTGACTGTGGTGTTCAAACCACTGTCCTGCCTGGATGACAGAGGGTCATGGGACTGCGGGACAAAATAGGCTTAGTACATGTTTGTATAAAGAAGCCAATTTTTTTTCCATTGTGCCTTTTCTCTTATGCCAAGGTTTTCACCATGTTCCACTCACCCTTTAATGGAAAAATTGCATCATCTTTAGGAGAGTATTATCACTTCCACATCTGTAGTTCAAACATTGGACTCCTTGTGGTTTTGATGCTGCATTCTTTTTGCTTTTTGTTAGAGCACATGCTTCTTTTTACTTTGCAGAGCTGGGAGGACACTCTCACTCTCACTGGACGTGGTAGACTGTGGGACAGAAATGACGATGGGCTTTCTTTAAGTCAGACGCGTAGGCCTCTGTGCTCCGTACACACATTTTGGTCGTGTGTTGCCACGTGTTGACATCAGACCCAAAAAGGCTCTCAGCGCATATTTCTAGTGCTGAACCACAAATCAATAAGTAGTCTGCAGAGTATATCCATCATGCCATAACGAAAAGGTGGTCTTTTGGAAAGCATTACACTAGTCGCACTTTGAGAGCTGGATTTCTTTAAGTGCCTTAAGCCAAACCTCTGTGCAGTGCAGGTTCTATACTCAATTGAAACCATATGCATAACCAAGTGCATCACAGTTCTTCCTTATTAAGACATAGAGGATCTCTGAAGTCTGTAGCACCTAATGTCTTGGTTCTGAATTGAGGGTTTCTCACTGAATAAAATAAAATAACCTTTGCACTGCAATTACACAGGTATTATTTGTTTGTAATATTTGCTCACTGACTTTCATTAACCCCTTGGTCTTTATGGTGAACGACATCCAAGGCCAGAATGACTAGGTTTGGCTACAAGGGCAACATCTTGGTAACACAACTGCGCAACTACATGATATGACTAGCTGGCAGTAAATGTGAAAAATGTTAGGATTCACTGTTATTAAGAAGGGAACTCTCCTCTGTGAAAATTTGTGATTTGAGGGAGTCGAGCTATGTGGTCTATTTCCAGGCCATTCTAATCTGCCTAAAACCATGACAAGTGAGGAAGTCAGTCTCTACAGATACTGGAGTTATCATGTGCCTCTCTAATTTACCTCATGGAGAAAATGAATGTAAATTTAAGTAAAGTGATGATAGTTACCTGCTGTGCAGTTCTGAGGCTCAATAGCTTTCATGACATTCTTGGTTGATCAGGCTTATTGTTCCTTCTGGAAGACCTGGTTCATCAAGCAGCTGATAGACTTTTTGTTGCAGATCTCCAGAGAAGACCTCTTTTGCATCAGTCAAATAGTTCTAACCTCTCCCTGCTAGTGACCACCACCTCAGGTGTGCTCTCCACATGTGATTTGTATGAAGGATTTTCTAGTGTCTGAACAAGGCATTGAGATCTTGATCAGTCCAGGCTGTGCTTGCCGCGTGTTGACATGGTCTGACGACCAAAATGTGTGTACGGAGCACAGAGGCCTACGCGTCTGACTTAAAGAAAGCCCATCGTCATTTCTGTCCCACAGTCTACCACGTCCAGTGAACAGGCACCGGGAAAGTGTATTTATTACATGTAAGCTGTGCTTACCTCCATAAAGATAGAGTCCTACAGTCTCAACGTTTCATTGAGATTTTGAAAATAGACTTCCAGGCTCCAGTTCAAGTTTTTCAGCTTTTTTCTTGTTTCTTGCAAGCTTTGAGCTCAAGGCAGTAAATGACAAATATGTACAAAATATAGGGCACAGTCCTGCCTTTAATGGTAGAGGAGTCAAAAAATTAACACCAAGGTGATGTAAGTTGTGAACTCACCATAGAGTAGAGGATGTATGTTTGTTTCTGTTTCAGGGCAGAACAAATCTACTTCCAGAACATTACTAAATGTTTCATTCTGAGACCTCTTGCTTTGGTTTTATTGTTTTTCCTGAAAAGTTTTTTCTTCTATATGCACTCTTACGAAATGTAGAAGTTGTGTTTTTATAATCAGCTTTGCAAGGCGTTGTTAGTATAACTATAGTGTAATATTAGTATAACACAAATATAATGGTGGTTTAAGGTGGCAGCGTGGAACACTGTGGTTAAAGGCATTAACATTACACTGAAAGGTTAAGATTCAAATCCTGCTGCTGCACCCTTGAAAAAGGAACTTAGCTTAAACTCTTACAGTAAAATTTCCTTCTGTTTAAATTTATTATATTAATAGCAATAATGAAGTAAGGAGCTTTATGTGATGGCTTTGATCGACTGCTAAATACAAAATGGTGGAAATAGAATCCTGCTACAGAGGTTTTCTTCTGAGTTTGAAAGCAGGCAAATGCAACGTTGGTTTTACTGCTGTCTCGCCCAGTCCAGTTGTTGAGTAGCGACCAGCGTAGCTTAACTGGAAGAATTAGCACTTCCTGGAGCATGTCAGGCTCAGCTCCAGCTGCTGTTCCTCTGCTGACCACATTGAGATGTGTGACACTGGGCCTGGTCTCCATCTCAGACCCGGGTTTACGCCGTCAACCCAAGTATTAAGGAGAAACAAATTGCCTTCCTATTGTTTAAGAAGTCTTCCGCAATGATGGGAATTACTTTGTCAGGGAGCATTTGCTGCATCCTGTCTGCAAAAGTCAAAACCAGGTGCAACATCCATCTGTTTGGCAATATTAAATCATGCTTAAAGAAAGGTGATTAAAAGCCAAAGGAAATTAGTAATAATTCTTTGAATTTTAGTGAAGTAATTGTGAAGTAAAGGAAGCTTTACATACATGTCATTTTGTTGCTTTCCTCTGAAGTCATTTGTGTTTCTTATGCCTCACCTCTTTTTTTTGTAAATTACACAATATTTATGTGATAAATTCTAATTGTTTTAGCCATTCAGATGATTTTTAGTCCCCTCATCCTCACGATATATTCTAGATGTGAAAATTTTAATGTGTATTTTTTTTTTTGCCATCTTCCAATATTGATTAGTTTACTTATTTTACAACTTTATATTGAAATTACCCCACTGCTCTTTAACTAACCAGTCTGTCACTTGCACATAGGCTGTCACCCAACTAAACTGGTGCACTTCTCTGCACTGTCCAAACTGCACTGTTATGGACTGCCCACATTTTATATAACCCTAAGGGTGAAGTGGCCCTGGCTTTGTGCCACCAGGCAGTGATATCATTATATCATTCTGTTTTCCGAACAGGTAGGGTATGGTTAAAAAAAAAAAAACCTTTTGCTTTTTTGCTTTTACTTTTGGTTTGTTTATTGCATATTATATTTAACATGTTTTCAGATATACTTCACACCACTAATCTGCCCCCGATTTTGCTATAATCTTCAGTAAACACTCATCAGCAATACCAGCTACCTGCTGTGTCATCCATGAAAGTTTGTCATTATAGTTTTGGTAATTTTCCATAAATACTCCATGGGTTAAGTTATTCAGGGGTAGCAGTGATTTAACTGTTTTACAGTGCGGTATAGAACTTCTCTCATAGAAATATAACATTTTTTGCTTATTTAAATATTCTCTAAGTGTTCTTGCACCTCAGTGTCTGCTTCAATCAGGTATTTTTCATAGCTGTGAAATTTTCGTATTTATTTTCAGTTAAGTATTTCTCTTTCAACAGAGGCTTCTTAGCTGAGAATCTTCAAGTGTCACTTGTTTGATTTTTGTCTGTTTCAACTTACATTTAGGTTTTGATCTGTTGACGTTCATGGCAGCCATGTTTGCTGCAGTCTTCGAAGTAGGGTACCCTTTGGGCAGGTTTTGAAGCTTTTTTATGTGCAGACTATTTCTTCTGTGTTCTTTCAGAAAACTGGAAGCTGAATGTCTTCTGATTTCAACCGTTGGTGAGGCCCAAAGGGCTTTGGCTTCATGTGCATTTTTTTCCAAATGTGTCTCAAGTGATGTCTTGAGTTTTCCATTGAACTATAAACCGTTCTTTTAACCGTTCTTCTTCTGACACAATAAACATAGAGCTCTCACCTTGACCAACATCACGTATGATATTTCATCAGATTGCTAGGACACAGCGAAAGCAGGTAGAGTGTACACTTTTCCAGGTAATGCTGCAAAATTCCCAAAGCTCCCCTTCACTACACCCTTCAAAAGATCAACAGTACTGGCCCTGTGCTTGGATACTGATGCCTGTTGCCAAGATGGGACAAGGAGCAGCAAGGGAGAGTGGTCGAGACTGATGTCATTTTCCTGTCTGTTGAAACAGTTCCTGGGAAAGTGATAGAGTGTCCAGAACCTCTGAATTTAACCTCTGAACAGGACAAACCATTTTTGGAGCACAAACAGTGAGACAGTGAGTTTGGAAGACAGTATGGGCTGCTTTGCCTTACCTGTTACAAAATCTATTTGTGTATTCAGCATGCACTTAGCATTGTAATATTTTATTCAATGTTTTAAGGTTTATGCCAAATTTTAAAAAAATACAAATCTACGAAGGAGCAATTATCAGTAATATTGCAGGAAAATTGGAAAGTCGAAGGTTATGCTCGCCCGCCATAAAGCTGAATTAGTTTAGTGGCAGAGAGATTGGTGGTATCAAAATGAAACCCAACAGATTTAACAGAGAACAGTTAAAAACAATATAGCAGCTTTTGAAAAAACAGAATCTTATAAACACTGCAGATTTGAATGCAGTGTATTGGCTTCTAGAACATTCTGGTGAATAGCCAGAAATTCCATTTTAGTGAACTTGCAGTAACAATTTATCTCCCATGCACACTGATAGCCCACCAGTAAACACATTGTAAGATTTTGCTTGAGGGTATAGACATAACCTTTAGCGTAACAATGGCAGTAGTGTTTCCAATGCATGATTGCTCTGTTCCCAAAAATGATGTGAGCTTTCTTTCTTAATCTGTCAGGTCAGACCGCTTTAAAGACTCACATTTAATTTTCCCTACCTTCATTTGCAAGCTTTTGAATTACATGTTTGTGCAGAGAATGTCTGGCTCTGAGTGACCTTTGTGCAGCTGAGAACGCAGAATGCAGAACATTCTGGAACCAGCAGCACATATCATAAGCTGATAAGTTCAGTAAGTTGGATTTTAAAACTGACACGTGTTCTCTCAACACATTCTTGAACATTCAGTGACCCAGGGTGTAGGAAACTTGTGGATGCAAAATTGAGATGAATTCCATAAGAATATAATGTACCAATTGGAAACATGATTTGATTTTTTTTTTTGCCCCGGTGAGATTTAACCTAGTAACTTAGTAAACTTTAAAAGTTTAGTTAGGAAACCCAACATCAGTTATTGTGCAGAATGTTATACTGTATATTTTTTATGATATTTTCATGCATTCATTTGTTCATTTTTATCAAAGGTATGTTGTGGCGTCTAAGGCCTATCCAAGAAGTGCTACCTCTGAGGCACCCGACAATCACACGCACACACGCATGCACACCCCATGTGCACACATACTCACTAACAGCAATTTAAACACACTAATTCACATGGAGCATGGCTATGGACAAGGAGCACACACACATACCACACAGACTCAGCTGGATTCTAACCTGCATCCACTTTCACAGTCCTGTAGTTGTAAGGCACCAGAACCTCCTGCTGCACCACCCTGCTGTTCTGTGGGGGTTTTTATGTATTAGTTTATTTTGATTGGCTTAGAGGTTTGACAAACAGCACTGCAGTTTGCACAGAAGAAATCCATGTCTCTCATGGCTGGTGTGTCTGTATCGAGAGTCACGAGAGCCACAGTCCCAATTATAGGATGATCAGTCTTCCCAGTCCGAGTTTGTTCGTACGTAGAGCCAAAGAGCTTGTCCTTTTTGCCGACAGGTTAATACTGTGGATATAAAGAGGGGTCTTGAGTGTGTTGGAGGTTTTGAGTTGCAGAAGCAGAGGCAAACATTGTGCTTGAAAGTGTGGACTGTTTTTCTTGGGGCTGTTTGACTTGTAATAAACACAGACCTTCCAGGTCTGGAGGAGCAGTTTTGCCTGTAAAACCAACATTCTCATTTGCATGGGTACCCCACCGTCAACATGATCATCCTGTTCAAACTCCTTCGTAGATAAACTTGGTGTCACAGCTAGCTGCCCTGATGGTTAAGAAGGGTTTACAGTCTAGGCTGGCCCATCTGCTCAGTGGTTTTGTTTTGGTGACTCTGTAGAGACATTACCTGTGCCCCTCATCATACGGGCTTTTGCCTTTATTGGTTGATTTCTTTCACAAAGAAAATGTGAAATCCCCCAACTCATTTGTTTCACAAAGCAAAAGGTTTGTGTTTTGTCTGTATCACTTTACTCAGTTAAATATAGCAAAACATTCATTCACTGTTTAGTCCTCAGTCCTCCTCATGTCTCTATTTTTCCATGGTTTATCTAACCCTGGAGCACAGGTGGTACCAAATGAGTAAAACAGGAGGAGATTGTCTTTTGGAAGAGCAGTGCCTGGAAAAGGAAACAATTTTCACCTGTTGTCCTTTCTTTGTTGATTTGAGTTCCACGAAGTTTTAGAAAATCTTAACATGCTTTCACCTTTTTGCCACTTACCATTCTCTCTGATCAAGGTCCCCTGGCATGAAGCCTGTTCCTTGAGACTACAGTACACATGGCAGATGCGTGCTTGTGGAACAGCTATGGAAAAACTGTGGTATATGGAAACAGATAGGCGGTACAGTTCATGCAAGGAAGCTCTTTCATTTATTTATGCCCCCGGCTTATTGTGAGCTCCAAAGCAGAACTTCACCTTTCCTGTGTCTCATGAATTTGTCCTGTCGTAAACAAGACATTTATGGATTTTGTGCTATACAGGGGTTCCCTGTATTTTGATCAAGCGTTGATCTGAAATTCATCACAGGGACATCATATTTGTGTGACATTTAGAAAACTACAAAATGACACACTTTTTTTCATAAAATCCCTTGTGTCAGACCCTCAACAGCACAAGAATGGATTGGTTTTAAAATAAAGCAGCATCTGTGTCACCAGCATCGTGTTCTGTGTTATAAACCATCCTATGATTTATTTTGAGTAGAAATGATAACAAGTTTACACCTGTTTCTCTCTTCTGGGAAAAGCCCTTTTGTTCGCAATGGTGCATCACTGATACCGCTAGATGCCGAGGATTGTACACTAATGTCATGTTGTTCAAACCACATCTCAGTAAAGTTGCAGTGTTCTACACCTATACAGGAATTTCACAAGGTATACCAGACACCCGTCACTGTACCTTATTTTTGGCTCGGATGAAAACTAGCTTCTGATGTTGTTTATTCAGATTCTGATTTAGTTCAGTCATTCATTAAGAAGCCCTTTGACATATAGGACAAGGTGTCCTTAACCTGGGGTCATTGGATGAGCTTCAAGAGGTCTGTGAGCTGCAGGTTTGATTTGAAAGCAACACTGTCTATCTAAATAGAAGTTAAATGTATTAGTGTGTTGTTATTATTATTAAACATTTGAGTAATTACAACTGAGTGCTGGATATTGAGTGCAGTATTTTTGCTGAATTTATTTATGGACTTTTTTCTAAGAGGGGATCCATAACTTTGCTTTCACAAAATCAGATTATTAAAGAGATCCATGGCCTAGAACAGTTATTGGTTCTTTGTTTCAGACTATTAATGGAAGTCCTTTTTCTTTCCTGAATGGTTCTCAAGAAAATGTAGAGACTGTGATATAATGGTCATTCATTTCCATGCTTAGTGTAAAACACGTCGCTACACAGGTGTGATTTAAATGTGTTGAAAATGAAAACAATCTTTTTGCACTTAATACATTTAAAAAAGCAAGTTAATAAAAGTACATAAGTAATATAGTGATTAACGCCAAAGACTGAACCCTAGTTCCAGTCCTTATCATTTTTGCATTTTAATGCCATAAATCAAAGTTGAAGTCTCTTCTTTTAAGATGCTGTCAACCCAAGTGGAGTCCATGCATCCCCCAGCATTCCTAGGGATGTGAAAGACTAAGATTGGTTCCTTATACCTGGCAGAATGGGAGTGTTTAATTTGGGAAACGATAATCCTCTAAAAATCACTTTCCTTCCCTCCCTCCACCTCAGCCAATTTGAATAATAGCTTATGGAGAAAAGAGGGAGATAAAAAACACATACAGCTGGGTCATGGTCAGACAACAGCAGGCCAAAGCTCATCTCCAGCTCTTTGATCCCTTTGAATCTGTGGGAAATTTTCCACGTATTGTTTCCCATGTTCCGCAACCCCACTAATACCTTCCTGATTAAAGCAGAGAAGCTGCAACGAGGGATTTGCTGTTTTGCAGTGAGCAAATGTGCATAGTTTCAGACATTGCTGGCTTACTTTTATTTCCATGGTTCTTTAAAAAAGGAAATTTGCTCATTTGTACTGGTACTCCCTCTCTCATTTTTGCTCAAGATATGTGAAGATTTTGTTACGATTTTAGATTTTTTTTTATGCTAACAAATTACTGTAATCTGAACATGATGGGATCCCAAAACAGTAATACAGCCGAATCAGTGTCTCATGCCATGCCCTGTCTAAAGCAATTTTTTGAACATCAAAACTAACCTTCTCTGTTCTTAGTCCATCAGTATGTTGGTTACAAAACTGAATTTTACACATTTATTTGAGGTATTTTAACCATATGTTAAATTTCAGGAAACTATGTATCTTGTGCTGACAAGTTTGTATAAACAGCTTGATATTCCAGCCACATTTTCAGCTCTTTGTATAGGGTAATGAATACAGCTGGATATGCCATCCACCTTATTGCTAAGCTTTCTGTAGAGAGTATAGCCAGTTGGTGTAGCCAGCTAAATATGACCATCATCTCATTGATCAACTTTCTGTATAAGACACAGCCAGTTTATTAGAGCCATTGAGACAAACCATTCACCTTAATAGTTTGGTCTCTAAAAGTAATGCCTAGTCACTATTTTCAGTTCCACTGTATTGATAAGTTCTCAAAAGGGCATACCCAACCGGTATAGCCAGCTGAACATGCCATCCACCTTATTGCTCAGCTGTGTTTATACAGTACAGCCCATCATTATATAGAGAAGCATGCAATCCACCTTAATGGGTCAGCTCTGTGTATATGGAATATCCAGTTCATATACCCACCAAGATATGTTGTTTGCGTTACTGGTCATCTCTCTGTATTGGCTATAGCTAATCTTTATACCCAGCTCCACATACTAGCTACCTCAGTAGGCAGACCTTTACATAAGGTGGTTTTCATGAACCGAGGAATTGTGGTATGTGTTTCGAGTATTCAGTGAATTGTCCTCTTGACTAGAAACAATGTTATCGAAAAGAACTAAAAGACATGCTGAGTGATGTGATACAGAGTTGTCCTACCCACTAATAAATCTCATTGTAAAAGAGGTGGAACAAGCTATTTTACTCATCCAAGTTCAAGAAGTCTGACTTTGTCAGCACCCGGTTATGAATCCTTGCACTTGTGAGCCATTATGAAGATGTGAAAGCAAAGGAGGATGAACAATCTGACATGTCTTGCCAAGAAAACACATGGTTTCCTGTGGTTCGTCTTATGAAATGTCAAGATATTTTGGACAACTGGCAGAGCAAGGTGGTCCTTGTTTGGGCTTCTGCTAGGGGGTATGGATAAGTCTGGGCTACACAAGGACAAAGTGGAGTGACGTGGCAGAAAGTCTATCTCTTTACCCAAGGATGAGGTCATCACTTGAACTTGCTCTTAGAGGATCTGTGTGTACTGTAATGCTCTCACACACTATGTGTATGCTGTTCCTGTGGCCAATGTTACGGCTTTCTCTCATGTCTGGTCGTGCCGGACCAGTGCTCTCTCCTTCTTTCTGTTCCGTTTCCACTTTCCTAAGACAACAGGCCTGCAGCTGTGGTGGTCAGCAGGACCCAGTCATTTACGTAAGAGGAACACTCTCAGGAAACACACCCTTCTTTTATATAAGGTACACTACTAGATGTTTACTGAACAGATTGGTGTTAGGTATTGCGTTCAAAGGTAAAACAGCAGCCATCTTTGGGATTTCAATCTGGTGCCCTTGGTGGCAGGTCTTGCTCCTTGATGACCTTCTCCATTTCTTTGTCTCTGTCTCACACGTTCCCAGTCAGCAAGATCATCAGCATACCAGGGCTGTTAACCTGTTTGTTGATACGTCAGAGGTCAGCTGTTCCCTATAAGTGCCGCTTAACCAGTGCAGTCAATCAAGAGAGTCAAGTGGGGGCTGTGACCCCAAATGACCTCCAGCGGGTGAGACACTGGGTGTGACACTCAGCGGTGGGCCTGTCCACTTCTAACATAACAGTAGACAGGCAACATGGCTCAGTAGCTACAGCAGACATCTGCCTCTGGATGGCTTTCCTCCACAAAGCTGCAGCTGTTTTTCTTCTTGAGTATTATTATATTGTCAGTGTGGAATGTTTTTCACTTAAAATAATACAGAAATATGACAAACTGAAATGCAGGAGCAAAAATGAATAGTTAATTTTATTTGTGTTTTTGTTCCATATGGTTTCAGTTTTTCTGTTGCATATACAAGGAATTTGACATGGTGGATATTCATTCAAACACACTTGGCACAACAGAACAATAATGTGATGAAGTATAGTACTTTGAAAACATATAATACTTTACAGAAAGTCCAGTTATTTAAAGAAACATGTCCATATAGGGTTGTAAGTGAAGTAAATTATAAAGTTGATTTCAAACACTCTTCTTTGGACAAAACTCTCAAAACATGCATGTTGTCTTATTGCAGAAGGTCCATCCATTAGTCTTTCCTTCCCTCCAGTATTAGTAACCTCTTTCCAATGTCAGGGTCATGGTGATCTGAAGCCTATCGCAGACACCATCTATCCTCCATTACTGAAAACTTTGTGTAAGGAAACTGCTGAGAGCTGACTAGTGAACACAGCTGAAAGGTTAATGAAGCTTTTTACTGTATATATACAGTCAGTCTGGCAGAGGAACCATTTGAAAGACTGAACCTACTGTTGATTAAACCCACAAATGAGCGTGCCTGTTTTATGGGCCTGGGCTCATTGGAAACCAGGTGACAGCCAGACTGGATCTGGAGCCCAACTAGGCAGTTGTAAGTTCTCCAAGGGTGATGTTTTAAAAGGTTCCTCACAGGCACGGTTGTTCTGCCCAGCGATGACACACATCCAGACACAGCCGTAAAAGGGTTCAGTGGTCTGAGTGGACCATAGCAATGTATGTAGCATTTAACATATAGCTCTGGCTTGGTTGTCAGGCGCCTTGGTCCTATCTGCAGGTGATGAATTCACCACTGGCAAGGGCTACAGTGTGTGCGGGTTTTCTTTAAACATGACAACTGAACCATTTTAGATTTCTTGTCTCTGTGCAGTAGTTGTCGTTTGTTCAAGTTAACCTGTTAAGGCTGAACTACATCATGGATGTACAGCTGAAGGTGTACATTTTCTGATCCATCTCATTCTATTTCTACAGGTTCTATCAATTTAATTCTCATTCATAGTCTCTAGTGGCATAAGGTTACCTAAAGAACTTCTGGATTCAGCCCTCTAAAACCTCAGGTTGAATAGCCCTGGTCTACACCTTAGACAGCAAGACCATCTTGAAAAATGAGTAGAACTTAAGCAATAAAGTATTTTAAGATTTCATCTCTAACTTTTGTCTGACAGCACCTGGGTTTTTCCAGGTGTAGACTTAAATCCAGCTCCTTCTGTACAGGGTTTGCCTGCTTTTTTTTCCCCAAACAGTCCAAAGTCATGTGTTTCAAGTTAATTAAGGACTATAAATTATCATACTGTCATGCTGATGTCATTACTGTATGGAACAGAAGTGTGGACTGTTTACCAACACCAAGCAAGGAAACTCAATCACTTCTACTTGAGTTGCATTCAGAGTATTATGAAGGTCAGATGGCAAGAACAAATCCCATACTCTGAAGTCTAAGAATCTGGGAATGCAAATGCAAAGCAAGAGCAATGAAAGACAGCGAACTCGCATCACTGCTGCACAACCCACCCCCCAACTTTCTAACTGTCAGCTTATGTTCAAACTCTGGATTAGGGTTGTTTGACACCTTTGCATCCACCATACTGACAACACTAGAACATAACATCAACATGGCCTCAGCCTCGCTGGAATGAGACCCATTAAGGGGATTCTTATCAATGACAGTGGACAGACTATCATGTGGCTTCCCTGTCCTGGGCTGAAATTTTGTCTGGGGTGTACCCCTCCTATCCAAGTGCCCAGTGATTCTGAGATAGACTTTGGACCACCGTGACCCTGACAAAGACAACCAGTTAACAAAAGTGAACAGGTGAGCGATTAACATTGTTGTGCATTGGATATAGATTCTGAAAGCACCAGACAGGTTCATGTAGCATTTGTCATTTGTACCTTTTTTAAAGTGGGAAGCAGCCTTTAGTTAATGGGTTGAAGTTGTCTCAATGGTCCTCATCAAGTTTTTAGTTTTTTTTTTTTTTGTACATGCTAACATTTAGGAAATTTCTTGAATTTCTCATTTCTAACAGAAGAGGTAGGCCATCCAGCCCCACATAGTACCTCACAATTAATTGGCAATGCTTAAGCCATCAGCCATGGGTATATGTTAATTTTGCACCTTTGTGAACTGCGACTGGAGTGTTTTTGTTTCTGTTCGGGTGGGAATCTTGTTATCATGCTGATTTTGTTAAGCACGGAAGGAAGCTGTCAGAACGGATTTAGTATGGCAGTCATCGGAAAAACATTGGGAGCCTGCTTGACCAACTCCCACGTGCACCCTCTCACACAGCTCATGCGGTAATATCTGTTTTTTGGGGGTAATTACCAGTGAGACACTGGTGAAGGTCACGGTAACTGCAGTCTTCCTAATTCTGATAAATTTGCTAGGTGTAGGGTAGATACACAACAGGCCTCAACGAGTGGTTTCACCTGAAACTTTGGTTTATTTAGTGTGTTGACGTCAGAGAGATGGTTTTTGCTCCAACCGCGGAAATGGTGAAATTCAATTCTCTCTTTGACTTCTCAGGAAATGGGCCTCCCTACAGTTTCTTTCAGCATTTTCTGGAGCCTGGAACAGAAAGTGTTGCTGATGGGCGTGTAGGAATGGGACTTTTGGCAAGTTCATCCAGCCGATGTTGTCCACCCCAATATATGGGTGCAGTCCATGCATTTTATGGATTTCACCATTGCACGTCAGTTTTTAAAATGCTATTGCTTAATCCAAACCAAGTGTTTTTTTTAATTAGCATCATGAACTGCAGGAGGTGGTCTTTATTTAACCCCTTGTCATAAAGAGTTACACAGGAATGTACCTCAATCATTGAAGGAAAACTAATGACTTCACAAAGATTCCATATTACTGTGCATTTGTAGAGCTTTTTTCTCTTGCAGCTGTTTCATCACCCATCTATCCATCCATCCATCCATTCATTTATTTGTCCATCCTTATCAATATTTGTTCACCTAATATAGAAACACTTAAGATTAGTAAACTTTTATTTGCTTTTGAAAAGGCAGACTTTGTTCAGTTCATTTTTATACAGAAATATACCTAAAAGGTAAAAGAAAATAGAGAAAAATTTCCACATTATAAAGGCAAATTAAAAGCTTCCAGTATTGCATTTGTAACCCAGATTGATATTGTTCGCTGAAGCAGTTGGCAAAATGGACCTGTTCCTTTAACTGCAGTACTACCCACTGCCCCCTCCAGGTTTCCCCACACATGAAAGACACAAAGTGTGATTTATTTCCATGGACTGAGGAAAGACTGGTCTGATAAATGAACAGAGAGGCTGGAAAAACATTAAAAGACTTTCAGTGTGGGACTTAATTGTGACAAGATTTATTTTTAGTTGCAAATGATGTAATGGTTTCTAAGTGCCTTGATGGTTCTCTAAATTGATGCAGAGCAAATAAATCCATGAAGTTGGCAGTCTGGAGATTCCACATCATCAGATGATGGGCCTGATACCACTTCACATTGAGAACTGCAGCTATCGTTCACTGTGGAGAACTGGGGCTGTGCAGAATTTGGAGGAGAGATGGGTCTGTGTGGAAGCTGAAACAGATATGGGTATATGTGAAGTTTGAAGGACAGATCCTGTTTCAAGGCTGAGGGAGAGACATGGAGGTTGAAGAAAAGACAGTGCTGTGAATGAAGAAGAGTCTGCACTGTGGTTGAAAGAGAAGTGAAACTGAAACCGGAGGCAAGGAGAGATATAGAAAATGGGCTGATTTGGATGTTGAAGGAGCAGTTTAAGTGTAGAGGTTGAAGGAGAGACTCCCCTGGGTAAATTTTGAAGGAGGGAAGGGATGTGTGAAGGTTGGAGGGAAAGGTGTCACTGGATGAATGCAGGAAAAGATGGGGCTGTATGAAGGTTGAAAAACAGATGAGCGTCTATTGAAGATGTGCCTGCAGTTAAAGGCAGCAATAGAAAGCTTTTATGAACATTGCAAGCACAAACATTGCAAACATGTTTGAATAGTTTGTGGTAGCTCCTGCGTGTTCACATATTTTTATGAAAGGATTTTATAACATTTTTGAGAACTGCTAATTGACGACTTCTCTGTGGTACTATAAGAATGGAGTAGGTGACAGTGGCTGTGGAAAATAGCAGATCTCTCAGTAGTGTACAAAAGGATTATGACAAAGAGTGGAATGCTGGGAGCTCCTGTCTAGCCAGGTGGGACAGCTGGAAAAACATCTTTTAAACACAGCCTACACTTACACAACCAGGCCTGCCAGAGCAGACATGGGGGATCTCCATTGGTGCATGGTGTCCTACAAAGCTGTAAATGCACTGAACATCTGTTACCACTCCCTTTTCCTCATGTAGTTTTCATTGAAACCAGCAATACTTTCATTTCCACATCCACATGCTCTAACTGAGGTAAGCTGCAGTTTTGCGAGATCCTGTTTGGAAATCTCATTGCAAAACATCCAGTATAAATGAGCACAAGCACAAGCTTTTCTGTAGCTCAGGTCAGTTACTTTTACTCAGTTGTATTTTCCTTTCTGATTTTACCTACTTATTACAGGCTTTCACACTGTCTCCCTCAAGTTACAATGAACTACCTGAGAGGGAAAACCTTTGATTACAGGGTGTTTGACATGAGAACTATGAGCTGGAATTCCACATCATTAAAGGCTTGTATTTAGCACTAACACATTTTGGAATAGAATACATGCTGACTGGATTCCTTTAAAAACAATTCCGAAGATTATATAATCTTTGTGCCCATCCCATGACGATAATGAACGGTGTCCGTTGACAACAACGTGTCCATTCAGCCTCTGAATTTATCAATGGACCCTGAGTCAAGAGACTACACTCTTCACAAGTGCTCCTCCTTCAAGTACTCCTGCTGTAGTACCTTGAGCAAACTGCTTGCTCTGATTTTGTACAATAAAATTATCCTGCTGTATAAATGGGTCAAAAACTCAAGTTTAGTGCACATACCTACATAACAAACATCAGCTAAATGAATAAATGCAACAAATTATAATTGAAGATGAGAGAAAAATGATTTTTAAAAACCTGAACTGCTATTTTTGTCTATTAACTTAATGAAGAACAGATTTCATTATGGCTTTATTAGAACAAGGCCATGGTGGAAAAACAAGTCTTCCGTGATGAAAATCATACAAGCAAAATAAATAATAATGATGTATTCCCATGTATATTATGACAACCAAAAAAAGTAAAATGTATGACTTCAGATCCTGTTTCAAAAACTAAAACGGTACAACTGAATGCAGACAAAAATTTGACTATCAACACAGTACAGGCTGCTTTGTACATTATGTGGGATGTAAGGATTTATTGAATCCAAACTGGAAATATTAATAAATATTAATAAATCCTTACATCCCACATAATTAACAATGATTCCAAGTCTCCCGTATACCCATAATATTAAATGCAGCTGCTGTAGCTCTGTTGGGATTTTTGGCATCTGTTATCTTCAGCAGTACAGGTTAACAGTAGAAAAATCCATTTTAGGTAGTTTTCCACTTGTTTTCCAGGTTTCCAAAAGTTTTCCAGGAGCAGTTTGGGTTTGGATTAAGGTTATATTGAGATTATTGAGATTTTAGATCGCCAGTAAGGATTTAGCATTGTGACATATCTGAGTTATTGGTCCAATTATTGATTTCTTTCACCTCAGTAAGACCTGATCAAGTAATTCGCTGAAGCCCCCCAAGAATTTTCTGTAAACTCATTTGAATAATGTTTTTTCAAACATATTGTCTCTTCCAGGAAACAAAGTCAGTGTCAGGCTACATTAACTCATCGTAAGCCTCTCCAGCCAGAACCATTCAATGAGGAGAAAAGTGGCTTCATGAACACACTTAATCACTGTTTGGTTTCTGACAAGGCTGAAACACCTGCACATTCCAAAAACGTTTTTCATGAAGGACGGCAGGCTTGGGATACATTAATACGTGAAAGCTGGATCTGATATGAAGCAATATATTGTATTTGGAAGTAATTTTTTTAAATGTACAAAGAATTTCCAGACAGCTCAACCATGTGTCATGATATTAATGTACTGTATTTGTTGAATCATTGTTTGAGTCTGCTTTATGCGAGCTGCATGACAGACTGGTTATTTTTTCAGCAGGCCATCATTAAAAGGCAGTCAAATTTTGGATATGATCTTTTTTGTATTTTTACAGCAACTGTTAGCTTATTGAGTGTGTAAAAATGACAGCAAACTGCTGTTCAGCCTGAAAACATGGCTGGTGTAATTTGTCTTCATCTGAGTTTGTGTGCTGTCCTCTTACATTGCAGCTGTTATGCAGTGTAGGGTCATTTGCTCTAAAGTACTGATGTGTTGTGTTAATTTCTAGCCTTTTGTGGCCCCAATATTAGTCCATCCACCAAAGAAAATGCTTTTTTTACTCCAGTTATAGAAATCAAATAAAAATATAATTTAGGTGATATAAAAAAAAAATCGTATGAAGAAAGCAGAGAAGTGCTGCTCTTTAAGGCAACAGGTGGCATAACAGTTAGAGCTATTTCCTTGCAATCGGAAGACGGGTGTTTGAATCCCTCTCCTGCTGTTTTACCCTTTATCAAAATACTTTCCCTAAATTAATACAGCAAAATTTACCCAGTCATATAAACGGGTGCAATTTATGTGGAATAGTGCACAAAGCTAACATTATAATTCACCTTGAGGAAAAGTGTCAGATGAAGGAATAAATAATAATAATAATATGATGACTGCTCACCCCAGAATGGAATGTTAAAATTACACGAGGGGTGTAGATCTTTGGTTTTTGGCACATTTAAAGATGGGATCATCATTCCATATAACAGATGTGCTTTTAACATTCTGAATGATATTCTTCCAGTCTGACTGCTTAAACTTGAAAAGTATGATCCTCACAAACTACTGTATATGGAGTTGGATTCTGCAGCTGCATTAAACAGTTTAGATAACACTTTAAAGATTTATCCAAAATATGTTGTATTTTTTTCAGAGCAGAAAAGTGTACAAAAAATCTATGACATTTTTCCTTCATAAAATGAAGACCAATCCATGCACACAAGCAATTATTCACATCCAAAGTACATTGAAGTTGACAGGTCTTTTTTCTGTCAGTAAAACTCCCTAAAGAAAGCTTGTTCATACTTTCCTTTGTTGAATTTATTTTCCTTATTCACAGTTTCTTTTTGAGTTGTGAAAGGGGTGGTTCCACATACAATAAGCATTAGCTTTGGTCAGCTATCCAACTGCTTTGATCTACTTACATCTAGTCTAATTTATTTCAAACAAACTTCTCTCTGCACAAATTCAGATAAACCAATTTTTGTAAGACTTAATATACTGATCATTATATTTGACCTTGGCATTATCCGCTGTGTTTAGACCTGTTAAAACCACTTGATTGACATTTAGAATGTGCTCTGCAAAACTGATGCTTTAGCAGTTTGGATGTAATAGGGACACTGGCTTTCCTGAGCCAGGGATTAAAACAGGCTGCTGTGGTCTCCTCTTTAAAAACACGGATACACGCCGTTGTGTTGCTTCCTCTGCAGAATGCAGTGTCTGCACAAACAGAAAAGTCCAGAAAAATCCATCAGATGAATGAATGAGCATGTCTGCCTGGGGACTTGGACAAGAGTGTCTGCACATGTTATAAATGTTCTTCTGGGACTGGGGACTGCAGATGATAGCAGTGGGATTCAAGAATGTACATCACTGGTACCGATCCCTGAACCAATGTTTTATTGTTCAGAATATGTGATAACATTATAATGGGAGCAGAGTAAAATTATTCTGAGGATTAATTCAAAAGTTTTGGGACTCTGGCTATGTGGTGATAGAGGCTAGGGCCTTGTGACTGCACAGCTGTAGTAGGATCAGTGTCTGTTTAGTCCTTTAGTTGCCATACCCCGTTGTTACACTCTTATTTTGTGACGGCAGCAATTGGAAAACGTGGTCAAGAGACTTGTAACTTTAACCCAAGTGTATGGACAGAGAAAATGAGCAGGGCAATGGTATTAGGGTGAGGAAGTAAATTGGTTACTGGCTTAAAAAAAAACAATGTTTAAAAAAAAAAAAATTGGACGTGAGACGTGTCTATTCATCCAGTTTTTTCGGTTGTTGCGTTACAGCCTGCAGAAGCTGAAAGCCTGGCCAGTGTCTTCAAAGTATGTTCTGTTGGCCAAACCATCCCTGTGATGTAATGGACCCAGTTGCATGGTGTCTGCAGCCACTGACTGCCAGGTCAAAGGAAAAAAGTGTGTTGGACATTATGATTCATCACAGCATGAATGATTGGCATTATGTAATGGTAGAATATTTTGCACTTGCACATTTTCTCTCCTCAAAGAGTCAAAAAACACATTTTGTCTGTAGGGTAATGGATATAATGTAAAAGGTCCTTATTTGATCTATTTTATAATTTCCTCTTGTGAAAAAGCATAGTAAAAGACATAATTCTGAGTGGGCTTAACACAGATAGGAATCAGATTCAGACATCAACAGTTAAAAATGTTACATGCATATACTTACATACATTTCTTAAAAATCCTGCTGTCTAAATCAGTAAAAAATGAGGTTGTAAAGTTTTGGTAATACATTTACGTTTATACAATTAGCAGATGCTTTTTACTAAAGCATATGCAAGAAAGAGAAAACATGAATTGTAATAGCAGTAGCAGCTATTGCAACTACCATAATACTGCACATGGTTTTGAATAATAATAATAATAATAATCCATTATCATTAATCTCTTAATTCTGAGCAGGGTCATAACGGTCTGGAGCCTGTCCTGGAATCATAAGGCAATAGGCTATGAAACAACACCTAGCTGGGAAACCAGTCCATTATACAGCAAAACTGTTTTATTGAGTGAATGAATGAATGAATGAACAAGTGTCAGCGATCCCTGAGCCCAAGGTTGGTTTTGGGAATATAAACCGTTATTTGCAGCTGCTGAGTGTGTGGTTATTCTTTTGTGTTTATTAAATCTAATCCCTGAACTGTGTAGGGTACAGTTTATAGAGATCTCACCTGATAGTTACATGGACATAATGTGGTCACTCTGTGCTGCAGCTGTTCAGTTTCAAATTGTAGAAGCTTTTTGCTCCAGCTGTGTGGTAAAGCACTCAGTTCAGCTCGCTCTGTTGACTGAACACATTTGGTTCCCTTTTTGAGGTATTAGTTGGAAAATGTTGTGTAACCATCTCTCAGACACTGAAGAGGGATAGCCCTTGTGAACACCAGCCTCTGGGTCCCCTGTGCATCTACTATAAAAGGGTTGTCAGTGATGACACTCATCTTGCATATGTCTCTCCCACCTGCAGGGATCTACCTGTTAGACATAATTTACATCGACTCTGCGTACCCAGCATCAGACAGCATCATGGAGACAGAGCAGAGGACCAACCAGATGAACAACCTCCTCCGGGTCATCTCAGATCTGCAAGTGTCCTGCAACTACGGTCAGTTCCTTTACACCTTACACCCAACAATCCTCCTCTGCAGTCCTCTTCCATCTCAGTGAAGGTGTTACAGTAGGAAAAAGGCTTGGAAGCAAAGCATGGTGGCATAGTGGATAAAGCTATCACCATGCAATTGGCAGATCTGGACTCCAATCCTCACTTCTTCTGTAGTACCCTTAAGCAAGGTGCTTACTCTGAATTACTATAGCAAAAATTATCCTTCTGTATAAATGAGTAAATCTTTGCCAGTAGCTTAGGATATAAACTTCTGGAGAAACGTGTCAGCTAAATGAATCTGTTGGGTCTCTCCTCCAGTACTCTCAAGGTCTACAGGTCCTTGTGTGTTTTTTTGGCAGTCAGAGTTACGCAGTGTTGCCATGCATGGTCAGCAACATCTAGACGCTATAGAACAAATGACTAAGTTCTGCTGTTAATTTTATTATTGTAATTATTTTTTCCTATTTGCATCTTAAATTGACTTTCAGTCATCCATTTTCATTAATCGCTTTTCCTGGTCAAGGTAGTTCATAGCCTGTCTTGGAACCACTGGGCACAAGGCTAGGAGTGAATACGCTCTGGATGGGACGCCGGTCCATCGCAGAGTAGCCACACACCATTACAGTCATTCACACATGCACAAACAAGCAATTTACAGTCACCAATTAACCTGAAACACATGTCTTTAGACTGGGGGGGGGGGGTGCAAGAGAACCTGAAGGACCCACACAGATATAGGGAGAATATCCAAACTCCACACAGATTGAATCAGATGCAAACACACACCCATACAGCCCAGATGCTGTGAAGCAACAGGGAAGCAACTCATCGTGCCATTAAAGTGGGATAAGCCTCATTTTTAAAAGAAAAGGGAAATGTATAACTTTCTGATGTGACAATTTAATAACTCCCAGTTTTCAGGCTTCGTTGCTCTATTTTCAGCCAAGTGCGTGTAAATTGGCAGCCTGCAGCGCTAATCTATCACCATCAAAGTCCGAATGAATCTTACCTTCCATCGCCAGAGCCGAGACCAAAAAGTTCCGTGGGACTCACATTTGTATGAAGCACTATGGTCACTGCCTAGAAGACCAGACTCTCCTGTGGTCAAAATAAAGCCAAGACAGCAATGTACATGCCCTGAATAAAATCTGGGAATTATACCTTTGTTAAAAAAGGAAATGAGGCACTTTAGGACAAATGGGCCAGGCAGTTCATTGCAAAGTGAAACAGTGAGACATTGTCCAGTCCTGCGGTCTGATATCCATCACCCCCTTGACATATTGTTGTAGATCACCTAGCCACACTGCCGCATGTACAGAAGTACCTGATGTCGGTGCGCTACATTGAAGAGCTCCAGAAGTTTGTGGAGGATGACAACTACAAGTAAGCAGACCTGCATCTCCTGTATTGTCTGTGTTACCATAGTGAATTTTTGCACCTAAAGAAATATTGCTCCACCTCTCAAGACTTTTAGGTTTTCGCCTCTTAAATGGGTGTGTTGGCAGTTTCTACAGAATAACATTGTCATTGCTCTTTGACTCAGTATACTTTACTGACCCTTTGTTTCTTTTTGCCTTTTCTTCAGGCTTGTTTCACTTTCATTGAGATAATACTGCTGTAATTTTGATTTTTAATCCACGTTATCATTCGTAACTTACATTTACCCATCTATCACCTGAATATTTTAGAGTAGAACCTTTCTTCAAGGTAGCAGGTCCACCCTGCAAACTGAACAAGAAACCCTCTGTGTTAGAGGTCAGTGGTCTTTCTTGAACATCATCATGCCATTGCTACCGCTTTCACAGATGTTAGTTTTGATTAAAATTTATCCATCCATCCATTATTGTTAACTACTTAATCCTGATAAGAGTTGCAGTGCTCAAGACTACACATACACAGACATGCTACGGGCACTTTAGAATGGCCAGTTAACCTGAAACATGAGCACCTGGAGGAAAAGCACACAGACAGAGAGAACATGCAAACTCAAAACAAACACTGTTACTTTCTTTGGTGAAAAGAATCAACTAAACTAATAATAATAATAATAATAATAATAATAATAATAATAATGGCGCCACGCACCCGGATAAAGCAGGAATCAAGCCTAATATGATGTGATGTAGAATCGGACAATGGTAGCACAGCGGGGAGCTCTCTGTGGTCCTTTGTTGACTCAAATCAGTTTTCCGGTCTTCTAGAAGGTCAGCACTGGATATTTTCATAGGAGCCTGTAGAGCCGCTGTCCTTTTTCAACATGTTTTATACCACGCTGACAGCTTGTGCTTTGCTCCAGGATGTTAACAGTCCTGTCAGCTGGAAAAAGTTGGTTGTAGATGAGCTCATAGTTACTCTGTTAAATTACTCGATTAAATTACTTGCTTTTATTAACCAAAAATGAAGTGTGTATTTTATAAACTGAAGGTGGTCTGGTTTGCAGATGTGAAACATTTTAATTGCAAAATAAGACACTCATTCATCAAGTAAAAAATTATCAGCATTATTATATTTCGGAAAGGAAAAAGAAGTGGTTTAAAAATTGTGCAATTTAATGTCTTTGGTGATGGGCCCATGCTGGTTTACAGGTGCTTTGCAATGTATGCCCTTCGATACCAGGGTGTTCCGTTTTCTGGAGGATTGCAATGATCAATATGATGAATCATTAATTGTAAAATAAAATCAAGAGGGAACAATGTGCTGCAGGGTGTCCATTACAGGGCAGTCACACAGTTTTTTTATTATTATTCTTCTTATTAATTGCTCTGTATAGAATAACAAAAAATAAATTCCACAGATAATGGATTTGCTTGTAAAATCAAGAGGGGGCTGGATGCTCATTCCTCTCACACCAAAATTAAAAAAAAACCTCATTGTGGTCCCCTATTCCAGGCCTCCTGGAAGCGTGTATCCAAAAAAAATGCAACAACAAAGGTCTTTGTTTTGGTCTTTTTTCCCCAAAGTTTCAATTATTAATAATGTCTACCTTTTGGTGAACACAGGCTGCTGGAGCTGCATTTTAGGCAAAAAGTAATAACATAGTTACAGATTCATTGTTTGCTTCTGTTCGAGAGCTATTTTCAACCAGGGTGCCCCAGGATATCTGAAAATGAATCGGTAATTTCCAGTGATGTCACTGCCACATTTCAGTACTTTTCCCACTTAAACTTCTGACCTTCACCGGGTATCGTTTTCTAGTCATGCTGTGTTTCCCTCATCCTCAGTAGTGCCTGTGAGATGAGTGGTTGATTTTATCTGCTCTGTCCAAAGCAATTTGGGAAGAAATGAAAACAGCCTGTAAAGTCTAGACATCTTCAGTAGGTTTTCACACTCCAAAGACTTCTTTCCAATTAAGTAAGTTATTCCATAAGCATTTAACCACACGACACTCCTATTTCGTGGAATGTCAGACTCAGTCACAGCATAATCCCAGAAGGAGCAGGGCAACTGAAACGAAGAAGACAGAACTAGACTGGATTTAATAACAGAGAAACAGCAGAAGACTGTATGAAATTAGGCAACAGCTGAAGCTTATAGATTGCAAATATGTTAATAATTATTATGTAATTATTCCTGGTGTGTGGTTTTGCATCTAAATTTGAATTAATCTCTATCTGTAAAATTACCATGTTCTCCTCATATTCTCATTGGTTTCCTCCCACAGTCCAAAGACACATGGTTTACCTTTGCCTTCCACAGTTCTGAACTTTGCCTTACTGTGAAAACTATGGAAAGTACTGTATTTGCCTGATGTTCACTTTGATTCAGTGACATTACCCTCTAGTCAGTTTTCGGGCACTACATTAAGTAACGTGAAGACAAAGCGTCCAGCATGACCATCATCTGGGCAGAAATGTATGAAAAACAATAGTGTTTCTACTGTGTTAATGTACAAATTTAAACAAAAGTATAAGTTAGCTTGTCTCTTCCCAGAGCAATCAAAATATCATAAAGCTTGTAGGCTTCCAGGTAAAATTCACCACCACAACTCTTTTGTAATATTGTTCTGCAACTAGTAAATGTTATTGTGGAGAACAAAAGTGGCCATGGATGGATGCATGATGAATGAAGCTTTTTTGGGAATAATACACAAAGCAAACCAAGTAAGAGAAATTAAAAAATATACTTACTTACTCCCTAACTGCTTATTTTATTTGGCAGCATTTCTCATGTTCCTAAAACTCATAAACAGTATTTCGTAACACCCAGTTCCACATTTTTTTTCTTCTCTAAAGTTGAATCCCCCTTGAAGCTCAGTACTGTTTGGGGCCAGCAGCACACAGAGCAGACCTTCAGTGCCATTCCTGGGATAGAGGCAGGACAGCAAGGAATAGAAAGTCTCTTTCAGAAATGCCTCAGGCTACCTGGACCTTCTCCACCAAACCATGTGGAACCTGATGATTTCGGTATTCACAGGCCTCTAAGCAGAACAACTTGCACTGATTTACAGCCCAAAACAGTTTATTCTTCTATACAGTTAGGCTAATGATGTCAGTGTTTGAAGTGGGCCAGCCCTTAGTGGAATGCAATACCAGTATTTCTACATTTTGCTCTTTACATTAGCAGGACCCTTTTCTTGAGGCACTTCTCATGAGGTCTCAGCGCTCTTTGCTGCCCCCAGACAACCAGACTCCTTGCCTAAGCTGCTGTCCCAGCAGAAGAAGCTGTATCACATATTGATTATACATAATGGACCACTTAGCTGTATTGCATTACCCAGAATGCACTGTGTATTACTGCAGGTTGGCTTGCGTGCTGCTTTCCTACCATGCAGTTGATACCTGTTTATCAAAGAAACATATATTGCGAATATCAACAATATCTCCAAGTATCTATCTTTCACTGCAGAAGTTCACTATTTTACACTTGGATGAATAGTTTGCACACCAACATACTTATAAAGGGAGTACCGGCTGTATTTATTTCCACTTTATTTTACTTTATTTTCCACTTTATTTCCACATTTTATTTCAGTGTCCCTCTCAAGGGTATACAGCAGCAGGTTTCTTGGTGTGATGAGGTTTCACACATGGTTTGTGAAGGTTGTGGCTATGGTTCTATGCTTTTTACTTAGAGTATGGGTTGGGAACCTGGGCTCTGTGAACCCTTTGAAGGTCTGTGGATGGGCTTTGTGAGTCTGTGAAGCACATGTTTGCTTTGAAAATAATACTTTATTGATAAAAAAGCCTAAATATAGCAAACATATTATTGCACTGTTAGTATTTGTGATGTAATTCTGTGCGGAGGTAATCATTTTTAATTGTATTAAAGTGACTGCAATATTTTCTCCAAATTGATTTATGGATATGTTTCAAGGAGGAGTTCTTTTTGTCGATGGATTTTTAATGGACTAGAAAAGATGAGCTTCTACCTTAGAGGAGGAGGCAGAATGGCCGTGTAGTGAAAAGGGTAGACGTGAATTGTAGAAAGGTAAGGATGATCATATTAGAGCCCAAAGATGAGCTTCACAGATGATCTTCCATCCCACGTCCTCTTATCCTGAACTCCTTTCATGGTATGTCCTCAGGCGAGCTGCAGGGAAATGCGTCACCATCTTAAATTGTTTGCTCTTCCTTTTTAATCAAACATCTCATGAACCACACGCTTGTGACAACAACGTGCCTTTTGAGCATGGCGCTTGTGCAAGAATTAGGTACATTTCCTAAAGTCCTGCCTGCCTGTGCGAGTTTGTGTGTATTTGTCAGAATCTGCTAGTTTTCCACCTCTTGACTGAAACAGGCTTGACCTCTTGATTGAAAGATTATTTTTCATTCGGCAATTTATTTTGTTGGCTCTTTTCAAAGGCAGCTTATACGGAAAACCATAAATGAAGAAAGGCTGCTTCCATTTAGGAAAATACGATGAGAAAGAACTGCATTTTACCCCTAATGTGGTGCAACCCAGGATCAGTTGGCCAAGAGGCTCAATGTGAAGATCAGCAGGGACTCAGGAAACTGAATTGCCTTGATGACTTATTTAAAGTATTCCAGAGAATCGCTTGTACTGTGTATGGTATTTCAGCCTTGTTTCTGTATAATTCAAGGATGGTAAATGCTGAAGTCGGATAACTTAACTATTAGTATCAAAAGTGTGATTTAGAATCTGTATGTCATACTGGAGGATGAAAACAATTTAAAGCATATAGTTTATCTTTCCAACAGGCTCCACAGTCTTATTTGACGATCAGATTCTGAATGTCTTACAGCAACTGAATCCCTCAACTTCCTAACTAGTGATGACTGCCCTCAGATGCTACTTTCATATGGTTTTTTGTTAGATCATCCCAAATCAGTTTCTTTTAATGTGAGAAGAGTACCTGTTTTTTTCCAATAAACAACACTGTTTTTTTAATTAGATCAAAGAACAACGTTTTAGTCATCCAAATATTTACACCGACTGCTTGTGTGGTGTAGGGTGGCGGGGGTCCGTAACCTATCCTGTAAGCACAGGGTGTGAGGCAGAATACACCTTAGATGTGACATCAGTCCATCACAGGGCAATTACACACACACACACACACACACACACACACACACACACACACAAATTTATAGCACCAATTCACCTGAAATACCTCTCTGGACTAAGTCGTAGCCCAGGAACTGTGATAAGTGAGATATATCATCCTATGATATATTCAGGGAGGTTAATGTTTTAGGCAAATATAAATGTCTCTTTCCCTCTTCTCACTGTGACAAAGGTCTTAATCTAGTCAGTACGACTCAGCAAAAATGCAGATTAACTTGCAAAAATATCCATGTATTGTACGGTATTTTTTGGAGAAACTATTTGGAGAAACAGTTCCTGCTAGTTAAATGTTTAAAAGTATGTGTGATTGGGTATATGAACAACTGCACGTTTTATGGTATTTATCCTGTACTTATTCCAGTTTCAACAAAGCAGTCAAGAACTAGGACCTGGAAAAATGTTATTTCTATCTTTGTTTTTATCTACGGTTGTGGCGTGCAACTGTGCATGAAATTATGGATATATGTGGGTGGTTTTGCATCCTCCTCTCTCCAGTCCCACAGAAACGGTGTAATGTCATAAAGCAGTCTTAGAACAGAATGGGCTTAGTGGACCAAGTGGCAGGTCCAGCCCACAGACCAGCAAATCCAGATGGCCTTCAAACAGCCTCCTGAAAGCCCTCTCCAACAGGAGGCACCAGACATAATGGCCCAGGCTGCTTTTAATGAGCAAAATTATAGTATTGTAAAGGGTTTTCTAAATTTGTTTCAATGGGCCTGTGTTCAAAGTCGTCTCTTGCAACTTCTGAAAAACAAATGAGGAATGTGGTCTCCAGAAAGAAACAGGGCTTCATCTGTCTGACATGTAATGTGTTGTTTTTTCACAAAACAGTAATGACTGTTTTCTGTTTTTTTTCTGTCTCTTGAAAATAGTGAAATGTACTGGAAATATGTACGAATCAGATATTTGACTGACTGACAATGCAAAGGCATGAATCATTCATCCTTTTCCGTTATACTTTCTTAATTTTCATCTTTTTGAGTCCCTATAGGTTTATTAATTATGAATTATGAATTTATTAGTTATGTTTTTGTCAGCAATTGAACATATTTCTCTGTGTTAGGAAAATAATTTGATTGTGACCTATTGCAAAATATTATACAGAATCTTTGTATAATAATCCTGCACTCCATGGGCAGTTGGGGAGGTGATGGCAGACGGAGCACCTATATAAGTAAAATACTTTCAGAAGTGCTATGGTTCAGCATCAGCTAACTGGTAGGATGATGTTAGGCTGATGCTTCAGACACTGTAAAATATCCCTATATGTGTACATTTATCCTTTTTATTAAAAACCAGTCCTTTATCAGATACCATTCCTTAAAATCAAATCAGATTTGATGAAACACTGGATAACAGTGAGGGGAAATAAATGTTCAATCATAATCAACAATCGAGATACAAATCAAAAAAATAACTTGATACACACATTAAAACAACCAAAAATGATGAGAGATGCTAGACTTTTGCAATGGTTCATATGAAAATGACCTTCACTGCAACACTATGATTCAGAATGTGATAAAATAATCCAAATTATTCACTTTTGACAGGTACCACAGGTACAATTTCTTTCGGGATTATTGGGATACGTTTTGGTTTAATCTTAAAACCCCCTTAAAATAAGAGTACAAACTGTAATGAAATGTATATATGTCCCCCACCAAATCTGAATGTATGTTTGTTTACAGAAATCCTAAAGAACATGATAATAACATGGTTCAGTTACAGTGTATAATGTTTACTGAAACTGTATATGGCCTTATTATGCCTTAGTCCAATAAAAGCAGCCAACAGGGGGCATTTTGACATTTAGTGAATGCTAACCTTTGTGTGTCCCTGTTACAGATTGTCCCTAAAGATCGAGCCTGGGAACAGTTCCCCTCGCCTGGTGTCATCCAAGGAAGACCTTGCAGGTAAAGGAGCCCCTAAAGTTGATGGGGTTAAACAGACACTCTGAACCTCAATGCTTTGTTGCCTTCTCAGGCCTTGGCACCTTCAGCATGCTTATATGTGGTGTCAGTTCATGCTGTCGGAACTCAAACCCGCGTGGTGTCAGTTTGCTTTTTTATTTGTAGTTTGCAAGGCTCATTCATTTAGACCTATAGCACTTATAGAAAACCTGTCGGTTTAGGGTTATTGAGTTCTGTTATTCTGCTGTCTGTGACCAGAGTTCCTTGTACAGGAAGGTCTGGCTTTAATGTCAAAAATTGTGTGCTGGCATCCTGGCACCTCAAGAAATATCCAAATTAGATGTTCCATGGTGACAGCCAAACAGAAGCCCAGTGGAAGGCAAAACATTGGGGAAAATTCCTGTTGCACGATACTGTTTAAACTATTCTTTAATAAGTACATCCATCCACTGCCATTAACCTCTTTATCCTTGTCAGGGTTGTGTCGGTCAGGAGCCTAAACTGGAATCACCAGGGGCTAGACTATGAAAACACACTCTGGATAGGATGCAAGTGCATTACAGGACAGCCAAACACTCCCACAGTTACACACATACACTATGGGCAATTTAATTAATTTGAAACACACGTCTTTGGACTGTGGGAAGAAACCAGAGCACCCAGAGGCAACCCAAGTAGACAAGTGGAGGATATGTAAACTACTGTAATAAACACAGTACCGCTCATAAGTTTGAGTACATTATAATGGCAATAGCTGTACTGAATGTACTGGACAAAAGAATAAAAGCAAAGTAGCTGACTTGTCCTCCAGCTTTGGGAACTACTTCAAAAAAGCTGGGAAGACATTGCAAACAAGTCAAAATTAACTAAATCCATTATGAACAATAACTGGTTTCCAGTAATTGGACTTAAACTTTTCAATAGTACTGTATATAGTCAGCAACGTGTGACGGTGAGTGAACTGCAGTGAGCCAGACCCACTGGTTGTTTCTCCCTAGGTTCTTGAACCTGCCTGGCATCTGTTCCCTAACAAAGCGCTCACTGCATATGTTGCCTTGTCCTAATTCTCCTAAAGGTGGAGGTGTAACTTGGGGGTTAATCACAGTATGGTGTGCCAGCACAAGAGGCAGCAGGTGGTATAGACTTTAGAGGTATAGCAAACACAATTTGAAATCCACCTCCTACTGTAGTGCTCTTGATGTAGCTACTTATTCAGAACCGATGAGTAAACATTACTCAGGTCTATAAATGAATGAATAATTGTAAGCACCAACAAACCTAACATTATAAATCACTTTACAGAAAGGTGTCGACTAACTGAATAAGTAAGAAAAAAACTCTGGTCTGTCCAGCCCACTGGAAACCAAAGCAGTGGAAGAAAGTGATCACTGGCTACCTGTCCAAATGAGTAGACCTCAGCAGACTCCTCCTGTTTTTGGAGGAGTTACGTTTGGCCTGGTTTAATCATTACACAGGTCTGGGTTCCCAAAAAAATAAATAAATAAAATGGGAGAAAAAACATTTACAAACCAGGCACCTGCCCCTGCTTACCAGGGGCTGGTGAAGATGCAGACTGGTTTCAGATGAGTGAATAGATCATTTTTTTAATTTGCAAGTGTTTTTTTTTCCTCAGTAAGTCCTGTGTGAGCGTTGGACGTGGCAGCAACTGAATGGTTGGTGATGGGGCTGGATAACCATGCTGTACTTGCAGAAAGTCCAGCTTATAGGAGGTCTGGTTGGCCCAGTGATGGTCAAAAGCAGTGGCAAAAACTTGATGTGGTTCAGAAACACACACTGATGGATCTGAAGGCACTAAACAAGTCTTTAAAGTTTCATGTGCCTCAGCTTATTCCCTGATGTTCAACAGACAGATCCTAGTGTTTACAGTGTTGCATGAGTAGTCTAAACATTTCAATACCTTTAATATTATTTTTCCGAGTTTATTATGTTTCTTTTTCCATTGCATTACTGTTACATAGTTGGAATCCTAAAACAAAAACAAGTAATATGTTCCTGTGGATGGATTATTCATGAAGATGTAATGAAAAATGTTAAAAGAAATTACATATTGCAAAATATAGAATATTTTCTCCAACGTCATTGTTGTATGCCACAAAAAGAGCATAGTATGCAGATAGTTATGTTCTAAAAGTATTTAATTTATTTGGTCTTCATTAATGTTGACATTTCCAAGATGCTTGGCTGCCATCACAGCCTCATAAGGACAGGAGATTCACATCAGGCCTATGGATGACAAAGAAGCCCCTGAGCTCCTGCTACGAAATCAGTTTGTGTTTCGTCCTACACACTGTTGTCCTGGGAACATTTTGGTCAACCATTTATCCCCCTAAGGGCAAAACATGAAATGTTTAATGCTGCTGTATCTCATCCAATCATCATTACATGGTTATCATTTTTAAAGCAAACTGTAAATTTTCCAAGTAAACATTGTAGCTGAATGACCCACTTATGGAGTTTATTTGCAGAGTCTGTCATGGTAACCAGTAAACACTGTCTTGTCAGCATCCCTCCCCTTTTTACAGCTGAGTGTGTTCCAGTCGCACACTTTTCTAAATGGTCAAGACACATATCTCATAATTACTATGTTTCCAGAATAAGCTGTCAGAGACAGAGACTTGTTGTTCTGGGATTTTCTTTAAAGCTTGTGTCAGTTCCCAGTGGTTGGAAGGCCCTGTCAGTAGTCATTACTGGTCTTTTGGGTTATCAATGCGACCCTCAGACAGTCAATGTGGTACTTTAGAAAAGCCTCTTGTTGAGAATCAAAGATTGACCTTAGGAGTGGGTCTGGCCCAAGGTTGTTGGGTTTTTCAGAAGGGTTTTAAGTCAAAGAATCCTGCAGGAGTTGAGAATGGAACGTTTGCAGTGGTGACTCTCCAAAAGGTGCTTTCCTTGAGCATCATAGCTGCCTCTGAATGCACCACTGCTAAAAAGTATTGCCACCAAATGGAAAATTCCCTTCTTTGGACCCTGTTCCTCTGAAAGGTATGGACATTCCACTCAATGAAAGAGAACTGTTGGGCTGTAGCCTCCAGCTTGGGCCCCAGAGTACAAGAGGGAGGCCCTGCTCTTGCTGCTATGTGCCAGAAGGATGAGGTAGCATTACTCAGTTACTCCGTGCACCCGAGTGCCAAGTTCTGTGGTTTCCTGTCAACTCTTTGCCACACGTACATTTCTGAGCCCCACACTAGGAAGTTTCTCATAGCTGTGTCCTGTGGGGCAGCTCCCTCACACTTGCTAAATGTGTGTGTTGTGTACCAGCCAGCCATGGGCTTGTGACAAAAATTGGTTCAGTGTGACGCACATTAAGCTTCATGTTCAGTTCAGAGGAAACACACGTAGCCCATGTTGACCATGCTGTCCCTCTGGATTATTGATGACAAGTAGAAATGTTTGGTGAGAGAAACATGATTTATTGCAGGCAGTAAGTGTTTTCCAGGCATGGTTTTGCCCTGTTACGGTTGTCCATATTAAGTGACTCAGAAGTAAAGGTTTCCTCCAAGGAAACTGTACCTGTAGCCTACAGGTTTCCCAGTGGTCATTTCGGTCATCAGGGGTTCACATGGCCTCATGGTGGCACCAGCCAAGCACCAGTCATCATGCGAACCAGTGCCTTCCCAATACACAAATCTCATGCTCTACAGCTTATACCCACTCCAGTCAACTTTCCAAAGATCTCATTGGACTTTCCCATCCTCTTTGATCTTGAGGGTGAATCTCATTTAACTTAATGTTATTTATTTTTCTATGAATTTTGCTTGGCTGACAGGTTTGTTAAAAGCAAAGTTCTGTTTTCAAAGCTGAATATTTTGGCAAAACAAACTGTTACCTTACTCAAGAGTAGTGCTGCAGGATGTGAAGGCCACAATTCATCTAGCCTCCCTTGTACTTTTTATTTACCAATTATTCATTTTTGCTGACATTTTTCTTCAAAGAATCTTACAACATTACACTTGTTTGCTGACTAATTTAAAATTATTCACCATTTATGCAGCTGTGCAAATTTTATTTTTTGTCAATTCAGCATAAGGACTTTGATCATATGTACGACATCAAGAGGTGGGATTCAAACCTGGGGTCTTCAAGTTTTAGTTGTTAGTTGTAACCACTGTGTAACTCATTGGCCCTTCTAAGTTTTCAGTTATTCATTAAGAATGATGAAACAAAGAATCCCAGGTAAAAGTTACCCTAAAAACAAAGCAGCTACTTTCTTAGGCCTGAACCCCCTTGGTCTGTGAAGCTGTGTAATGATGACAGTTTGCACATGTGAGGAAAAGCAAGGCAAACATACAGATATCAAATATGCTACGTTCCCACCCTCCCCGGGGTCCTAACTGTAAAAATAAAAGGGGGGCCGGGGTTATGAACAGTAAAAATCCAGCTTTATTATGAGCAATCCCATTTAGCAAGATTTTTACTAAAGAGTCATGTTTTACAAATAAGTGGGGGAAAATGTTGCAGGAGATGCCAACATCTGACACACAGGATTTGACTATAACTCCTCCTGTTTTTTTCCCCCAGAGTGTTTACTAACAAAGCAACTACTGCAATGTTTTATTCAAGGTCTACATTAGCCTGTTACTGGGTTTGCCAAATATGAAACATTTTAACACTAGACCATCCTACTGCTTGAAAGCATGTGGTAAGGTCAAAAACCCTGGTCTGAAACCAGGCGATACACCTTGGTGCTCACTTAAAACTGTGAAATAACAGATAACAGGAGCAGCAGGTGTGGTAACAGTTAGAGATTCTGTCTTGCCTTCAAAGGTGGTGGTGGTGGTGGTTCTGCAAGTGCTATCGGGTTCAAATCCCTGCTCCTGCTTTAGGATTCTTGATCAGGCTGTGTACCATGAATTGATATTAAAAAAATTACCCATCGGTATAAATGGGTAAGTCACTGTAAGACGTTTAGTGTATTAACTGTAACATTGTAAGTTGCTTTGGAGAAAAGCTTCAGATAAATGAAGAGGTCTGAAATGCCAGGAGACAAAATAATCCCCCCCATTACTTGAGTAGTATTTTTTGTAGCAGAAAGGCCAGTGTTCTCTACCTCTGACAGGTTGCATTTCAGCTGAGCAATAAAGATCAAACCAGGTGAACAAAGGTGTTCGTCCAGGTCTGATCAGTTCCACCATTGCAGGTTTGTGTCTGACATCCTTTCAGGATAGTCCACTTACTTTTGGAAAGGAGACAGACATGGATCAGGGATTAGGAGATACAGGGCTTGCTTCTCTTCTCACTTGGAAACATGTGGTCACCAGTACATAAGCTGTGACTAAGAGCATTTGAGTAATTGGTGAGGTCCTGCTTGGTGAGGGATTTTTTTGGCATGTTGCTACACTCCACAGATGAGGTTTGAAGCATTGTATGTGACAGTGTTTGAAACAGCAGAGCTCGAGATGGTAGTTGCCAATGTTTATGTCTCAAGAACAATTTGTTATGGAGCACAACGTCAGTGTTAACATCTTGACACTGTAATTTATAGTTTGTCCAACTCAGAACAAGCATCAGATAACAAAACACAAAAAAATCTGTTCTAAACTGAGGTCCCTTAAATGTTATTCCACCTGCTTTGCTGGCGTTGTGCAAATTAAGTGAAACTTTCTGAAGTATATTTGGTAGGTAAGCACTTGTGAGAAAAAAAACAATATGTTTGACCTAAAAAGGATTGTAAAATAAAGGTAACATATAAAAAGTGATAATGAAACTATACTTTCTTACTTTCAGGTATTTTAGGTATCATGTAGAAGACGATATAATGGTATTACAGAATATTTCAGAAATGCTGACGTAGGAATCACTGAAACTGTAAAGATCGAATGATGGCTTCGCCCTCTGGTGGCTAAGTGTTATTTAAATGCAATTCATTACTATTGTCATTATACTGTGTTTGCTTTTGGCATTGTTCTCTTGTCTGACAGCATCAGCTTTATAAGTCTAATGCAGCTGCAGTAGATGACTAGCGGGGGGCAATATGCGGGTATTTATCGCAGTGCCTTTCTATGCTTTTCATTCACCCTGGAAGTCAGCTGTTTGCCCCTTTGTCCCTCAGGTCCATCAGAGATGTCTGCCTCAATGAGATACAACCGCCGACCCACCTGCCCAGACACCTCGGTGGGAGCACACCTGCCCACGCCACCGCCATCTCGCCACAGGAAGAGCCACAGCCTGGGCAATAAGTGAGTTTTACACAAGGCTGGCTAGACATCAGTGTTTAGTTAAAGTTCTGGGACCACCTTGTTTGGTTAAGGAGAGGATTTTGTAACGTTTTAGTCTGTTGGGGTATCTTATATGTTATATATGCAAGTCACTCATTTTCTCACTAGAGGGAGACAAAATATATAGAAACCTCATTTAAACATTTTCCATCGCTGTGTTATTTGATATAAGCATGAACCATGCATTGCTGCCACATTTCGGTGTCTTTCCATTTATTACTCCCCCAACATTCTCCTCTCTCTGTCTTCCTTGCCTGTGCCTGCTGCAGCATGATGTGTCAGTTCAGCGTAGTGGAGAGCAAGAGCGCCACCTTCCCCACAGAGAAGCCCCGGCACCTCCTGGATGACAGCTTCCTGGAGTCACACAGCCCAGCTCGGAACCACACACACAGCTCAGTGTTTACCAATGGGACATCTCTAGGTGCTCATGTTCTCCCAGCTCACAAACATATCAATAACACTCTGGTCCAGGCACACAGCCTCTGTACCCTCTAAGTCACGTGGTGCTTTAGACAGTCTTATCAAGCTTTTATTGACCCACCCCGGCCAGAGATATCTGCGGTATTTTGCATTACTGTGATTCCAGGATCAGCTCCAGACCTCTGTGAGCCTGCTTAGAATTAAGCGGTTAATGACAATGAATGGTTGGAGAGCAAAACCAATTAACCTGAAATGCATATCTTCTGTCTTTGGACTTTGAGTGGAATCGGGGAAAAATAATCTTTCAAACTACAGAACAACATTCTGTAATTTCCCATGTTGTTTACTTAAAGTAAGTGCTACTGCTCACAGGGAAAAAAATGGTATTTTAAAATCTTTTGGCGTCAGAGTGTCTGAGGGTCTTTTACCAAGACTTGTGGTATAGGTCTCATTGTTCGCTGGGCAATTACAGTGGTTCCTTGTGTTATTAATGGCCAAGTTGTGAATTTTCAATTAACATTTTCCACCCAGTCTATTTTCGGAACAATCTGTTTCTGCTCCCAGCCGATAAATGGCAGAAAGACACAATGAAACATGAGTGTGGGTCTTCTTTCATTCCATCATTCATTCATTTGCTTCTACAGTCTTTACAACTTGTCTTATATTCCTGAATATTTGGGGCCGATGCCAAGATAAAGAATGCTGTCCATATTTTTAGGATGAATCATCAGCAAATGGCATTGAACAGGAGTTTGGGCAGAGAGCAGTTTTATTTTGAAATATGCAAAACGTTTAATTTCAGTGCGTTTGAAGCTGAAGCTTAAAAATAAAATTAGAGTATTTTTTTTATTCACTATTATTTGGGGTTTTTACAGAATTCATGAATTAGTTGAGCAATGTCTGTATTATGCAGCTTTTAGTCATTGAAATTTTTCCAACAATTAGTTTGAATTTACAGATGTTAGATTCATAAGGTAAGAAACTAGGGTATCCAGAATTTTTTCCAGATACTTATTCAGTTTCTGACTCATTGGTTTCACTCAGCACCTACTAGGTGGACGTGTGGGAAACTGTCGTGTTCTTTAATGGTACCACAGTTATCAGACTGATATGTCTGACCTAAGTCTCTTATTTCTCACCTTCAGGCAGCAGCGAGAGCTCATTCAGTGAAGAACTATCCTCTGGAATGGAAAGGTGACCCTCAGCTTTTTGTCCTCTGTACCACCCAAATATTGGCTGACACTTTTTTCCTCCAAGCAACTTAAAAAATTAACTATTTTAAATACTTTACACGATTAAGTGATTAACCTGATAATCTACTGTTAATCAGTCATGTACTGTGATTAAGTAACAATGTTTACATCAACTTTAAACTATGTTCCTGTTCTCTGAAGATAGTAATTTTTACCAGTTTATATGAACTGGTCATTTGAGTTTTGATAAAATATCTCATGATTCAGATTCTCATACCTATAAAGTATTCACTCCCTTGGACACGTTCACATTTTATTGTTAACAGCATGGAACTCTGATTTGTTTGAAAATTTTTCGTCATTTATCAGCACAAATTATTCTATATCATAATGAGGACAAAAATCCACACAATTTTCTAAATTAATTAAAATAAAGTGAATTTTTAAGCGTTAACCCTTCTGAGAAAGTATTAGTAGCACCACTTTGTATAGGCACTGTACATATGGTCTTTGCACATGGATTTAAAAAGACCTCAATTGAAACTGTTTTTTTAATACAGTAGGCCTGTCTATTTCAGCATTTTCTAGATGAAACCCAGGTTTGTAGTTTCTTTGGTATTTTACGGAAATGAAGTTTAAATATAAAGTCTCTGTGTGTGTATGTGGCACATGCTGTGCAAATAGCACAAGTGTGCACCTTACACACATTCCATAAAGCCGTGTTATTCTCTAAAGTAATATGTACATCTGCAAACAGGGGCCGCATGTACGCCACGCTGGGCCCCAACTGGAGAGTCCCAGTCGGAAATTCGCCACGTAACCACAACTATGTTTACAGGTAAACAGGCTTTCAAAGTATAAATTAACTCAAAACATTTTTTTTGTTTTGAAGATATTCTGATTAAAATTACTTGTTTACTTTAAGATTTTTCAGAAAGAATTTATTTAGAGCTTGAGGTCCTGCATGTAGTCCAGTGCCCTCAAAGTAGCAGTCCCTTTGTGTGCAGGTCTTGTTCCATGTCCACAGAGAAACACAAAGCAGACATTTCACTGTGCCATGTTTTGACTGCCAAAACATCTCACACCAAGACAGCAGGATCGCCCTCCAAAGCTTTGGCATGAAAATGTGCTGTTCTGTCTGGTTCCCCTAGCCACCCGGGAACAAAGTCCACCTACGAGTTCAGCACCATGAGCAGCATCACAATGGAGGGTCCACTCAGAAGGAAGACTCTACTGAAGGAAGGCAGGAAGCCAACAGTGAGCACTGTCATCCTCCCATGGCCCGAGTCAAGCCTTGTTCTTATTCCACTTTCTGCGTCTTCACTGTATTCGTTTAGCTAATGACTTTAACAAGAGCTTCTAAATATGCATCATAAACATGACAGTTTTTAAAATACTATTTTGTGCAATAAAATACTCAGTCTATTATGTGTATAAGGGGAAATCAGTATTAAAAAAATTAAAGATGTCAGGTAAATAATATCTCTTGTTAATCAAATTACAACTTATATGTAAAAGTAAGGGAGACTTTATTAGGAAAAAGCAAAAAAAAAACTTAATTGATTCCAGAGAAAATTGGACTTACTCTTGTGTTTGAATGAATTATACACAAAAATTCACTTCAGTTTATTTGTGTACGACACCTTTCACAACAGGTGAACTCTCAACGGCCACAAATAAGAGCTTTAATATCAAAGGATAATAGCCATTTAAAAATATAGTAAAACTTATTCTATATACAGACTGCTTAGAGTTTGTATCTGGTAGCATGTTTATTTTTTCTCTTTTTCTCTTTGTTTTATCAGCTATCTTCCTGGACACGTTACTGGATCGCTCTCTCTGGATCCACCCTCATCTACTTTGGAGCCAAAGCTCTGAGGGCTACAGAAAGGAAACATGTGAGTATTAATAAATGAAAAACTAAAGAATTTTAGTGTCACTAATGCATTAGTTTTATTGTCATTGTGATCATGTTATTAAGACATCAGTATCACTATCATCACGTCAACTTTGCAAAATCCTTTGATATCAGTTTCTAGCAATACAACAACCCATAAAAAGATATTTTACTACATGCATAGGGGAGAGTCAATGCAAGTCCCGGTCTCTCCTCCCAGCAAAGAAAGTGTTGTTGTTTCTCTATGTAAGTACAATGTGTGTAGCTTCTTCCACACACAAAAGTATTGGAACATGTAAGAACATTGGAACGTGTAAAGAAGTCACACAAGATTTGGCTGATTGTCAACTGCATTTAGTACAGTTCTAAGGTAACCTTGTTTCATATCATTTTACAGTAAAATGACGGGCAAATAAAAGCTGTTTTTTCTGAGCACTGAGTAGAAGAGAAATCGGTGTGCATCTGTGTACAGCAATAACCCTTTAAAATCAGCAGAAAGTGCATAATTGTTTAATGAGCACTTTAACCAGACTGTTAGCCAGCATTCAGTAGGTGACATTCATATAGTATGTATGTGTGTATTACCTGGCTTACACCATGCTGATATATACCCTCTGTATGGCTAACCTCACTAACTTGGACTATTTCAACTTGCTGCAAACTGCCAAGTAACTTGACTTTAACACATTACTATGTCAAATGTAAACTGAGCATGATCTGTCGGTCAGTAGAGCACTAAATGCCATAATATTGGGGTTTGCCGATTACCGATCATCAGTCCATTCTGTGTACATGTCTTTGACTCAGGGTTTGATTCTTGATTTTTCCTCAGTACAAATCCACACCTTGTAAAAAGATCACCATAACTGGCTGGATGGTGGTACTGCCTGACGACCCAGAGCATCCCAACATCTTCCAGCTGAATGACCCAGACAAAGGTAACGTGTACTTCCCCACCTGATTCACCGTAAGCAGATAATGGGGACTGTCAGGGTCACAGTTAATGGTTTTGAGGGTCCGAGGCAAAGTTAGGAATGGGGCCCTCCATAATCCCAGTTCTCGCCGTTTTCTATACTTATTAGTCTTAAAAGTCTAGTCTTTAGTCTTAAAAAATCAATTTGTAAAAATACCTTTTCACTGGTCCCTGGACTGCTTAGCAGAAGAGCTGCTACATTGTCCAGGCTGTATCTTGCATGTATGCCAATGAGGGAAAAAGTTGTGTAAACAGTAATTTACAAAACATAAATATAACAGTACAACCCACTATAAACTCAGCCCCCTGGGGACTGTGCAAATTTTAACGTTACACGTCAGCCCAAATCACACGTGAAGCTATAACAGGTGGCAAAATGATTGCACTGTAAACAAAAGGGTTGTTGAAGTCAAATACAGGGTCCATTATTGTATCTCAAGAAAGGTATTATCACCCACATTGCTTCAGTACATCCTCCAACTCTGTAAACTGAAGCTTTTAAGTTAATAAACACAGAAAAAACCTTCACTTGTTATACTCAGAGTTTAAATTAAAAAAAAAAAATACATCAGGACAAATCATCGTGATCAGTTGGCATTTTTAAGATTTGGGATCTGAGTTTTGCAGTACAGTGTGAATGCTATATTGAAAATACTATCAGCAAGTTTTGAACTTTAATTTTATGTACTTTTTACAGGCAATGTTTACAAGTTCCAGACTGGCTCCAGGTTCTCTGCAATAATCTGGCACAAGCACCTGGAGGATGCCTGCAGGAGCAGCAGGCCTCAGGTATGTGTATTACAGCAAAGACAGCACATCACAAAAGAAATTAAATAACACGGGCAGCCCATGCAGATGGGGACTTGGAATCTGAAGACTCGATTATAGTGTCAGCTAAGGCAAAATATGAATATGTAATACTAAAGATCTTTACTAGTTTGGTAAACCGTTTGACTTTATGTACTGTGTCAGTCCCCAAAGTCTCAACTTAAATTGTGACTTCAGTAGTCTTAAAGTGCTACAATGATTATTTGATCTAAAAAAAAAAAAACAAAAAAAAAGGGTTTTGAATCTTCAAGAAGTCATTTCATACCGATCAAATCAGTAATTGAGAAAAATTTGGAAATTGCCTACATCCAATAGTAGTACACACCTTACGTTTTCATAGTCGGCTCAGTATGCCACATATGTCCCCTCCCCTACTAAATTTAATATTTTCTTCTTTTTGCATTCTAGTTTTACAGAACAGAATATACCTTGCTAGCATAAACAAATTAAATTTCTTATGCTTGACTTAAAAAATTAAATTTGATCAACCTTGAACAGGTCCCCTAGGTGAGGGTGTCTGATGTTAAGACCTAAAACACCCACTGGTCCCAGGTTACACCGATGATGATGATGTGTCAAGATGCATCACTAGATGTATGGTGATTAAGTGAATTTATCAGAATATTAATTGTTGAAGACAATGAGTATGCACTTGTATTTCATTCTACAAACCAAATTTGGAATAGAAATTTGTTTGGAATTGTTCTTATGTCCACCCAGTATTTCACAGTCAATAAAAACTTAATATTACGGTTTAATCTTTCGACTTACTCACTTGTTATGTTTTAGTAAAACCATCAAGTAAAGTTATAATGAATTAAAAATTGCTGTGACATTTATTCTGTTTTCATAAACCGATCATATGTAAATGTTAAATGTGATACAGGGTACAATGTGGCAAGACACCGGTTAACAAGCAACAACGTTAGTCAACTGTAAAATAAAAAAAAATATTTCCATAACCACCTGTTTATGTTGTTCTGCTTTGAACGTTGATTAAAAAAAATACTAAAACACTTGCCATTTTTGCTCTGCAATGGAGAAATTTTAGAAAATGTAGAATATAATAAATGCTAAACAAATAATGGGAAATGCGTGTATCTCTTGGTTGTTTGTAACATGAGGTACAAGTGTACATATTACTTTTATTGTTAAATTGGTAACTATGTTAGTGTTTACAGTCTGTTATCAGTATAAAGTAACTGTTTTCCTCTGGCTTCCAGATACCAGCAAACCTTATGTCGTTTGAGTAGTCACCAGACGCCAAATGCCTTGAAGAATGAAGTGCCAAGCCCATCTAAATGGGAGAGCTAACTAAAGAAGTGAGTACAAACCACAGGGCCTAAAAAAAGAAGTACTTTGTGGTGTCCATGGCCTATGTAAGCCTGCACAAAAACGTGAATGGGAAAACGATGCAGGACGACGTTGGCGTTCCAGACAAAATGTATCAACATCTGGCTCATTTCAGAAGAGGGGAAAAAAAGGACCTGATATTGGGCCAGAGTAGAAGGAAGGTAAAAGTTCACCTTGCAGTCCAGTACATGGAGATGTACGGGGTTGTCAGTACTCATTTGTCCTTAAATTACGCTGCTTTATGTAAATGAAAGTAAAATGGTTGCCCATGTTGGGTTCAGCTAACAGAAAGAAGAATGTACAAAAATGACAAATTAAAAAACTATTCAGTGTTAAAAAAAATTATAGGAGATTTGTGAAATGAAAAAAGGTCAGGAATCACCTCTGAGGTTCTCCCAGTTGCCCCACTATGCACTCTGCTGCTCAGAATGCTGAGATCCCAGTTTTTTTGCCACCCTAAGAAGTTCCTTCACACACTGTTGAAGGTTAAATCCCTACTACTACGTGTACTTGCCCTACAACTCAAGTCTTAAGTTGCAATTTCAGTAGTATTGAAGCGCTATAATGATTATGTGGTCTAACAGAAACAGAAAGGATTTTGAACCTTCAAGAAGTCATGTGATACCCATGTGAGTGAAGTTTTATAAAATAACGATGATTAATAGCTATAGCTACATGATTTTCATTTGTAGTTTTGTGTTCTGATTTTTGTTAAAAAATGGCAGGATCAAGTTTTCATTTACAAGTGACATCAATGGGGGATGAAGTGATTTAATCTGTAAAGACCTGAATACCATGGCTATAATTCAAAGGGTTTGCAGCACACCCTACATATTGTATTTATTTTTAATAAATACAGCCTAGTGATGGTGAGTGCCAGCATTAAGAAACAACAGTCTCTGTTACAACATAAACACAACCAGTTGCAAAACATAAAGCCAAACTAGAACAAGGGTAAAATATGTCTGCTGCCAGGTGACATATCTGATTAGCATTCTGATTAATTTAAAACACAAAACTTCTCATTGCTGAATTCCAGCATGATAATTTCATTAGGATGCTTCTCTTAAAACAGTTACATATACTACTTTTTCCCCATATTAGGAATGTTTGTGCACCTGAGGCAATACTGGGGAAAAATGTTTGAGAAATCTTACTTTGGAAGGTCGGGGAGATGGGGACGAGCGGTGGGTTAAATGAGGTACAGATTAACCATTGTAAATAATTCCATTATCCTGTTTTCTGACTTCTTGTACTCACCGGGGTAGTAAGCACATATGCACTTGTGTGTCACAAATATCTTTATGGGGTTGCTGTCTAACCTTTTAATGTCCTTATGCATTTCATTCCTGTAATTCAGACATTTGCGTGTATAGATATGTGGAATACCTATATGAAGGTGTGCCTAAAGAAATATGTCTGGGAAGTTTTTGTCTTTCATAAAATGTAAAAAAAAAAAAGGACGTGATTTACCTTGAATGCTAACATGAATGGACTTCCCCCTGGTGAGACTTGTGCACAACTTTCGTGTTGTTATAGACTGTAACCTGTAAACTGGATAGAAAATATACAGTATTTCATTTTTGTTGTACATTAACTTATTTAAGCTTTTAAAGATTTATTTTTGCTTGTGAGACATGAGCATATTAAGCGTATCAGGAAAAATGAATTGGGACATTATGGGAAACGAAAACAGTGTTATGAATTAGTGTGAGACATTTTCAGTGCCATAAGTTGGTAGCCATGGAAGTCTTCTTGGTTTACAGGTTTTAATTAATTTTCCCACAAGTACATCAACAAAATGTCTAAGAGATACAAATCCTTGGCTGGTAACTTTTGTTAATTGGCCTAACTAACTGATTGATTAATCCTTTATTATAAACAGTATGCTGAGCAGTATTGTTGAAGGTTTATAATGTCATGCTGGTAGACAAGATACAGATTTGAGTTTAGAATGGAGAGTGACATACACCAGTCTTTATAAAGGAAAATTTTTATCCAGCTATATAACAAAATCATCTTTCACCAACTTTTAAACCTAGTTCATAAATTGGCAAAGAAAAAATTCTGATCAAAATAATGAATCTATGAATCATATGTGGCTCTATGTTTACAGAAACAGGAAACAGCAATACCTACAGCATTTGAAATACTTATGCTGCGAGATGGATTATGAATTAATAGTGCTTCAATTTAAAAAAAAAAAAAAAAAGTCTTGAACAAAAAGACTTTGACCTCGAATTGTATAGACTCAGATTTGAGCAACGGGAACTCAGTGAAAATGTTCAACCGGCTGAAACAAATTATTTTTTGTACATAAATGAGCATTGTACTGTAATGCCTATATAATTTTAGTGCCAAAATGCATGGTTTTAGCCACTTGTACATGAATTAATGATTTAGCATTGTGGATGTCCTGAAATGAGGACATGTACAATTTCTTTATACATTATTTTGTTAAATGTGAGAGGAATAGGTTGTTCAGGTCATATTTGCTCCAGGAAAAGTGTTGCATGTTTGTGTAATTTTTTTTCTGGTATCAGTAGCTGTACTCAGTATGACAGTCACTCACTTCTACTGCCCTTGTGAATATTTTGCTAATTTATTTGTTACCTTGACCTTGTAATAAGTTGCTGTATTTTTTCAGCTTGTAACAACACTTTCACAAATTAAAACATGTTTATGTAAACTGAAGCGTTTCTCTTTTCCTTTGGTTCTTTCAATTTGTGACAACTGCATTAGTTTGTGGGACAACAGGAGGCACAGCTGCAGCTTTCTGTATTTTCAATGCTTTAAATGGAACTCACTGTTCAGGGAAAGTGGTCAGGGCACATCTGTGTGCTCAGTCTCTTGCTCCAAAGAAAAATTCTTCTTCCTGCAGACAGCAAGGGTTAAAATAGGAATGTCATGGCAACTATGTTTTGTTGATTTTAAGGAGGCATAAGTATTATAGTTTTCGTGGCATTCAGATGTTGGTAGTGTAAAATGGAACGTGCAAGGCTCTGGGTGCATCTGAACTATGAGTGAACTGAAGATCAGTGTAGTTTTTTTCCACCCACCAAGACATATCCAATCCATTTTGCTAAACTCAAAATCTGAATAGTTTTAATGGGGATAATTATCCATACTTAAAACTGGTTCCCATTATGTGAACTGCAAGGTTTCCCTCGTACATGGGATTGGTATAATACATAATAATGCGATTCTACTGTAATTGACTATGCTTCCCTATAGTGATTGTTTTACAGCTGTTACAACCACTGCCTTTGGACTCAAATGATGAACGAAATGGTTCAAAAATCCAACCTCTTGTTGTTCACTTGAACAAGTTTTGAACACACTTACACTGATACAGGAAAACCTGGGTTACTTTCTTTTGAATTTAAAAATGGTACCATAAATTAAAACATCACGCATAACTAAAGCACAATTGTGCAGTCAAATATAAATGATAAAACCAACAAATATTTTAAAAAATCCTTACCCTGAGGCTCTATACTCATTTGACAAAATTACCTAGCAACTCCACTGTTAAAGAGGAGTAGCCCTGGCCTGTTCCAATGGTGCTGCCATACATCTGACCTACCTGTTTCTTTTGACATGTCTGTAGCCCCTATTAAAGCATTACACAACAAACAATAGATCATTAAATCCGTACATATACAAATAGATAAGTAGGAATACAAATGGGTATTAAGTTAAAGGATGCACAATGAAATATGTTCCAACACCTACATGCAAGAAAACACACTAAAATCCCCTCACAAAAATAAAAAATCTCAGAATGACACTATAAAACCACAAAACACAAACAAAAAAAAAGCATTATTTTAAAAAAATGCACGTCATGCAGGATAAGTCATGCACAATGTTAAAAAGCATGAAGAGTTATATGATCATTTCACACCCTACATCTACCGCTAAAAACAACAGACTACAAAGGTACAAAGGACAAGACATACACACTGTCAAAAAATAAGGGTCACGGTACAATATATTTGTTAATGGACATGTGTCACTTACCTAAGGATGGAGAGAATGCTACACACCTACTCAGGCTACAGCCATAAGAGGCCCTTCCAGCTCTCGTTGGCCTCCATGTACCGCCAATGCATAAAATCCTTCATCACCAATAATGTGAGATTGGCTCGGATTTTGTATTACGCACCCTAGATGCCCCAGTCTGCCGCTGTTTGGAAAGGCTGGTACCTTGCAGTTCACATCAATTGCTTGGTAACACTGATCATCAGCCACATCTGGGAGGCTATTGTATTCTGAGCACCAAAGTTCCATCCCCCCAAGACTTTATCGTACACCAAAACCACCTGCAGATCAATCTTCCTGCACAGGCAGCCAACCAAACTAGAGACCTCCCTGCAGTCTCAAGAACCATATGTGAGACTTTTGCTTTCAACATCAGTGAGCCTGTGAACAACGTGGGTGCCTAGACAAGACCTCTTTGAATTAGCAACTTACCTGCAAGTCAGCACCAGTTGAAGCCCTGCAGATAGTGGCCATTCCTTGGTCAGAGTCCTGGTCCACATGCCATCCTCAAGCCCCAACAAGACCGAAATACCCTCTGTATGAGCATTTTACAAAGCCCTGTACTTGTGGAATCTCTACCTCACCCCCACAGTGGCAGTCCTACACCACTTGACGACATGCCTGTAATGCACAGGTTGGATCTTGGCATTCAGACTAATGCTTAACCAGTTCCTCTAATAGAACAATACAGGACCTGACCTCCCCAGGAGCATAGGTTCACAGAAAAAAATATGTGCTGACCTTTCTCTGTAACCAACACGTCCCCCCCTCCCCCCAAAAAAAAAACCCAGCCAGGATGAACAATAAAAGGCTTTACCTTTCTGTAAGTGTGATCCTTAAAAAGGATCCTCATGCCTGCTGAGTGGATGCCACCTATTCTGGTAGGTCTCACTCTTCCTCTAATTACAAGGGAAGAGAGTCAGATCCAGTTGGTCTGAGTATCTGGCTGTGAAAATAGCAAAGCAAGGCAGGCCATCTCATATGGCAGCACCAGACAAGCTGGTTAAATGCCACTTTCCAACTATATATGAAAAAAAAGCCTAACTGTACTATCTTCAACGACAGAAAATCCGAATCACCAGTGCAATAATTTTTGCAAACACTGTGCCTTACCCACATGTGCTACGCAATCTCACGCAACACTTCAGAATTATCCTGTATAAAGCATTATCTTGTTTTTTGTTTTTAAAATAAAAAATCAATTAATATAGTTCTCATGTATATTATGTTCCATCCTATGTACAGCTTTGAAACATATACTTTACAATTTTTTTAATTGAAGTTAAAATATCTTCTAGTTTGTCACAATTTCATGAATTAAAGGAATAATTCACTTTCACAAAATGTTTTTTTACTGAAAATATTTAGCCTTCTCATATATATTAAATATTTAAAAAAGAAAAATCAGCCAAGAAAGAATTAAATCGGTAGAGACCCCTGCCCCCTGATCCTTGCCACCCTACTGAAGTCCTCCTCCTCCAAGTATAACTCAGAGTTGTGCGTAGATCATCCACTCTCATATGATGAGTTACTATGATGTTTCTATTTTTGCATGAAATAAAAAGTGACTGCACTCTCGCAGGTACACATGCTCATATATACATACGCAGTGACCAACTTTGTCCTGAACACTTTGTGAAACTCTTTTCCAATGACTCAAAAGGACAACTAACTGATAGTAATGTTTTACCATCTCATCACCCTTCAATGTAACAACCCTCTTCTCATCATTCACTTTGGCCATTCTTCTAATGTGTCACCTCAGTATTCAGATCACCTTATGACCTCCTCAGGTCTCTATCTTTCTGCCCTCTGCAACAGGCTCCAATCCTCCATTAGTCAGTCGTGGTAAGGTGTGCTGTCCAAGCTATGACTCATAATCTTCAAAGCCAGCAGGGATGGCACTCTCAGAAGACACGTCTCACTGGTAGTGTAGTGTTGTCAATGTTAGTTTTGTCACTTCCACTGATGTCTGCTACTTGTACTCACACCATACCTTGAGTAGGCAGCTGTCACCACTTCAGATCCTAGTATGTCATGCTGACGGTGTTCCTTTGTTGTAGGTATGTGCATTTCCACAATGTCCAAGCACTTCTCACAATGATCATCCTCTCCCACCAGGTCAAGGAGTCTTCTGAAAATATCTGCATCCAATCAATTTACAGAGCCTTGAAAACAAAGTTACATGAACTGCGTCTAGTTTAGCAGTACTGAGGACACAAGTAAAATGCTTTTCATCAGTCACTACTTTGACTTGAATCATGTAACTTTTCACGTATGGCCCATTTCCCTAGAAGGAATTCTAACTTATGAACCAGGTTAATTCCTCTCACTCTTGCTCAGACCACATTCTATCATCCTGCAGCTGGTATAGTGTGGCACCAAGTCCTAAAGTAATCACATCCATATGTAAAATGTAGGGAAATTTCCAGCTGGCAAACCCCAGGATAGGGGCAGCCACCAACTTGTCTTTCAAGGTGTCAAATGGTTTTTGACAGCTTTCTGTCTTCTGTCTCTGCTTTACTACCATTAGGAAATTTTATCTTTGTACAAGTCGCAATTTCACCTTCAAGATAATCATTCAGTGACCCAGTAATGCTTCAGTATTTCACCACAAAGCACTGGTAGTATCCAGAAAAACCAAGAAAAGACCTCACCACTTTGATAGTCAACCATCGTTCTTTCATATTAAAACTATACAATTTGCTCACCTTATGCCACCACAGCTCAGCTACCCAAATGGGTGCACGTTTCTCCGTTTGGATATACCACTTATACATATGGCGAAAAAAACGCTTTTTGCGCTAATATGTTGCGAACAACATTTTAGAGACTCTTAAACCTCTGGCAGGCAAAAAGAAAAAAAAAGATGAATCATCTGAATCCAACCAATTTCTCTGATTTCGAGAGTCTGGAGCAGGCAGTTTTCCCAAATTTTTAGAGACCTTTCTGTCAAGACCGGTCCGGCTGAGGCGTCTCCGCCGAAGAGGGTTTCCAGAAACTACCATTTCCCGCGGATGCAACGGCGGCTCAAACTCCCGTCTTTCAATCCGATCCGGTAACAAGCAGCAGCGTGTGAGTTCGAGGTCACAGAATTCAAATCAACGCCTCACATATTTGCATGGCTTTACATACGGTTTAGAATAACGTTTAAGAGCAATGTTTCATATTTGCACATCCCTATTTACCACCCACTTTATTTTAAATAGTTGAAAATAAGAACTTTATTAAGAGCATACAACTTTCCAATAAAGAAAAGTTGGCCTAAAAAGCAGCAGTGTGTGACACGCAGGAGAGAAGAACCCAAACGGGTTGCATATTTCCCGCCCTAGAACTACTGTGGGATTCCGCTGACCAGGTGAGGGTTACATTTTATTAAAAAGTGTTTTACTGAGGCTGCCGTGTTGTGAGCCCCGCCGCAATCCCCTTTGCGAAGCAAACTTTAAGTTCACCTGGGAACTGAGGCACACTTTTGATTTAATTATGAACGTAATTCCCTAAACAGAAATTAAACATTCAAAGCAAAGTCCTTCCAACATGCTCAGGTTCTCCACTCAGTAAAGCCTTCCTGTGTTTATTCCTTCCTGCCATTTTATTACCATTCCACAGTCCTTACCTTAAATGTTTATTAGATGATTTTTTTCATTTTTGCGTCAGATTCGCAGTGTTGTTTAAATAATCGCTGAGCGAAACGCTGTGGAGCCCAGAAAGAGGACACGTAAACGAGAGCGGCCCCAGTGTGACCGTGACGACGCTGTGAAGACTGAAAGAGGGTGGAGACTCAGAGCGGGAGTGGGTATTTGTTTTCTCCTGGTGGGAAATTCATGAAGGCCCCTGCGGCTTTGTGTGAAGCGGCTGGTTGAAGGTGAGGTGGGATGATTTATATATAACATATTTTGTATTAGTATGTATGCATATGGCCGTGACTTGGACAGTTAATAGGAGGGACCGCTTTTCCTGATTGTTCCTTTGACGTCAAACGGGTTGACATGTAAAGTCACGGTTTTTCCGCGAAACTCAGGGATTTTGTGGATCCGAGTAAAAGCGCACTTCCTTCTTCCGTTGTTTCCTGGATCCGTGAAAAAAAACGCCCTTGTAATTTACTTTAGGTTTTCCCTCGAAATGTTTAGATAATGTTTTCGGCACCCAAATAAACGAATAGATAAACTTAGCGCTATATTATGATGTGGCCGGTGTGCTGGCTCATTAGGTTTGTATTATTGTATTATTGTATTATTGTATTATTGTTGTGACGTTGCCTTTTACCACACTCGAGCTTTGTATTAGTTAAATACTAGTCACAGTTACCACTCTGCACTCTACTGCTTAAGTCGGGTTTTTTCCCCAGAGGATTTCAGGGGATTTGGTCTGAAGGTTGAAGGCGAAAGCTGTTCAAGGTGTAAAAAAAGACTTTAGAAATATATATATATAAAAATCGGAAATCTGTTGAAGTATTTAAATACCCGTTGGAAGCACTTCTTGTTTAATGGTATTGTTTGGTTTTCATCATTGGTTTTCTTGTCTAGTTTGTGTCTTAAGAGTCTGTGGAGCAACAGGTAAGTCAGCTTTACAGCCAAAAAAAGGGACGGTAGCGGGGGGTCCTTATTGAAGGGAGTCACTGCCCATCCCGTACAGCGCTCTCTACAGTGTCTAAAAATTGAAGTGGAACTATTAATAGATGTTGTATTAATCCGTGTATTTTGGTACAAAGCTGTTGGAATTCCTTAAACAGCTCAGTCTGTTTGTCTTCAGATTTAGATGTTTGGAGCTTTCTTTGTTGGGATGGGGGGGGGGGTGATAAGTATTCTGTGTTTTAAAACAAGTTTAATTAAACGGTTGTAAAACCGTTGCAGTTGACCTTGACACATTCTTAATATGGTCCGTTTTTTACTGCATAAAATTACATAAAATTTCATTCAGTACATATTGGATTGCAAACAAATTCCCTGGTTAAAATCACATTTCATGGAGCAGTACCCTTAAGCAATGTCCTCGCCCTAAATCGCTTGTTAAAAATGAACCTGCTGTACTTGGAAGTACAGTTGCAAGAAAAGGTTTGTGAACCCCCTTTCAGTTACCTGGATTTCTGCATTAAGTACTCATAAAATGTGATCTGATCTTCATCTAAGTCCCAATGAGGCAACTGATTAATCACAAACATGTCTGTAAGAATATGGTCACTTTACAATCATAAAGATGTAGTAAACATGTCTTGTTTGTTTGGTGGGTGAACATTTCTGTAAATGTCTTGAATACATCCATTCATCCATCATCATTAAGTGCTTTGTCCTGGTCAGGGCTGCAGCTGTCCAAAAGTCTTGGATATATCTACACATCTGTAGCTGTGACAAAGGGTCTGTGCACACTTATCTCCATGATGTATTGTACATTTCAGGTTATATCTGAAGTATATTAAAGTACACTTTCTATGAATTGAAAGATTTTTAATTTTTTTTTTTTCCCCCTTTCCAGGTCTAAGCCTATCTGCTGGATCTCCATGGAGTGTCCAAAAAAATGGAAGTTCTTGGCTTTAACTGTTGTTATATTCGTGATCTTTAAGTTCTTTGTACTCAGAGAGTATCTCCGACCAGAAATAGCCACGCGTGTATGTGTAAGCAATTTAAGTAACCAACCTATCTTACTCGTGAAGGATACAAAACACTTGATCATTTCTGCCTATAAAGACCATAGGATCCATGGAGCAGTTCGCATCATTAGCATTATGGAAAGGCTCCATGTCAAAGTCCTTTCTTGTATTGTGTGCTGCTCGCAGAAAGGCTATGTTTCTGCAACGGCAGAGGTAGATATGCACAGTGATAATTTTGGGTTTCCTTTTGTAACAACAGATTTGCTGTGTAAAACTGAGCCAAGTTGCAATGCTACAGCCATCACTGTTGTTAATACTCCATATCTCTCAGACATCTCAAGCCGATCCTTTTTACCTATACGAAACCAAAAAAAGGTGGAAAACGACTTCCCATACAATTTCACTGTCTGCATCTCTAACCTCTTTGGAGACTATAACAATGTGCTACAGTTTGTACAGACCATAGAAATATACAAGATCCTGGGCGTACAGAAGGTGTACATCTACAATACCAGCTGTGGTCCAGACCTAGAGAGGGTCCTGCAGTACTACAAGGAAGAGGGGATATTGGAAGTTGCACCATGGCCCATTGACCATTTCCTCAACCCCTCAAAAGGATGGAATTTTCAGGAGCATAAAGGTGACATCCATTACTATGGACAGCTAACTACTCTAAATGACTGTATCTACAGAAACATGTACAGGTCCAGATATGTTCTTTTGAATGATATTGACGAAATAATCGTTCCATATCAACATGCCACACTGGGGCTACTCATGGAAGNCAGATATGTTCTTTTGAATGATATTGACGAAATAATCGTTCCATATCAACATGCCACACTGGGGCTACTCATGGAAGACCTGCAAAGACAAAACCCCTCTGTGTCAGTCTTCCTCATTGAGAATCACATCTTCCCTAAAACAGTCTATGACAGTGATGGCAGATTCAGTTTGCCACAGTGGGAAAAAGTGCCAGGAGTCAACATCTTGGAGCACATTTACAGAGAACCTGCCAGGAATTATGTTTTCAATCCAACTAAGATGATCATCAATCCTAGAGAAGTCATACAGACATCAGTGCACTCGGTCCTGAAAAATTTTGGAGACGTATTTAACGTTCCTTTTGATGTTTGCAGAATTGTTCATGTCAGAATTCCACTACAAGGGAGCCTTAAAAAAGAAGAATTGATTATCGATACAAAGTTATGGGAGTACAAGAAGGAGCTGGTACCAAATGTTAATCACGTGTTACAAAAATCAGGGTTTTACACCTGAGGTATAGTTTGTTCTTATTTATCAAAACTGCATAAGTTTCAAAATGTTTTGTGAAACTTCTGTGTTACTGTGTGCCTAAAACTTTAATAAATAAAAACATTTAATATATAATACAGAAAGTTCATTCTTACTAAACTGAGAAACACTTTTAGCAAATCATATCCAGTTTGTGTACAGCATGTCCTAATTAAACTGTAGCTCAAGCCATTTTCCTCTTTCTCTCCCTCCCCCTCATCTCCACATATTGCACTGGAAAGGTGTTAAAGGGAAAGGTTGTTAGTAACAGCAGTTCACACCCTGCCATTCTCTTCCCATCCACTCCTACACACATATTATAGATAGATATAGATATAGATATATTTTGCATGCCTATTTTAGTCTGGCCTATCAGTTCTCCTCTATTGCACGAATGTAATTTTACAGGTACGTGGTAATGCTACTGTAGTTGTTTTCGTATTTGCTCCTGTTACGTTGTCCCGATTTATTTGCATTTAAGTATCTTTCAGAGAATATCTGTTGTACATGTATACACCTGTGCAAGTTATAAAGCTTCCAAATTATAGATGTCTGGAGACGCAAACATTCCCATGTTCATTTATTTTTAACCATATTTTCTTCACTGCTCCATTTTTTTTAAATGTCTTGGCTGCAGAGAGAAAATGGCCCACAACTGTGTTTTTTAAACACTAGTGAGCAAGCAAAGTGAGCAGAACAGAAAGGGGGAGGACAGGAAGCAGTTAGTTTTCCCAGGATTTTTTTTAATTTAAATTTTGTTTGTGAAATTCAGAACTTCTGACCACATGTCCATGAATCAGCCACTTAAATACAGCACAAAATTGTCGTGGTCAGTAAAATGTAGTCATGATTTTCCAATGGAATGCTTTCTATTACTTATTGTCCTTTCTGTACATAGACTGCATATTCTGTGGTGCCTGAAACTGCATGTAAAGTAAGATGGTACATGGATAAAGTGAATACAAGGTTATGGAATTGATGTATTTTATTTTTAGTTTTTCACTGGACTTTAGTATTGTTTCATGCTGATGTATTTTTTACAAAAGTAGAATAAAATCTTACAGCAATTTTTAATACATTGGCTTTATGGGATGCTTTCAATAGAACCTAATTCATGAAACATTTTTTTGATTAAGATGCATTATTAAGCTTTAACTGCTTGCTATGTAGTTGTTGGTAAACAAAAATGCATTTTACCAACAGACAGACACAAACGCAATTGTCAAAATACAGCTACTTTCTCCAGTACTGCCATATTTTTTTTCTGCACGTTACCAGAGAAGCTAAATACAATATTGTTTGTGGGTCCAGGAGTGGTGCTCGGTGATGTGCACCAGTTCGACTGCTGGACCATTGATGCACAGAAGCCGATCTCAGTGGATATACTGGGACAATAAGCATACAGGTGTGGATGCAGTGTGGAGACAGGGACCCAGGCCTTGATGCATGTCATGAATAGTCTGTTGGAGCACCTCGTGATGACTGGGGTGAGTACACAGGGATGGTGGAAATTGAGACAGGATGACGGTGATTTCTTTGGGATCGTAGTGATGGGTGGATTTGACCATCTAAGAAAATTAGCTGAAGTTAGTTGAAGGCATCTTGTGATGTTTATGAATGCACAACAGTTTTTAATGTAATAAAATGGTTTTAACTAGTGCACTCAAGTTTATTTGCAGTAAATACAGTCCAAGGCTAAATATACGACAGATACCTGGGAACAGGCTCAGGATAATGGTATTAACAAGGACCAACAGTGAAGCACTTTTCTACCAGAACAGTTACTTATTAATCCTAAAAAAAATTTTCAGATCAGTCTAATGTGCCATTGTAGAGCAGGTCTACCGGGAAGCTTCTAGCAGTCATGTGAGGTCTCAACTTAGTTAATTTGCCCACTGTATTGTTTTTTTCAGTTTTTCACACCTTCATAGAGGTTCCCGTTTTGAGGACTCATATGACTTTAATGACGTTCCAGCCGAAGTCTATGAAACAGAACTCTGAAAAAACATTGTAGGAATACATGGCTTATTAAGTAGACATTACAGCCTTTTTTGCAACAGACAAAGTCGCTACAGACAAAAAGAACTGACTCAAATGCGAACATGGCAACAGTATAACACAAGTGTAACTTTCAGATATCTTTCAGATATCATGATTTAAGATTGCAAGAAAAATTAAAATTCATTAAATGGATCAGCAGTTAGTTTGCTTTGCACATAATGAAGTAATCTGTGGCAAATTTTGTGAATAAAGTGAAACACAAGTTAACACAGACACACGTAAACATTGATTTTTGTGGTATTTCAGGTAGTGTTGCAAACAACTTTGGGCAGTGGGCTCTAATTTATAGGAATTTTCTAGTTAACTAATAGTTATTTGTCAATGAAATAAGAAGATTAGATGAATACATTTTTATTTCTGTCCAAGCAGAATGCAATCCATCTGGTAAAAATGTGCGAGACGGCGTGAAACATATAACCGCCTTCTCAATGTGATTTACTGTCGACTAGTGGCAGAAAATAGAATCGGTCTATTTATGCTCTGCAGTGGTGAAATTATTAAAATAGAACGGTGAAGTGCAACTTAAACTCAGAAATGTTTGTATCTTCAAATATTTGTAATTTAGATGCTGTAACATGAGATACAAGTGTATGTTTAAAATACCATTATGTAACATGAACGCCACTGCTAAGAGGACAGCTATCCATGAGACAGCAGGATTTTAGTGGATTTAAAGAATATACAATGAGGAGCACGGTGCTTGCTTTATACTGATCTCCTGGACTGAGCTGAGTGGATCCATCCAGACCTATGAGAGCAAGAGAAAGACTGTGTATCATTATGTCAGGGTTCTCCTGGAACAGTATGACCTGCTGTAGGCATCAAAGTTATTACTTTTCACTATGAAATATATCTCCCAAAGGAGGTCCTCCAGCTGTTTCTCAAATGTGTTTGGAAAATGAAGATGGGCTGCAATACAACATTTTACACTGGTTAAATTGTTTCTTCACATTTTCCTAAAGCACTTCAGTAACATGATGATTCACTGAGTACAAAAATTACTACACACTTGGCAAACTGAGTTTAAAGCGAAAAAGGTGGGACACATGCTTTGGTCTTTAACAGTGTCTGTAGACCTCAGGGTGACAAGTGACTCACCATACCCGTGTTCAGAAAACCCAGGCATCTGAACCTCTATTACACATATTCATTCCTGCATTTTTCAGTGTTTCAGAGATGTCCTGTAAATACATACGTCTCACCTTTGTCTTACTCCTTGACAATACTTTGTTGGGCTGGGACAGGCTCAGGTCAGGTAGTAGACCTCTTGTGTGGCTGTATACTGTATAGTAGCGTATCTTCACAAGTATAAAGGCAAAAAAAACTTGTAACAACTTACAAATGCAACTGGCACTGGAAATTGGTTTATAACATCATCTGTTCATCACTGTTCATTCTGCTGTGCCATGTTCCTCCTGCACAACAGGTGGCACGTAATGGAGGACAGCATGGGAAAAGAATACTAAAAACGATTTGACCTTATTTAACCTTAAAATGTGTATCTCATTTGCAACTGTGGACACAAAAAATAGGGCATTAGGACAAGACCAATTCATCACATAAGCATATGTTAAATTCTTTATTATCTAGTCACTTTTCACTTTTTATTTAAAACGTGTAATGATACATACCTATGTTTATATGCAGTTTAGGTTCTGTAAAGGTTCCAAGTACAGCATAATACATTTAAATATACTCTGACTGAAAATAATCCACAAAGGTGACCGCAAATGGAAATGAACGACATCTTTTGCTCCGAAATACAATACTGTGCAAAAGTCTTAGGCATGCAACTTCAATGTCTGTTGAGAAGTACAGGTA
>UFQX01000030.1:0-139414 GCA_900497675.1 Arapaima gigas
TACGGTTAAATGCAATATATCTTTAGACTGTTAATAAAGCAATGGAAAAACAGAAAAATGTACTTAAACTGTACTGTGCTTTTTAAATTAACTTACAGTAAATATAATTAGTAATAAAAAAGTCACTATTCAACACAATGTTAGCCGAACAACCAGTTCTGTTGTTCAGTAATACGATGTGTTGACACAGCGAGGGCGCCTGAAGTCGTGTTTGTGACAGAAAAGCGACGTTCTCGATTCCTCATTTTCACTGGTCCGAGTATTTTCATCTGTCCGTTCGTAACAAAAATAAGGGAGTACGCGAAAATAACTTACCTTTAATTTCGCTGTCAAAAAATGCGCCGATGCAAATAAAGGACACCAAAACAAGAAAATGTCTCCGTCTCTCCATTTCATGTCAACGGCGACCATCTTTAGAAGGCAGACGGTGTTGCACAGCAGTAGCTGGTCTCGGGACAATAAAACTCAGAGAACGTGGATGGAACAAAATCACCTTTTTACAAAACAGCTAGACTAGTTATCCAAACGCTGCTCAAATTAAACCATAAAACCTGAGATGCAGTTTGAGTTAAGCAGCTGTCCCTGACTTCTGTTTACCTTCTCCCAGTCATGTGGAAGCGCGTCTCTGTGACGTAACGGAAACTAGAACCATTTGGACAAATAAAAGTTCTGTAACAGTGAACTCGTCGAATTCGGTATAAATATGCGAATAAACATTTTAATCTATTATTTTGACATATCTGGGGCCGAAAAAGTATCGCTATGGTGTGTGTGTGTGTGTGTGTGTGTGTGTGTGTGTGTGTGTGTGTGTGTGTGTGTGCGTGCGCGCCAGGCTAAGTTCGCAACGATGCCACAGCTATGAATGGATAAATATTTCCGATAGGGGACGTGCTGGTCACACACATCAACCCCACGGAATAGCAGTTGCACAACGAAGGTACAACTTCCATATTCTGTACACAACCCAAGTTTTTTGTTTTTTTTTTTTTACCGAATTTTGTATTTAAACTGATATATATCACAAACACTTCCATTTTAATCTCAAATTCCAAAAATACGTGTACTACAGATTATGTATTAAGATATTTTGTACACAGCCAAACTGTGAGCCTCATTTTGACCCCCTGTTTTAATGGACAACTATGAGTTTCCCAAATTCTGCAAATCAAAAATTAGGTTGAATAAAATTAACAAGTATTTTGCTGTTTACATGATATCAAGTTTTGATCGATCAAAACAGAAAAAAAACTAAACTTTGTCTTCAGGTGGCATTTACTACCAGCTCAAAGAAGATTAATCTCCAAACAAATATATGGTTGACTAAGGTCAAATCTGACCTGCATCGTAATTCAAAGGATTTAGGAACCTTTTTGAAACATTTTTACCACAGGACCCCCCCTCCCCCCACCACTAACTTTCTGAAAACTGTATCCTTCTCCCGTTGTGCTGTATTTACCTGTATTTATGTACAGTAGTGGAATTCACTTTTTCTGGAAATATTGCTTCTGCCTGCGTAATGCTGTCGTCCAGTTTTGTTGTTAAAAAAAAATAGACATCTTCAACAATTCATTCTTTACAGATAAACTTGATTTAATAAGTTCTATTACAGTAGGAAAAATAAGTTGTTCAATTCTACCCACTTTTCCATGTGGGGTCGTCGGCATCACTCCCACCCAGAGAACGTGGTGGGAAACAGCTTCATATAACAGGAATGCTGGACTCAAAGATCTTGTCATATGACGGAGAGACAGCTTTGAGTTGGTGAGCTCCACATCACAGTAAAAACAGTTACTGGAAGGAATCATATTTAAACATATATCTGAGATTAACTTCCGTAAACAGAATTAAATTTCTCTAAGTACTGACTGCTGTTGTTCCTATTGGTTCTTCGCATTTGGACAGCCTGTTGAGAAGTAAAAGCACCAAGACGATAGAGTTAAAACAGATACGAGTGTATGTAACTGCATATATAACTGTAATACATTTTACATATATTAGGTACAGTATGTATTGTAGGTGTGTTTTTTCTACTGTTCACTTGTGTGTATAACGTTGCTGAGTAATAAAAATGTTTGGCCCAGAAAAACCATTTTTGTGTCAGGTATGTAGTGTTAACCCTCCATAGCCTAAGGTCCAGTGGTTCAGGGATGAGTTCTGGACCTGGATGATCGGTTACTGATACTAGCTGCATGTACGGTGTTCGCATGAATGTGGATTCTGTAGGGAGCTGGGGCTGCAAGAGCCAAGCAGAAGAGGATCCTGCGGTAAACTTTAAAACACAATATCCAGCATACCTTTTCTCCATAGTCACCATCACAATCCAAGTCATTTTGATTGTTCTGTTTCCTTGATGACGAAGAATGAAAAAGACACATCAGGATTACACTGTAAAGTATGTAATATACCATTTTACTTGCTCCTCTCTAAGCTAAAAGTAACTGCACAAAAATTTCATTTGAAATTCTTAGCATAAGCAAAGATGATGCAGTTTGTCAGAATGTTTGAAACAAGTCTCTTCAAATATTTATGTAAATTTTTATGAACTCACCTACAGAACAGCAATATACAGCTGATTCCCACAAGGACACACATTCCCCCGAGACCAGGAAGGATGGAGTACAGAATTATTTCCTTCATGTTTCTCTCTGACTGAGAGTTATTCCGAGCACCTGTACAATAAAGTATTCCTGGTAACACTTTGTAAATACAACCTACGACACTTTCTTCACATTGTCATAAGCTAAAGATTACCCATTCAGAAATCTCATTATCAAATCCTGGCACTCCTGAGCAGAAGGTGTACAGAAGAAGGTAACAACCACTTCATATGCCAGGCTTCCTCTTTCTATGATCAGCACATAAATGATAATAAAGAATGCATAATTTATGCATTTGTTTGCCCTTGCTGTGTAGGACCCCTGAAGTTGTTTTAGCGTAAAGTTTAATTTTTTTTTTAAAAGTCACTTCATGTAACAGTGAATTAAATAACTTCCATATATTAAAACAAGTTAAAATATTTGTTATAATAATTCATTAGAGCATCTGAATGTTAAATCACCTTTAATATTTAATGTCCACTCCATTTTACATGATCCCCTAAGAGTGTTTGAAGAACACAAGTAGGTCCCCACATCAGACATTTGTACAGCAGAGATCCACAGCGTTGTTGGGTCTTCTAGATCAATCCTCATCCTGTCTGAGCTGAAGTTCTTAAAAGTTTCCTTAGACTGTTTAGTGAAACTAAAGATTACACGACCGTCTTTCTTCCAGGTTAACTGTGTTGTGTTGTTCAGTGAAACATTGCAGAACAGCTCAACCTTCTGTTGCAAAGATACAGACAAGTTAACATGAGTATTGGTTGGTGGTTTGTGTGCATCTGTAAGAGAACAAAAGCAGAAACAAATAATTTGTTAATAAGCCAGAAATTATGACATTACACAGTAATCTTTATAGTATGACAAAGGTGCACCATGGACTTGTGTTGGCCATATGTATGAAACACATTGAGTTTAAACTACTCAAAAAGATCAAATAAGAGAGTTTACTGGAACGATACTATAAGAATATCATCTTGTTTGTAATCATAATTTAATCATAATTATTTCTGTTGGCATAGCAAATAAGACAGTGTATACAGTACATCACCTGCTAAGAGGACTTCAGACTCACCAGTTGAGCTGAATTCCATTAGTTATTTAGTTATGTATTCAATTACCCAACAGTTTGTCTATAGTTGGCAAATTTTCAGTAAAACAATTCCGGGTAAATGCATTGCTCAGTGTTGCTACAGAGGGATGTGGGATTCAAGCCTAGGTCCTACAAAGGCAAAGCAGTGGCTGTAACTGTTTGGTCATCTGAGGCTGCATGTTTGTACACAAGGAGGAAACTAGTGAGGACATGTGGAGAACATGCAAAATCCATATAGATAAAGATGGATTTAAAGACACATAAAAGATGCTAAAATAGGTATAAAATGCAGTACCCCAAATATTTGAACCAAGGTCTAAACATGACAGCAACAATGTAAATATACTTTTGTAAAAGGCTAAATCACTACCGAAGAAATGAGAAAAGATCACTGCAACAATCAAATAAACCAATAAGAAAGAGTGAAGTACCTGTGCGGTTAAGAAGTTGCACCATGATCAAGAGGCACCATTCCCAGAAACTATAAAGCATGTCTTTGGTGAATCTCACAGCAACTGTGCAACCGGGACACTGACTATAACTTTGTGTCACACGCAGGAACTCAGTATGGAGAGGAAGTGGCGGTTTGTGAGCCACTCAGAGCCTTTGTTTTTAGCAGAACAGGGGGCAACGTGCCAATTGGTGTGCTTCTGAGTTTCACAGGCTGCCTGAACGTGGCTTCAGGCCGGCTGTCGATGTCTCAGCTTACGTTAGTATATCTACATTAACGTGTTTCAGCAGTTCATGTCATGCTAGACTGATACTGGTGAAGCTCAGGCACCCATCGGCAACTGAGCTAAAGGTAATGTTATATTAGGAATCATCACTAAACCACCAAATCAGCATGGTTGCCTAAGCCAGCAACACACAAGACCATGTTTTTCATGAAGTACAGTATAGCTATTTGATGCCTGGAACCCTGTTTAAGGGAGCTGCAGAGTGACAGGAAGACAGGCTGTGGTAGAAAAGACAGCTCGAATCTTGAGTACAACATGGCTGGGGTTAAGTCAAGGTGAGACAGTGAGGAATGTCTTTTAAACAGAGAGCCTGTCTATCCTTTCTATAAGGCCATCTGATGTAGTTCTTGCGTCCACTTCTTGTACCATCTTTCTGGATGGTAAATAACATGAAATGTGGTTTTGTACAAGTTTGAGATTGATACGTGAAATCCAAGGACTCTAATAGTCGGTTTTTTGTTGCTTTCAGTGAGCCTTATAGTGCAAGAGAATAAAAAGCATTTGCTTAGAAAGACATGGTGACCTTACATAAATTTCTAGAAAATTGAACATTCAACAGGCTAGACGTGTTTTCTTGGTCATGCATTATACAGAAAAGATTTCAGCCAAAACAAAATTAAGGTAAGGAAAAATAGTTGCTTAAGCTGTGACTAACATGCTAAGTACTGTTTAATGGAATGTTTATTTATCAGCAGTTCTGATTCTTATTCTAGAAAATCATTTTTATATGGAAATTACTACAGTACAATGTATTGATGTTTTTTGTTGCCTTTGTGGTTGACACAATAAAAATATCAATATTTCATGTGTGTAGATGATTAACTTGCTGTGTAACCCAGTGCCCTCTGCTTCTAGGATAGTCTGTGACCCTCCGTGACCCTCCTTGGCATAAGTGATTAATGAGAATGGATGGATGGATGGATAATACACACTTCATGTAAGGTATAATACACTGACAACAGCACCACACAGTAGATTCCCACAGTGACACAGATTCCCCCAATAAAAGAAGCATTATGCTTTGTTTCTTTAGGATTCAAATGTGAACAATCACAAACACTATCTGTACACAAGTAAATATTGTGAGGGTTTATTTTTACTTAGTTATGCTTTGCCACATTTAACTTTACGGTAGGCATGTGTAGCATGAGCTGTCTTGTCTGCAATCTATGTACATTGATATGCCACTTCCATGAAACATCCACATCAAGAGAATTAATGAAAATACTCCATGTTATTTTTCCAACCTTTATTTTGATGTGATTTTTACCATTATTGTTCATTCACTCAGTGCAAATTAAAAGTACAAGACATATTTTGCAAATGTAAACAAGTCCACTATACAGTCATACCTTTATTAACACCACTTCTTGCTATGCTGTTTGTTTTAGGCCTTTGAATAATTTCATAGTAATATTTTTAATGTTTCAATAAATATTTAGAAATTCAGGAGAATTTTGTTATACATAAAATTGTATTTTACATTTTAATTTTTGTAACGCTGTAGTCAGAACGCAGACACGCACAGATAATAAACAAAGACTCTTGTTTATTCTTGGGGGTTGTTCCAAAATCATAGTCACACGGCAAGCATAGGTCAGTAACGGGAATCAGTCCAAAACTAGTGATGTAACAAACAAGGGTAAAGCACGAACGATATTCGAAAGACAAAACAGGTCGAGTACCAGAGGAGCAAACAGAAGAACTGCTTGGAACACATGGACAGGGCATGGCAATACGTCGCACCGACAGGTTGTAAGGCACAGGTACTTAGAGTTTAACAACAGACCGGTGCAGGGCAATCAGGTGAGGTGGGGTCTGGACCAGGGGGCATGACAATTTTATAAGGTTAATTGCATTTAACTAAAAATTACAACACTCTCTTTAAAATAATTTGTGAATGAAATGTTATATCGCACTGCTAACCCTATTTCCAGAGAGCAGAATTTCCACACTATTTGTGTTTCACATGGGTACATTAAACCATTTTGAGAAAAATAAGTGAAGAATGAACATCAGAGATTGCAGCATGAAGAAAAACCTGAGTAAGACAATCATATTAGCACCTGCAGCCTGCATCACACCACAAAAAACAGCAGCTTTACACAGAAGGACATGTCAGTACAGATTCAGCTGACTCCAAAGTTCCTGTGTGGAGAAGCAGAAGCTCAGAATAATCAGGTTCCACCATCTTCAGCATTAAGACTGATTGACAGAATAACACTATATCAGAGTTCACAACTGCACTATGGAGCTGCCGTCTTTATAGATTCCTGGGGAATGCTACGTAAAATAGTGAAAGGATGGGCCCCTTTCTCATTGCTCAGAGCAGAACATGGGATAGAATCAGGATGCATTAGTCTTCTGAGACCAAGAAAGATCCTCTGTGTGAGGTGGAGAAGGCAGAGGATTTTTCCTCACTGGATTCAGTCTGAAGCTGTAGTAAGACTCATTCCAGCATGTGCTGCACATAACTCAATATTGCAAGAAGAGACGAGATTAGTTTACTAAAAAAATGCAGTATGTCTCCTCTCAGACAGGTGTGACACATTCTGCACAGAGCAACATGCAGATGAGAGCCAGTGGTGTCAGCTCTTGTGGTCTAACTTATGGTTTCAGGGGAATAATGGCCTGCTGCTAACAGGAAGTGAGACGCTTACGGCTCCCAGCGTTACACAAACATGATCTTTCATGTTGATATCATGTTCAGGGTCTTACTCCATCCAGCTGAAATGTGTCTAATGTTACAACCAAGGTTGCAGGTCCAGAAGATAGCCATACTTTCCATAGCAGAGAACACGGCTGTGTTTCCAGGCTAGGTTAAGGTGCAGATGCCTGGACAGGAAACAATAATGTGGTGAGAGAATGACATTTTGAATTTGAGAGTATGTGTGGGGTGGCCCTGACTTGAGTGGGGGCTGGGCTGTTCTATCATATATAACTATATGATTTATAGTTTAAAATAATGAGTGTTTTTGCTGAATGCAGTGTCATATATCTATTTTAGATGATGCTTTATTATTAATCATATTTTTGTCAGTCGATTCTTGTCAGAAGTGAATCACAATTTTATTAAAGCTTGTTGTTATTGTTGAAGCAACTATTCAAAGGGCATTGCCTTACCTTAAAGGTGCAACTATCAAGCTGCAAGTGCAAGACCACAACTTATCAGCTATTTTTTACCTTCAGAATACTGTTTGATAGCATCCTGAACAATGCAGAATTGTTATAATAATGATTTGTTTGTCACCGACTGGTACCATGTATTACTCATGCTATTAAAAAAACACTCACCTGAGTCAGAACATGCTTCAGATCCCCTTTGCCATCCCTGTGTTGCAGCTCATGGTGGTCAGAAAGCTTAAACACGACCTGAGTACAGTATTATAGACTGTGGTTACTATTAGGTTTGGGTACATTTAAACATGAGTATCTAGCAAACAAGCAACACAGTTCATTTCAGGCCTTGTTTGGTTTGGTGTCATTTCTGGTCTTCTTTGATTTAACAGATTATTTATATGGACAGTAAAAGACGAATAGTGTTTAAGGTGTACATTAGGAATTAAAATGTTTTTTTTTAATTGTTGAACTGTTGCTGTTAAGGAAAGGAAACTAATCTTTAAGATAATAAACACATCATGTAATTCTGATAATACATTGTTATTTAACACCATATGACCACATTCTTTTGTTAAGAATTTGTTTCCAGGGCAGAAGAATAAAATTCAGTTTAAACTAACAGCCCCTGTTTTACTTGCTCCAATTTTACAGGACTGTGCACTTTTGCACAAAATTAAAAACAAATGTCTATAATGAAGGATTCCTGCTGAATCTCTCCACAAAACCTCCCTGTAAGCACATCATTCATCATTTGTATTTTTCCTTTAATGTGTATTAAGAGTTAAGATGTGTATTTCTTACAGCAAGCATTAAAATAAATTGCACAGTTTCAGTGGATTTAAGCAAAATGTAATTTTGAAACAATCTGACAGAAGTCTAATAATCTAAAAAAATTCTAAATTATTTTGGACAAAAAGCAATTTTTATCTTTTTAATCTGTTTGCAGTATATGATTTGTTTGTTCAATATAAAAAAAAATCTTCATATTTCCTCTTTCTCTGATGTGAGCCCAGGAGAGAAACAGGACATGTGACACATGTAATCTGCATGTAGAACAGAGAAAAATTAGCCATTTTACTTGACCCCACAGACACCACGCAACAGTCTCACACTTTCTGTCCCAGAAGGTCTTTGTTCTCTATAAAAAAAAAAAACTTTTTGTCACTTTTTCACTCCTAACTTACTTTCACATAATTGTAGTTTAGGGTAGCGTGAGGAATTTGCTAAGTACTAAAGACAGAATGTAAGTGAACATATTTTGCAAATCTACTTTCTTACTGTAATAAAACTTTACAAAATTATTAAGGTGACAGTGAAAAATATAATTTTTAAAAAGCTAAAAGTTAGTTTTTGAATGTTTAAACATCAAAAATTGATTTTGTTTAGAAGAGGCTTGACATCGTTTTTTACACAATTGTATAAACTGTTAAAATAAACCTGTGAAAAAATGTTTGAGTGCTGATGATAAAACTGTAACTTTCGTTGTGTAGTATAAGTGTGAACCCATGAGCATCACTAACCACAATCATCATATTGCCACAGCGCTGAATACAAACAAAACATTATTCAACCACTAAATGCAGCCTTTGTGAAGCTCTTAACATCACTTTCTTTATGACATACTATATGCAGATCACTATATGTCATAAAATAATCACACTGATACATTTTAACATGTTACTAAGCTAACATTTACTAATAGTTATTTGTACATTCAAATAGAATAAATATACTGATTCTTATGAACATACATAGGGCTTACAAACTGTTCATCTTTTTTCTCAAATGCATAAAGATTCATTTAAAGGGATAATTACTGCAGATTTCTAAATTTACATTTTAGGATATTTCAGTTCTGCACAGATCCACCACTTCTCATTGCAAACTGATGATTCAAGTTAATTTTGTCTGTGGCTGTTTCAGCAATGTGGAAGTTTCTTATTTTCACCTAGCAGTAAAGAAGCATGTTCTGAATTAGTCATGTAATTCAAAGATGAACAAGATGGTACTCTACACAGAGTTCAGCGTTGAGCAAATTTAACAAGAAAACATTTCATGATCTATAAATCTATGGAAATGAACTTGCCTGCTCTGTTGATTTTTGATGGTTAAGTTCTTAATAACAAATACACTTTTTACTTCCTACTGTGACTATGAGCTCAAGTTAAACATTTTTGTGTACAGTTACTGTCTGTTATTTTTGCATTGAAGAACAACCATCGCAATGTACATTTTCAGATAGATGGGTATTAATATTTACTTGTTAATATTGCAGACTGTAGCATTGCCTCAAGCAGTCAGTCATGTGCCCTGTTAATGTTTTCTCCCTTGTCAGCTGTAAAACAGATTACTGCACTCATTAATCCCCCAAAATAATTATGATGCACACTATAAATGTTTTCAGTTTTGTTTGTGATATGTTCTGTACACAGATCCTTAAATAGCACGTTTTAGAAAAGTCTTAATTGTGTGTCTTGCTGCAACTAGAAGAAGTTCCTGCACTGGTCTGTAACCTGTGCTACTGCACTTCTCAGAAATATCTAAAGCTGAGCTGTACTTTTACATCAAGAACCTGAATGCACCACAGACTTCATTGCTGAGTGCACTACTAATAACATGCACAACTTTGCACCTCTTAAACTTTTATTAAAAATAACAATGGTTGCTGCAGGTAAACCACGCAACAATTAATTACTACAAACTCTACTACTACTAAATTCATGGTAATTTATATTCAGGATAAATTTCTGTTTACCCTCTATATGTATAATTATTCATTAACTTCTGAACTATAAAGGATGTTTGTGAAATTTTCTAATATTAATGGATGCATTATATGCATCACAGCATAAGAACTCCTCAGATGTAGGTAGACTGTGCAGAGTTTGTATTTTTTCCCTGTGTTCATATAGGTTTCCTTTGGGTGGTCTGGTTCCCTCGAAAATGCCAAAGATGTCACATGTGACCTTGGGAGTCTGAGAGCGGTTCAGGATAAGAAAGAAAACAGGAAGTGAGAAAGCAGCCAGCATTTCAGCTGTCAGAGGGCACCACCCTACTACTATCTCTGAACTGCATACAGTGGTTTTACCAGAGGCCCTGCAACACAGGGACAGCAAAAGGGGATCTGAAACATGTTTTGACTCAGGTAATTTTTTTTTAGTAGCTTGAGTGATACAGCAGTTATTCAGGGGAGCTGCAAAGAGCTAGAAGGATGACTAGCAGCAGTGGACTTTCAAGCAAGTTTAGAGCATAAGCATATCAGTATGGCACTTTTCCAAGAGTTCTCGAGCCCCTTCTGGTTTACAAAGCTCCTTTATCCAGCAAGTGAATCCAAATTCAGTTTGACCTCATCTGAAGTGGTGTCTGCTTGCTTCACGCAGAGGTTGAAGTGATGCTAGCTGGTCCTCTCTGCAGTTTTATAAAACTTTTTCATGCAGCTTTTTGTGAATAAATAAATGTGTGAGCATGTGAGATTAAAGTAAATCTTACTGAAAAGCAAAAAGATGTGTGGTTGTATTACAATAACATTTAGAACAGTTTCAAGGGTCAGAATATAAACTGCAAAGCACTATTCCTCTTAGCACACAATCTCATGCAATGCTAACATCACAATTTGGTTTTTTATGTATACAAAGTTATAGTGAATAACAAGAACTCATTATTATACAGAACTGTTCCCAAATTCAAAATACTCCAGCTTACTTTGTTCCCACTGAGGTATAGAACTGCAATGGTTTTGTGCTGCCTCTACATCAACTTTCTTGGCAAGTGATGTATTGAGTGTGGCTAATGATTTTAACAAGGAGATAAGATGGTCATGACTGCAAATCTTTGCTGTACTGCATGTCCTTCACTGCCCTGCAAATGTATTTCATCCCAGGTTAAGCATGGCCCCTACTGGCCAGTTAGTAATACTGTCATGAAAACTCCATCCATGAGCTTGTAGAATTACACACCACAAACCACACACTACTTTAAGCTTATCACAAATAACTGTCCCATTGCTGGACTGTGAATGTATAAATTTCAAGTCACCAGCATCATTTACAGTACTGTGCAAAAGTCTTAGGCTCCAGTGAGAAAAATGCTATAAAGTGAGTTTGGTTCCAAAAATAATGCCATGCATATTTATTAATCAATAAACCTTCTAAAAAGTGCAGTAGTACACCACATCAACCTTCCATCTGTGAGGCAGCCACCTTGTGTATTTTACCTCTGTCTTCATCCGTGTGTGCAGCTGTCTGGGACCTGGGAAACTGCAATGAACTGCGCAGCTGCATCATCCGATGGCTACAAGCTGAGATGATCCCTGATGGCTGATTGTCCATGGCTTCAACTTCCCTGGCATCCTCCTGAAGTACTTCAAGGTACAGTGCTTTTATATATTCTTTTAAATATGAATTAATTGTCAAATTGTATTAAGTCGCATTAACATGGGCCTTTTAAGTTTTCATGAAGACCAGTCATCCAGCCATGTGCAGATACATTTCTGTAAAGATATCAAGTTCTGCAGGAGTTCCCATGTATCTGGAGACGCTCTACACTTATTAACTTATAAGTCAATACTGTAGTTTCTGCTGCTGGTCAAGGTATAGCTTCGACATCAGCTATCAAGATTTTGGATTGTTTTTATGGCCCTTGTTTTTGTGAAAAAGGACCCTTGTCACCATAATAACAGCATTTAGTGTGTGTTAACTTAAAACAATGCAATATTATATAATAAAAAAAGGTTTAGCAGTAAGTACTGTATATATTACAAATATTTGTAAAGTGCTTGTGCAAAACAGCTAATATTTGGAATGATTTGGTTGATCATACAAACGTCTTTCTGTCAATACTCTGAGATCTTCATCCTCGGGTCCAGGACTATGTAAATATATGTTTTCTGATATGTACTGTATAGAGTGTCCTTCCTAGCTTTCCTAATACAGTCTACTATTTCACCTGTATCCAGCTAACTGACCCGTCAGGGTGTAATCTGACTGGTGTCTCACTCCATAATGAAAAATCCAATAGTGCACAGTTGAGAAAGAAAATGACTACAGATATCTTCTTTACTGCTGTAGCTTGAAAAAAAAGTTATTACAACAGTTACATGCTTAATATTTGAAATGCTAAGGAAACAGGACGAAATATTCAACATATGGTTCAATAGTAACTTTAAGTTTAATTTTTTAGTAAGGATCTGTTAAAGTATAATGGTTCCTCATCTTACAATCACCTGAAGTCAGTTTGTAACTCACTTTGTTTATACAGTTCTGTGCAAAAGTCTTAGGCACCTGTGGGAAAAATGCTATAAAGTGAGAATGGTTCCAAAAATAATGCCATCAATACTTAGTAATCAATAAACTGTTAAAAAGTGCAGTAGACAAAAAAACCTCCATCAAATCAATATTTGGTGGGACCACCCTTTGCCTTTAAAACAGCATCAATTCTCTTATGCAAACTTGCATGCAGTTTAAGGTAGAGGTTGGTAGGTTCTTCTAAACATTTTGAGGAACTGGCCACAGTTCTTCTGCAGACTTTGACTGTCTCTGCATGTCCTCCCAGACTGAATTGATTGTGTTGAGATCAGGGCTCTGTGGGGACCATAGCATCTGTTGCTAGTTAGATAGTTAGATAGTTCTGTATGACTGAGATTGGGTGTTTGAGGTCATTCTCAGGCTGCAGAATGAATTTGGGACCAATCAGAAACCTCCCTGATAAGAATCTACCTGTACTTCTCAACAGACATTGAAGTTGCATGCCTAAGACTTTTGCACAGTACTGTAAAAGTAAAATTTGACACTAAGTCCCAGGCAATAAAAGCTTAGTGATTGTTAGTATCGATAACCTAACAGACATCGCTTGATTTATTTGTTGGTTAATTTCTGTAAAAACCTCAGATAAAGCTATAATACAGTGAAAGACTCATTTTATTAATTTCAAACATTCTAATTAAGATGAATGAAAAATCATTTATACAACCACTGAATCAATCTTTGTGTTCATCATATAAGGATATGAAACGTCGGCTTCTAGGCATTTCTACACAATCAAAACCCTAATAATACAGATATCTCTTGATTTATTTAGGGGACTGTGGAGAATAACACTAACACACTAATCAGCCACATTAACAAGTTTATATTTTACATCATGCAAGCATCCTTCACAGAGGTGGTTCTGTGCCCTGCAGGAAACTGGAGAAGATGAAACTGAGAATTAAGGAGGCCTAGAAGAAGTGCACTGAAAGGCTGAAGCAGAGAATTTTCTGAAACCGCCATAAACTCCCATGGGCGCTGTCGTGCGTAATACACGACAAAAATAAAATCGAGATTACATAATGTTAAATCTGGGTTCGTGCTCAAAAAGCGTACACAGTAAAGTTTACACTTAAAGCGAAAAATTCCGAATGTCGTCTGCAGCTACTAAATACGAATTTTGCACACAGATTCCAGGGCTCCGATACGAGCGTAACACCCTGCGGCTCGGACTGGAGGGTTAAGCGTCCCGGGGTGGAGAGGTCACTGGAGCACTGGCGCCCCGGAACATGTATAGTGGATAGCTGAGCCCAGTGTCGCGGCTCCCACTGGTGGTGTCGTCATACGAAGGGCGAAGCACAGCTGTAGTGGATGGTTATTTGGAAGTAAAGGAAGTAAAGGACCTTTTTTCTCTCCCTTCTGGGAACCATTTGCCTAGCGTTCCGCTTTGGCAGGCCAAAATGGACGCGTTCCAGGACTCCGAGCGCGGCGAGAACGTCCTGGATCTGTCGCGACTCGACCTGGAAAGCCTGAGCGCCGAGAGCGTGCGCGAGGAGCGCAGGAGGGAGGCGCGCGCGCTGTACCTCACCTTCAACAGGCTCGTCGTGCTGCCCGCCTCCATCTCGCTCTTCTCCGGCCTCGAGTTCCTCGACATCAGCAGCAACGGGCTGGCTGTCATCTGCGAGGACCTGACACGCCTGAGCAGGTTGAAGACGCTCATAGCCAAGAACAACCGACTGGATGAGGGCTCGCTGCCCAAGGGCCTGGGATCCATGCACATCGAGGTGCTGAACCTAAGCGGCAACAGGTTCGAGGAGCTCCCCGCGCAGTGCCTCAAGCTGCAGCGCCTCCGCTCGCTGTCGCTCGGCGGCAACCGGCTGAAGGCGATCCCGGCTGAGATAGAGAACCTCAAGAGGTACAGATGGCGTAACACACACGTAGGCACATTTTTCAATTATACACGCAGAACCGCGAGCTCACATCCCGATAAAAACCGCTGTTGCCTGATGATTATTGTATATTATTATTGGCACTTTAGGCTGTGAATCAGCTTTACAGTGATTTACCCATCAATACACCAAGGCATTCCTACGGTAACAATCCATGATGAGTAGGTTGAACAAGGGGCAGGAGAGGGACTGAAACCAGGAACCAGGACTGTTCTTCACACGACAACAACCATAACAACTACGCCACCTGCTGTTCACAAAACTGCCATTCCTTTTCTGGCATTTGTAGTCAAATACGGAACATAAAAAGATGTGCAAATTATGGTGATGGTACCTGTTCATAGTTTTAATTCTATTTTCAGCTCTGTTCAGAAGGTTGGACAGAGAACAGGCATTGCATTCAGACCACGTTTTCTTGTGTTATTGGGTTCTGGGGGTTAACTGTTGGCTCAGAACACCACGTTCAGCTAACTGACCCGGCAGGGTGTTATGTGGTATGGTGTTATGTACTGGTGTTTCGCTCCATAATGAACAATACCATAGTGAACAGTTTAGATAAAAAAAAAATTAATACAACAGTTACATGCTTTGCATTTGAAATGCTAAGAAGAAAACGGGACTCAATGTTGAACATATGGTTCAATTGTAATTTTACATCATCGTCAACATCTTACAAACAGAATTTAGACCTGAAGTCATTTTGTAACTCACTTTGTTTATAAATCAAAAGTAAAGTCCCAGTCAGTAAAAACCTAGTGGTATATTATTAGTATTGATAAACTAACAGACATCGTTTGATTTATTTGTTGGCTGATTTCTGTGAAATCCTCAGATAAACTTTAAATGCACTGTAAGACTCATTTTTATTAACATTAAAATTAAAACATGACAAATCATTATTTCTGCAACCTCTAAATCAATCTTTGTGTTCATCCCATAAGCATGTGCAACATGTGTCAGCTTCTAGGCATTTCTACACAATCAAAACCTAATACAGATATCCCTTGATTTTTTTTTTTTTTTTTTTTTTAGGGGTTAGGTCTCAGATAAAGCTGTAAAGTATTTAAAATACTTTCTTTTAAATTTCATTAACTTGCCTCCAAAAACTCCTATTCCTCCTGAATATTGACCATTTAATCGACTAAACGTTAAACTCAGGAAAACCTGTAAACACTGTGGAATTGAGTAGAAGGAAGGTGGTCCCACAGTCCTATTTGTGTTTTGTTGCCCATTAACAGAATTGCAGAAATGTAGGTTGCTGTTAATGTGCAACTGTCAATATTTACAAGCCAAATAGGTAACAAAAATACAATTAAATGCTGGTATAAAATGGAAAATGTTTTCATTGTTTTCATAACTGAGGAGCAAGTGTATATTTTAGTTGAGTACATGGTTAACTACCTGTTTGGTGTAATGATTTGAAGATGTTGATTACATCTGCATTCTTATATATTAGTGAAGATGAATAACTGTACATATTGTACTGTACAATTAAACTGTATGTCTGTAGGCAGATGACTTAAGTATTGGTACTTTATACTGTTTACAGTTTTACTGGCCTCATAATTGTTCCTTTTTTTAGAATGAACCAATCCAAAAAAGTGTAACAGTATGCAGGGTCAGTGTACTGTCAGCGTAAAGTTGCTGTTCAACCTCATTTGTGGATATCTGGGCCCCCTTAAGTAAATTTTGCTCCCCCCACCTCAGTCTACTGCCACTGGGTGCATGGGGGGGAGGTCACTGAAACTGGGACAGGTTTAAACATTAACATTCTTGTAATCTTTTTCTTACATAAGAAAATGCCTCAAGTAAGCAGAGTCATTTTCACATTAGCAGTTTTACAGTGAAAGAGGAGTGGATGCGGTACAGACCACGAAGACCACACAGAACACAACCATGTCATGACCAGTGTGTACACAGCAAATGTCACAGTGCGCTACTTTCTGGAGTGATGCTGAGACCTGGTACCAGTGTGTTCCCAAGCATCCTGGGAAGATGAATGAATGACTGACTTTTCCTTTAGCTCCTTTCGGGGTTTCATATGTTTTCTGAACTTCAGCAATCCATGAGCCAGCAGGATGCTGGGAGGCCGGTCAGGGAGGGGCCAACCTGGGGGAATGCCTGTGTCTGCTTACCGTCACAGCCCAGCTATTTCTGCTGTTGATGGTGACAAAGCTGTTGAGTTTTAATATAATATATGATTTCCACAGGTTTTAACCTACGCTTGATTGCATGGCATCATTATTACAGAACTTGCAGTGCTCAGTTTCTGAATATTGACAAGTTTCAGTGAATTACACCAAATGAGTGATGCATTCAAAGGGAGTCATCTAATAATCGGAGATGATAAGATGGTTCCATCTCTACAACAAAGTAGTTTTTTTGTAGCCTCAACAGGGAAGTGTCAAACCACAGCTGGCACTGGTGGGCAATTATGAGGCAACTGCCTCACCACAGATTTACATCACACTGTTTATGTCTAATTTCCTCTTTTTTACTCATATTTATTAACTAATACAATTTATTCATTCGCATTCAAGATGATTTAATGTACAAAAACACTGTATTTATTTATAACTTCAAAATAAAGCAACAAACACTAAGATTCACCATTAAATTTAACTTTCCACACCATTTGAATGTTCATTTAAAATCAAAACATTATAAAGTGAAAAAGGATAAATTAATGCTTCAGTGGAAAATAAGACATTCAGTTCAAGGCATTCCACTACAAACCATCTGACTATTCCATTCTGGGTACAGATAAAAATTATAAAACCATAATACTTTACTCTAAAGTAAATTCAAACAGATATATAACAAATCTGTAAACTTTTACAGCATTCCATTAAGATTATAGGGAGATGCTGAACTTGTACTTCAGTGTAAAAAAGGAATAATTTAGATTAAACTATTTTGGCTTGATTGCTGCCTTTTGTGTTCCTTCTGGCTTACTCTGCGGGCATGGCAGGTAGCTGCTTGTTTCCTTGGCAAAGTGTCCACCATTCACTCTTGCATGGTAACCACCCACAGCCTAGAGACACTGTACTTGGGTGGAAACCACATCGGAATCATCCCCCCTGAGCTGGCCAACCTGCCAAATCTCAGCTACCTGGTGCTGTGTGACAACTGCATCCAGAGCATCCCGCCACAGCTCACCAGGTGAGACCCCCCCCCCCCCCCCCCCCCCCCCCCCCCCCCCCCCCCCCCCCCCCCCCCCCCNGACCCCCCCCCCCCCCCCGACACATTGCTCCCTCAGCTGTCTCCCTGTCACTAGCACAACTCCCTTATTGGTCTTACTGCTTCCTCAGGCTTCACTCTCTAAGGTCCCTGAGCCTCCACAACAACCTTCTGACCTACCTACCGCGTGAGATCCTCAGTCTGGTGCACCTGCAGGAGCTCAGTCTTCGGGGCAACCCGCTGGTGGTGCGCTTTGTTAAGGACATGACCTATGACCCCCCGTCCTTGTTGGAACTGGCTGGACGTGCCATCAAGTCCAAAAACCTGCAGTACACCCTCTCTGAGTTGCCTGCCAACCTAGTGCGCTATCTGGACATGGCCAGCAAGTGCCCAAACCCCAGATGTGCAGGTGAGAGGGGTACCCTGCCTTAGATGTCTTAATGGTGACATTGACCTCTGGGGCACTGTTATTTACAGCTGCTAACATGTGTTGTCCTGTTGCCATGACGTTCACCATAACAACTGAAATATGTGGTGGGACATGGGGATCAGCAAAGGGAACCTGAGAACATCTGACGTGTGTCCATGTGGCCTGACTGTGTGTCATGCTCTCCCCTCGTGCTCTGCAGGTGTGTACTTTGACTCCTGCGTGCGGCAAATCAAGTTCGTGGACTTCTGTGGAAAATACCGGCTCCCCCTGATGCATTACCTGTGCTCCCCCGAGTGCTCGTCCCCCTGCAGCTCCAACCCCCAGAGTGACGCTGACTCTGAGGATGAGAACAGTGTGCCTGCTGATCGGCTGCAGAGGGTGCTGCTGGGATAGGAAGAAGGGGTGAAAACTCGCAATGAGCCAGTCACAATCAGGGTATATCAAGGGCTTTTTTTACACACACAAATGTTTCCATGACACAAAGTACAACAGGTTATTTATTTTTTAAGTTTGTTTTATACCTTAAGTCATAAAGGATTGATGTAAAACTGAATGTGATGTTCAAAACACACACATTTTCTAATATCATACCAGTTATTGCACTGGTATTCACAGATGTAGAATGTAAATTTAGTTTATTTTATAATAAAACATGGAACTAGAGTAGAGCATATTGCTTTGAAGTATCCATAACAGTTGCTGAATTAAAACATAGTGCCACAGTTGTATGCGTTTTTCTTTGGAGAAATTATTTAGAATTTAAATAAGCAAAAGTTCTGAGCTTTTGAGGATTTCAGATCGTTTTGCCTTTAGAAACTCTACAGAAGTTGGACTTCTTTGTTTTTTGGAAAGTAATGCATAATAACACATTAAATCAAAGAAAATATTTTTAACAAATTACTTGCTTCTGTAAAAATGATTTTTTGACGTTCGTACATGAAATTATATACATTTTTATACAATGTGCTACTAATAGAGATAATTGTAATACTATAAACTAATGATACTACTACAGCTAAATTCAGATTTTAAGATGTAATTTTTTATGTGGAAATTTGAAGTTTGCTCTTAATGTGAAGGACTGCTGCCTTCAACTGTGTGGGCCCTACACAAATGTATTGCTCACATAGTAATTTGAGATCCCTGGTTTGGGATACAGTTTTGCTGTTCAGGATGAGCGGCCCAGCTGGCAAAGACTTTTGCAGAAGTAAATGATCTCTGCTTTGCTGCTCACATGCCTTGGAGCTGCAGGCAAGAGTCTGTGCTTGCATCTACATTTATTTTAATTCACCCTAAGGCATGTGCCAGCAGTGCTCTTGGAGTTTTTTATAGCTGCTCGGCATGATGTGCTGTTGGATTTTTTTTCAACGATTTTCAAGCAATGTTCTTCAAAAACTGCAACAGATTTTTCTTAGTGTCACACAACTCTTTGAGAGAGAGAAAGAGAGTGAGAGAGGAGAAAGAGAGAGAAAGAGCAAGAGCTCTAGACCGAACTGACCTTTATACGTTTTTGTGGAAAAATGGAAACATCCATTTAAAAAAAAAAAAGCACTGTAAACTTTGTTCATTTAGTATTATCCAGGTATGCATTATATGTCTAATTTAAGGCTAATTTAAGAGCTCTGACAGAGTGTGTGTGTGTGTGTGTGTATGTGTGTGTGTGTATATATATATATATATATATATATATATATATATATATATATATATATATATATATATATATAGAGAATATTATGCAATTACAGGTACAAAAGAATTCTGGGATTAATTACACCACTAAGTATGTGCACTTTTGTCCTAATTTTTAATATAGATTTCATAAACAATAAAGAAAGTTTTCTGGCTGAAAACTTGGCTGGTTTCTATTTTCTTCACACCAGTAACTGCAGGGGGTACAATAGGTTTTATCATTTGAAATGATTTATTAATGTACACATTCTAGTTTACTTGGTGAGCAAAGTGCAGCAACTGGTATGGTGAATGAAGCATGGATTTTGCACAAAGTAAAAAAATATAAGCTGCTTGTAAAAGTATAAACATTGATTTCTTCTAACAACTTTGTTCAAGGACTGTTTACACATTGGTGTTTGGAAACACCCAATTTATACAGGTACATTGAATCATGTAGTGTGTAGGTAGGTTTTACCTTTCTATGCTTTTACAACAGGCTGGAAATATAATTTTGCAATTTGCCTGTATGTGGCAACTGGACTGCATGTTATACCTTGGTGTTCAGACCAAATTCCAAACCTTTGTAGAGCCCTTTTGCCCCTGTGTGTGAGAGCAGGACAGCTCAGTGCTGTTTTATGTGCTGTGACGCCATGTATTCAGCAGTATTGAGAGCACAGCAAATGAGGCATGAGTTCCATATGTCCCTGCACTGGCCAGAGTGAAATTCAGGCCTTTGGAGTCCTGAGCTGGGACTCTTAGTGAGGCAGTTGTTGGCTGGGAGTCCCTGGGTTCAGTCTGAACACAATGGCATGTGAACATAGTGACACGAGGTGGACTGAATATAAAGCACCTCCACACAAAAGGGACCCATATGTCTTCCTCTGGTTCTGCCTGTATTGCCGCTGTTCCGTCCAGAACTTCTCTTCTGGAGGGTACTACACCTCTGTGCTTCTGTTTTCCTTTCTGCTTCATCCCTTTTTCTTGTGTGCTTGAGCCTGCTTTTGTTTCTTTTGTGACTCTTCTAATTCTGTGTTTATGCTTTGTAGCTCAGTAAGAGAAAAAAACTGATGGATGTGAAATTGTTTCTATGCAGAAACACAAGAGCACTTTCCCAGCTGAATAGTTCATGCAGTTCTCTGGATTCAATTCAGTTTTCTCTTCAAAGAAATTACATGCTGGTCTTTAAGGTTCAGGTTGAAACTTTATGCAGAAAATAAAAGGATTTGGAGGAAGTAATACCACAAACCTGAGGAAGGAGTTATGAAATGCAATGAGCTAAAGCATGAGAAGCAGCCAAAAGAGGACAGAATGAACCTCATCTGGACCTGCAAATTGTGATTTGTCAGTTGAATATAGGATTCTGGAAATCTTACTGCCGGATAAACTGTTGTTTAAATCTGATTCCACAAGCAGAAAAGTATTTTATATTTACATTAATATTTCATGTAAGCATGTACATTAGATACTGTTTAGCTGTTACACTCATGTTACCTTAATACATTTATCATAAAGAGAAGCGTGAAAGAAATGGGAAAAGTACTTCTTTTTCGTAAATGAAGGCCTCGCTGACTGAAATCATTGCATTTGTTGCCAAAATACATTTGGATAGGCCATTCTTTCCTCAACAGTGGAGAAACACTTACACCTCGTGGTCATTGATAGAAATTTAAAACGGCCAGTAGTCAGAAACGCGTCTTTTGGAGGTATAAATGCCCCCCCCCCCTAGAATTGTCGAAAATCGGTCGCATTTTAATATAAACAGGACAGAAGGAATCGGGAAACCCCACTAATTATTTCTATTTAACAGAACAACTGTCATCTGACTGCCTGTAGACCTCTTGAAAGACGTGAATTCTCAGACAAATCTCCGCTCTCTGCATCTGGTTATTATATTGCTTATCTTTTTTTGAAAACAAGTTTTCTTAATCAAATATTCCTGGGAAATTTTGCAGTGACAGGTTTCGGATACCGTACAACGGCACGAGCGAGAGTCGGGGGGTGTCGAGTTTGCGCAGTTGGGCGCGCGCGCGGGCAACACCCATTTGAAACAATAAGCTTTCCTCTCTTTGTCTGTCCGCAAATGGGCCGCTTTGCACAAATAGAGAAAATAGCGTTGTTATTGTTTCCATTGACAGGCCAGGGGCGCTGGGTAACAGGGCCGTTTTCCCGCGGCGGCTGCGATCCTCCTCATGTACGTCGCTCGGCCTCACTGACCGCAGGTACCAGCAGGCGGCGTAGTAGTTAGTGGTAGCTGTTTTCTTCAGGTTTGGGGTCCACTGCTGCTGCTGTACACTGACCAGTGCGCATACCCTGAATATGCTGCAGTGTAGCTCGGTGAGTGACTGTGAAGTTTATTAACACTATAAATATAGATATATTTGGATAAATATAGATAAAGAACAATAATAACTTGTTCCACAGTTAACCATCACTCAGCTGAGGACTTTTCCCAATGCCACTAACATCACTGTGGATATTCTTTTTATTTTTCCCTTTATTCAGTGTTTACTTATTGATTATTATCGTCTCTTTTTGTATACCCCCCTGGTTGTTCGCCGGGGTAGTAAAGACTGTCAAAATTTGCGCGCGGTCGGGTTTGGCAAACAGGCGCTGTGCGTTGAACCGGCTGCGCACACGGTGCGGGTCTTTTCCGCTCATTGACGAGCGCGCTTTCCTTTCACGGCCTCGCACTCCTGTGTGACCCGCACCCACCCAGCCCTCAGCCCCCCCGTGGAATCTGCCCGCCGCTGCTGCTGCAGTGACTCCACGCCGGCGCTCTTCTCCTCCAGCGGAGTACTTTCACTTTGGGACATTTAAAAATCTCATTTTACCGATAAAACTCCGCATGACGCACAGAGAGACCGCAGCTGGACAAAATGGTTTCTTTTACTGAGTTTGGGAAGATGTCCTGAGCGCTGAGACGCCGGTCACCTGATCACTGCCCCCCTCAGGTAATTTTTCTCTGTTCAGCGTTTCGCGTTTTCTGTTCCTTTTAGGTTCAGTATTTTAACAGCAGAATGTTAAAAAAACTCCAGCACAATAACCCTCCACTTCCCCGATTTCAGTGTTTGCACTTTTCAGGTCCAGTTCTGGGTAGTGAATTTTATTATGATATTTACAATAAAATACAGCCCCGCACAGAAGAAAAATCTTCGTGCGTTATGTTTGTGAATGTAATATTTAATGTTTGCTTTATTTTAAATCTGTGCTTAACGATGTGCAAAGAAGAAACGATGATCGACAGTTTCAGGATCGCAGCCAAACAATGCAAAACTAACCCGTTGCTACGTTAAAGTTTTCATATGGACATTATTTCATAGAGCTGCATAATGTGATAATATAGGTCTGATCTCTAACAAACTGGCAATTATTATTCAAAATGAGATTTCGATGTTATTTATTTCTTGTTATTTATTGGCAGTTTTCAGCTGGAAATCCGCTGGCAAAACTAGAAAAAGCAAATGACTGGACTGAGACTTGTTTCAGAGTAAATGATCTCATTAAAAAAAAAACATTTGTTTTGTGAGTGGTAGGGCGTCAAATAGGTTGGAATTTGACGTCCGCCTCACAGGTATGTTACTCTCTCCTACGCTGTTAAATCTGACTGTGTAAAAGTGTAAAGCTGCTCTAGGTTTTATTCACAGTTAGAGCCAGACGCCCTGGCGGTTACACTGAATGGCCGTTTTGGTTTATTTCCCGAAAGCCAGGAGTTAATTCCTGTCATTGTTCAGCCCAGGAATTAGTTCGCGGCTTTTTATGACAGACAGAAGTGAGGAAAACAGACACACCCTGATATTACAAGCTCATACCTTCCTCCAGAACGGATTACAGCCTAATATAACCGAAACAGCAGGGAATTCTAACCGTATCGGGTCCGAATGGGGAACTTGGAGACAGTCACAGCCAACGTGGGATTCGAACCAGCAACCTTTCGGTTAGAGGACAGCAGCGCTGTGTAGAACAGTGCTAGCTCGGTCAAAACTTACAGGAACCCAGTGAGATGAACGAACACTGCTGGGAATCGTCATATTTTATTTTCTGACACGGTTATGCTACGTTTTCCCTCCTCTCCACCCGTCATGCATATGACGTATGATGTATGATTTATGATGTATGACTTACGTTTCATAATTAGGCTACAGCCACATTTTTGTCAATAAAAGTTATGCTATGCAAGTCACGCAACGAATTAAACATTTTTAAAAGCTACAGGTCAGATTGAACTGACACTTTCTAGAGAAAACAGGACTAATAAAACAACTGTAATCCAGCATTTGAAGGGGTCCCACGCAGCCGGTGTTTCGCAGCCCGGCGCCCCCTGCGCCCGGGACGGGATCCGGACCGCCGACACCCGGCTCAGGATGGGCGGTTAACGAAAATGGGTGATGGATGAATTTCGTGCGATATTTTTTTATGGAATAAATGTTATTTTATATGAAGACGGTGTCGAATTTGAATGGACTCACAATGAACATGTTTTATCAAAATCTCTGCTTTCGCAATTCCTCGCCATGTAGCAGGAAATTGAAAATAACGCGCGAAACCTTCCTAATGTTCTGCTTTATTCCACGTGGCTTATATGACTTATGGGGATTTTTAAAGATTTAGAGATTAGAACCACAGCAGTTCGCTTCACACAGATCTTGTTGCCACAACTGTGACGGAGACGCTTTCAGATCCGCGGTGGGAAAATTACAGCCGCAACGCTTCTTCAGTAAAGAAAGCAGGACATCATTGCACCACTTTCCCAACACGGTTCTCAGGGATTTATTTCGATTGTCTTCCGGAATGTGACCCCGGAAACAGTCCGATATAAAAATTCTTTGGGTCTCATTGTACTTGTTGCTGAAAATGAGTGCAATAAACGTGTGGAAAGCTGAAAAGGGATAGTGGCAGCGAATTAGATGGAATCCACACGTGTCCCCTGTACAGAGGAGTAGATCCCGGTGGGTTCAGAACTTACCGAAAAATCAGATTTGAAAAATCGCCTCGAGGCTCAGAATTCAACGTGACACCCGTTGTTCCGCGGAAACCAATTTGCATACAGTAACCTGGCCGTGCGGTGTGAAAGTTGACCGCGTGTCGTGAAACCAGGTGAAACAAGGTGTGAGAAACAGGCAGATACCGGGGGTGAGGACCGCTGGACATGAGCAGAACGTAGTGTCGCTGAAAGGCAGGGGATGAAAGTTAGTACATTTGTGCTTCACTGAAAAATGTTCATTTTGCTGCCAAAAACGCTTTTATAAACGAGAAACTGGGCAAATATTTTCATACGTTCTGCAGTGCATTAAATATATTTAAAAGAACGTTTTTTAATGGAAATGACATTTCATTTTGGTGAGAGACAGGTCTATACAGCCTAAGAACTCCTGGAAATTCTATTTTTTAAATTAAAGAGATCCTTAGTTTTGCACTTTAATGAAGACTCCAGGGAACCTTTTTGGGAAAACACAGGTATGAATTGAACTCTTTCTGCTTAAGATCCACTTTGTCAGAATACCAAAAATTGTTTGTTTGTTAAATCGAAGAGTTAGACTTGATTTTGGTAAGAAGGTGAAACTTTATATGATATTTACATTAGGGACTTTGCGAATTATAGTCTTGCCTTTTTCTGCCTTAAAAAAGTGTTGTGTACAGTACTTAACAGGACATAGAGCATATAAACATTCATTGTGCAAAGTACATTTAACTCAATATCCTTAAACGATATTCTCCGATCATCTGCGGTTGTGTTTATTATTTGTACATACCTAACATTGTATATTGTCTTGGACAAAGGAATTAGCAACACATAATTAACACATTATTATTATTATTATTATTATTATTATTATTATTATTGTGAGAAATGGTCCACACACTCCTCTTGAAGCTGAGGCCACAGCAATGCCCCCTTGTGGTAATTACTTCTGGCCCCCTGAACAGTCAAATTACCAGTGAGTTGTTTTTAGTGGAGTTAAACTGGCGGATTTCTGGAAAGCTGTCAACACCACAAATGTATGTGGAACTGTGACCTCCTTTGTGTTGTCAGTATTGTGAATTTGACCCTCCTTCTCAGCATGACAGAGTGAGACCCCCCAAAGTCTGGGCCAACCATGGATCTGGCCCTCAACTGCAGTCTAGAGTGCCCAGGGCCCAGAAACTGCTTTCTCCACCCAGGTATCGACAACCAGGAGGCCTGGGAAGTCCTGCACAGACTCTGTTCCCTTGCGCTGGTAAAGTCTCTTGCCCATTTTCTTTCTCTCAGTGTCAAGGAGCTAGTAGAGGCACCACAGTGTAACAGCAATTGGCAGCAGATAGCTGATCTTTTTACAGAAGCAGTTCACACACCTGCCAACTCTAACACTCAGTATCTGTGTACCTGTGTCCCTGAAGCACACCTGATCCATAGAGTGTCCTCCGCATGTATCTGATTGAAGCATACTAGTTTTAAACTTGCAGCTTCATGTTCCTGTATGTAAGGATTTGTAAGGATTCTCACCATTCTGTGAATGCTGGTGTGTAAAATACTATTACAGAGACAAGATACTAAACTGGTATCAAGACAAAGGAAGCTGCTCGGACTCACCCCACAGCATGGTGACATCATGTGTGTCACACTGGTAGCCTGTGACTGTCTGTTTGAGGTGTCATTATAAAAAATAGCTTTAATACTGAAAAATGCTCCTCACTATTTTACTTTTTCTCTCCATATAGGCCAGCCAGGTCTCCTCCAGGCCACCATCCCCGGTTCTGAGTGCCACGGTGGGTGTGATGCTTTCTGGTGGCATCCTGCTGGCCCTCTTCTTTTTGGCCTTCACCTTACGTTGCAGGAACAACAGGTATGGACAGATATGCACCTCTGTAACGCATATTCATTCTGCTGGGTGTCTCTCTGGCTTGCTCAACTACAGTCTGTCCAACAGGATAGTGAAGATGTCCAGCCCCAACCTGAATGTGCTGAGCCTGTGCGGCAGTGTGCTGACCTACTGCAGTGGCTTGCTGTTTGCCACAGAGGAGAGCTCTCTGCTACCTCATACCCACCCTGCAACTCTCCTGCAGGTACACAGTAACATTTACATTTACATTTAATTCCTGAGCTCACACTCAGTTACACTCCCAGTTACATACATATGCACCCATATTTTTTCCTGTGTGGGGGAAATTTCATGTTTTTCTCATATTAATATAATGAATGGTTTCTGCTTCCATTGATACACAAAAAGGTAGACACAGTTACAAAGTGTCAGCCACATGGCTGGCGTGTGTAAACCCCCACACTTTTGTGATGCTGAAAGGGTTGAATGGTGACATACTGTAGCTTTGGGCCGGTCTGAGATTGTGAACAGTTGCTGGTCTGGACTTTTCTTTTCTCTGCAGGTCTGTGAAAACTCCACATCAGCATAGCATGTAGGTGCTGTGACAGCAGAAGAATAGCAGCAATTCTCTGTTTTTAAGCAGACATTAGTATCTTTCTAATGATGGAGGTTGTTGACAGTATATCACAATGCCTCTGTACTGTTAGCAGTGTTACCCCCAGTTTTCACATTAATGTTGCTGTTCTTAACTATTTGAAACCTGTCAAGTGCTGTTGTCATAACTCACAGCTGTCTGTATCCCAGGTCCGAATCTGGACCCTCTGTATTGGCAGCTCCCTGGTGTTTGGACCCATCCTGTGTAAAAGTTGGCGCCTGTACCGCATCTTCATGCAGCGAGTGCCAAACAAGAGGGTGGTGGGTGTCCTCCCTTTTCATTCTAGTGTGCATCCCAGTGCATGTAGTGTATAAAAAGAAATGTGAGTGAATAAGTTGCCTGTGTTCCAGATCATTAGAGACATCCAGCTCATTGGTCTGGTGGCCTTGCTAATTCTGGTGGACATCCTGGTTCTGACCACCTGGGGTCTCACTGACCCGGTCCAGTGCGCAAGGTCCATTATAGCAGTGGTGAAGGTATGGTTCTTAATTCAAACCTATACCTAGATCTCAGTTTAAAGTAGTAATAGAAAGTGGTTGGTAAATTTAATTATTTATAATGTCATTGTTTTCACTAACTGTGTGGTATTTAGTGACAGTCGTGATCTGAGATATTTACTGAATGGCTGAAAAAAGTTCTCAAGTTGAGAACTGGGCCATAAAGACATCTTCACTGTGGCTGTGTGAGGAAACCTGTTTCTTTGTGGTTGTATAGAGGGTGCCAGTGGTTTCTCTCTTTGCTACTGTTTTCCAGGTGGCAGAGGAAGATGCTTCCTACTCTCTGTCCCAGATGGATTCCTGCTCCTCGCTCTATTCTCCTGTCTGGATATTTCTTCTCTCTGTGTTCAAGGTAGAACATGGACCTTTTTGCTTCTCACACTGACTAATTCAGACAAAGTCTGTGCGTCACCTCCTTATAGGTCTCTATCCTTCACTTAGGCCTAGTTTTACATCAAAAGGAGCCAAGAGGTGAGATGTTGCTGAAGTCGGCGTTAAAACAATTATAACATCAGAAAAAAATTAACTTTACAGAACTCTGTTGTTTCTTTTATAGTTCACAAATGAGAAGATAAAGTTTTGTTATGCACAGTAATTTTTGTGATAGTTAACATTACTCTTGAATCAACTGATAAGTGAAAAAGTACTCAGGAATTCATGCTGCTGCCTTCCTAAAAGGGAAAAAATAAATTGTCCTTGTCACTGTAGTTCTTTCTGCTGTTCCTTATAATAAAAGTTCAAAAACCATCACCACTGCTGCCAACATGCTAACTGTCTCCTGTCCCTTTCATCATGTCCTTTTAGTTCCTATTAAATGCCAACTTGCTGGCAAATTTTTACTGGTACAGCGCCCAGTCCTGTTGATCTGTCCTCCTGACCAGAACTCCTGAACTGTCCAAGAACCACAGCTTGGGCCCTATTGCAAACCTCCAGCGTCACCATATCACTACAGTGTTTCACAAAACTTTATCTCAAATTGACACCTTTTTGCACTGATTTTGTAAAGTTTGTAAAGTTTGTAAAGCGCATGGCTGACTTAGCAGCACAAGTTCAGCCCAAATGCTGTATTTTATTTACATTTGTTTCTCTGTCATGGCTACATTTCCCATGTCAACTGTGCCTCCTCCTTTCATCCACCATCCCATTAGGGTGCCCTCCTCTTGTATGGGGCCTATCTGGCAGGACTGACCAGCAATGTCAGCTCACCTCCAGTGAACCAGTCCCCTACCATCATGGCAGCTGTCTGTTTGGTGTGCCTGTCGATGGCAGGTGTTGTGTTGGTGTCTGGACTGCTACCTGCCTGGACCAGCATGGTCCATGGGGTCATATCTGGAGCCATCTTCCTCTGCACACTGACCACCAACTGCCTTCTGTTTGTGCCACAGGTGAGAGTACATGTATAGAGAGCTTCGGTGTTAGATCTGGATAATTCCATATGGTGTAAAATAACCTCCCTGACATTCCAAGTTGTCTTTTGAACATATCGTCCATTCTGATATTAATATTAGATTGTGAATATGTAGCATCAGTTTGCATGGCTACAGAGACCTGGGTTCATTAGGTGTCAAGTTCTTAATATCTCCTATCTCATTACAGTGTCACTTTAGTATTGTGGAGATAGTAATGTGTGTATCTGTTTTTGTCAGTATCTATCTGTCGCTTTCTCTGTATCAGTGAAACTTTTATTATTGATTTCTTTGAAAAAATCTGATTAGATCACTAAGATACTATACTGACAACAGCTATTCTTTTTTCTAGTTTGAGTTCAAAGCCAACCAGCTGTAGTAATTCTGACCTTTACCTCCTATCTTATCCCCTCCTGCTCCGAATTCTTTGCTTAGCTGAACCACTGGAAGCAGTTTGAGGGTGAGCAGAAGCCCAACTCCAGTCAGATGGCCAAATTCTTCAGCAGCCCCAGCAAAAGCCTCTGCTCCATCTACAGTGAGGAGGGACTCTACTATCTGCTAGAGGAGAACATCTCCATGAAGAGGCTTCTTGCAGAGGTATGGACCCTCAGCTTTTTTATCCCAGATTAGCTGCAAAGCAGGTTTGTCATAGCTGCATTTGACTAATGTGGTAATTCATTTTGTTAATTTTCTTGCCTGCATTGAAGTGGTGTCTCATCCAAGGTGTAGTTTCAGAGCCTAGCACCCATTGCTCTTGGGATAGGCTCTGGACCACAGTGACCCTGATTAGGATAAAATTTTTAAAGATATTAATGGATGCATGGATGGATAACTGTCTGGCCTCACTTTACCAGACTGATTCGAAATTTTACAAGGATGTGTTTTTTTTGCTCTTGTGATTTGTTCTAAGGATGCAAATCATGAGATTTGAGAAAGACCGGTAGCTCAGGAGGATTGGTCTGATCATTAGGCGAATGCTGAGCTCAGTGTTGTCTGTGCAGATTCTTCACAACGATACCATGAAGGTTCCAGAAGTTTGGTTCTCCAGACCAGGTTCAAATCATCTGCACATGGATTTTTTTTAATATGAGAATGAGAGATAAGGAGGCTGCGTAGCCGAGTCTCAGGCAAGGCAGACAGGATCAAAGCATTCGAAAACCTGAAAAGGTCAATGAGGGTCACCTGATAATGTATATCAAGACACTGTTCACACAGTGCCGTTTTTCTTAATTTCTATTAACTGATGATGCCTCAAAGACTGATGGTGAAAAGTCCACAAAGACAATGTCAAGCTCAGTGTTCACATAATAATCGTGTCCATGAGGGAGTTTTAATAAGCATATTCAACATGTAGCCAATTCCTTGATCTCAATTAAAAGGACTGACTGATACATTCATTTATTTAGGTGTGTATTTTGAGAAATGGTGTTTACTTTGCAGACCTTTATGCTTCCATAGTTATTGTCTTGGGTAAGCCACGGTTGTGCTTTTCTCCTTTGCAGAAGGATGCAGTGATTGCAAGCCTGCAAGAGCAGGTGAATAATGCCAAGGACAAGCTGCTAAGACTGATGTCAGCAAGTCCACACCCAGGGGTCTTTGAGGTGCCTTACAACCCAAGCTTGTCCTCGACACAATCTGCAGAGCTGGCAAATTCCTCAAGCCCTTCACTGAGCTCCATCACCGGAGCCCTACCTACTCCATTTTCTACAATTACTGTAAATGCGGCTGCACAAAGATCACCAAGCAGCAGTTTGAAAAGTGATAGCACAGATGGGATGGCAAAGACTATGTATGACAACATGGACATCAAGGGCGACTCAGAAAAATTAGGTTGTGTCACAGAGCCCAGCCTCCAGTCCATTAGCCATGGCAGCTCCACCTGCACCCAGACTCTAGCATCTTCCCAGCAGAGAGAAGTGGTGTTTCGAGAGCCAGGGAGTGAGCAGGCTTTTGTCAGCAGTGAGCAGCTGCAGGAGGTCCTTCAGGAACTCAGCATGGATGCCGTCAGCTCCCTCCACTCTGAATCTTCATCCAGTATCCCAGTTATCTCCCGCTACCACAGCATATCTCCCTACGTCATGCGGAAACGACGGCCCCCATTTCGTGCTTCCATGCGGGGGTCTTTCACAAGTCACTGCCTAGGGTCCCAGCACACCTCACAACCACTAGGTGTGTCTGTTATGCACCTCGATTCTCCTTTCTGTGCTAGTGAAATGAATAGAAAGCTCAGATCCTCAAGATGCCAACCCTGTGATCTCAACCCCAGGCAGAACAGGGGCAGAGAGGGGGAAGGGGATGAGATAGAGGCTAAACCAAAGCAGGGATTCCTTGGGGTAAAGGAGAATATTTGCAGGGCACCAGACAGAAGTGGCTTCCCACTCCAGTTACCAAGGTCTCAAACTATGGGTCGACCTAACAAGACTGAGGGGCCACAGCAAGTGCCTTGGGAGGACTCAGGTTCGGAATCCAGCAGCTCTGAGGAGGGCTGCTGCTACCACAGACCATACTGCAGGGCCTGCATCTCAGGTTCCTTTGAGTCAGTGGAAACGTCTGCTTCAGAGACTGACAGTGAGTCAATGTGTCGCTACAGGCCTCATTCATTTGTAAGTTTCAAGGAGAACATAAGGCCCACCTTTGTCTGAGCATGCAAAATGATCTTCTTGTCAAAGAGGATTATGTAAAGCTCTAACTATGTAATACTGGAGTCATATGATTCTGGAATCCTGTTCTGGCCCTGCAGTCACTGAAAAGTATGTGTTGTTCAGTCGTGAGCCCTCACGAGTTTTGCCCCCTTTATCAGGTAGAGAGGACCTGGCCATTATACTTTATGTGACCGTTATAGTCACGATGTCTTTTTATCTGCATCCTAGTCATAAAGCCTACTCTTGCTGTAGCTGTCCTGAAGTAGCACAGTTTAGCACCAGATTGCCAGTTTGGCTTCCATGCTGACTCAGCATGGATCCCTGCTGTTTCTGCACCAGTCGCATCACAGCTAATGCTGACAGAGCAGCGCAGCCACATTGTAACCTGCCCCCCAGCACTGCCCTGTCACGGCACCTGTTTCACTGCAATGTGTTCACATAAGGAGGTGCGAATCTACACCCAAGTGCTGGTGTCCAACTTCACTTCACTTGTTAACTGTGCTTCTTGCCTTTTTACGCAGTTATTGAAAATGATTTCTTCATTGTGCTTTATTATTGTACCTCAGCCATTGATTGTCTTTTACGAATGCACTCAGCCCTGATATAATGAAGCCGTGTTCAACAAAAAGCAGCTCATGTAAATATATACCCTTTTTGTACAGTAGGTTTATTCAGTACAATGGTATTTTGTGTTTATCTGGTCATTTTACTTTCGCATTTTGCATTTTCCTCTGTACAATGGCTTCTTTAAGACACTTGTATCTGATGTTTTGGAACAGAGGTACACACTCGGTATGTCAAACCAAAGCTATTTCTGTTGCTCAGTTGTGTCAGTTTAAGTCTGGCTGTTTTCTTGTGACATCTAGTGACAATCTTCTGGTGACTTGTCCACTACCCTGTGAAACTGGTAGCAACTGGTTGTGTTCAACTGGGAATGAATGGTGCTGGTTGGTCTCAGTTACACATTTTCTGTAGCAAATACCCAGTATACTTCCTGTCACAATGAAAATCTATACCATTCATAACCATTAAGATAAATGTAATTTCACAACCTTAGATAACAAAATTAAAAATGCCGTTCATTTAACTGATGTTTTTCTCCAGAGCTACTTTTAATGTTAAGATACTTACTGTTCTGTACCAGTGTAAACAGCTTGGTCATTTTTACCGTAGCAATTGAGGGTATGTACTTTGGTAAAGAGTACTACACCAGGACTAGAGTTTAAACAATTGTAGTAATCTTGCACGACACCTCTAACAGCATAGTATCCGCAAGCTTTGCAGAGTGAAAGTCATTGTGATCTTCTGAGCTTTGTTTCTTTATATTCTACACATCCATAAGTCAAATTATCAAAGGGTATATGAATGCACAGGAATATCCAGAGCGATCACAGAGTGAAATAGATGGACAATGCTTATTTTTGGACCTTTTCTTTAGTACTGTATTTTTATGTGTTTAAAACTAATTTATATGTAAAGGGAGTAACTGTTTTAGTTATATCTTTTGTATTTCATTTTAATTTATTTTAATATATTTTATTTATTACTCCCATGTTGCCTATTGTCATTTCTGAAATACGAAAGGGTGTTTTGCACATGAAACTTGCTTATTTATCAGTAAATGGCCATTTCCTAAATATATTATTTATGTTGTTTTATGAATGCCTGGAACACAATACAGTTCTTGGTATTTTCACAGCACTGTTTTATAGTAAAGCAAATGAGTAAGTGAGTGTTTATGGCTGTTGTAAGTCGATTAAACTGGACCCCACACACAATTTGGTTTGTAACACACATTCTTCATTAGTGAATTCTGATTTTTCCATTCAGAAAGTAATGGCATACAATATACTAAATTCCATTCAGTAGTTGCACAGTGTACAATAAACAGTATTATAAATCAGTATTACGTAATAATTGATGCCAATTGAGCTCCACAAACCCAAACAAATATGAAGGTCAGGAGAAACCTGTGTCTTTGTGCAGGGAGTAAACTAGGTGATGTGGGGAGCGCTGATCATCTAACCTTTTATTACAGATGGAAAACACCAAGTTGATGGTGGAGGTTGTGCGCAACAGCGCCCCCTATCGCTCTTTCAGGCCTGTCCGTGCGCACCTATAGTATCCGCGCCTCGTGAACGAGCTTCCCATCACGCAGCTGCGAACCGCCATTTCATTAATTCATCGCGTCTCCGCCCACCACTCAAGAGCTCGTTCCTGATTGGTGGAGACAGCCTCCTCAAGCGTGGCTGCGCGTTCGCAGTTCCCGATTCTTGCTGCGGCAAAGTGGCGTAACGCCTCGCCGCGCCCGTCGGGCTGCGCAACGTTTCTCCGCAATTTACGTACGTGACGTTTGCGGTGCGGAGTGACAAAGAGAGCGAGCGGAGACAAATTAAATGAGAAATAGTGAATTTGTGCAGCGCTGACACCCAGTGCGACTAGTCTGGTGGGGACGGGCGTCGAAAGCTCTTTTTTTGGCAAATTGATGAATATTTCTCTTTTACTTCCGAGTTTATGGGGTCGCAAGAGCGGGGACTTGTGTGGCAATCGCTCGATTTAAAATAGGGAAAGTGGGAAAATTTCATTTCGGCTCTCAGTCGGGTTGAGGAAGGGCGCCGCCATGGCCGCTGTCGGCTCCGCTCTTCACCTCACTATATGAAGAATTTCTGTATGGTGCCATTTTGTTGGCCGTAATTGATATTTTTTTTACAGACGAGGCAGTCATGTATGCTGCATTTCGACGTTATTTATAACGCTGTACCCGAATTGAGAGCAGAAGTGAAAACCGGGCGGTTTTAGCGCTGAATGAGGCCGAGAACAGGCTGTTTTTAATGAGACCATCGAGCGATGGTCCACTGAAGGCCTCGTCTTGTCGCTCGGCGTCCGGAGACTGCAGCACGCGGGGGACCAGGATCTGAGCCCTGCGAGCGGAGACCACAGCGAACCACGGGGCGGGCGAGCGTGACGCCGGAGCTCGGGGACGGAGAGGAGCGCAGGCCGAGAACGGGATCTGCGATCGGCGCGGGAGATGTCGGGGAGGCCCAGAACCACGTCGTTCGCCGAGAGCTGCCGACCGGGGCCACAGCCCTCGGCCTTCGGCAGCATGAAAGTCAGCAGTGAGTGTCGCCATTCTTTTTAGGGCGGTGTTTCGTGGGGGGTCTCTTGCCGTGTGCCCACCGGGGTTCGTCTTAATCTTCAATCCGGCCCCACCGAGACCGGGTTGGTGATCTGTCCGCCGCTTTACTGCCCATTGCAGCCCGATTTCTCACGACGTCGCCTTTAATGCTATACTTTTAACTGGGGGCCCCCAGTTCCTGTCTGTTGTGATGGTGGGTGGTCTGTGTATTAAATCACTACTGTGTGTGAATGACTGTATCGGTTTCGGTTCTACCACGTTCAATATCTGTCTCCATAGAAAGCCTGTTTCTATTGCTTTAAAACGGTGTAATCCGTGCAAAATGGCGGATGGGATCGCTGTACCCGGTACAGACAGGTAAATCGTATCATTAAAAATGTAATAAAGGAAAACACTGTCGCCAGCTGGGCGCTGGCTACTGGCAGGGGACGGTGACACGGGCGGCCCACTGGGGATGGGCAGCTACCAGCCCTGGACCCCAGCGTCGCCTCAGTAAAACATCGCGGTAGTGCTGATGATGTATCTCCTACTCCTCACTTCTGCGTGTCTTCTGCGCTCACAGCCTGCGATCGTCATCGAGTCCTTCAGGAGTGAAAACAGGGTAAAGAAGGGGGGTCTGCCTTCAGATGGGCAGGGAGTGCGCAAGTCCCTGGGCAGATTGTTTGGCAGCAGGTGGACAGCCGAGGAGGTGCACTGTGTGTCCTGAACAGCGATGGGACTTTTCGTGTGGGCCTTGTGATGGATTCAGTAGTACCTGCCAGAACTTCTGGCTGCTGGTTTTCCTAGTTGTCCATCAGCTGCTTTCACTGTTGGGTCAGTGTGCTTTTGAGGGGAGAAAACAACTTTTTGGTAATGTAAGAACCACAGAGGATCGATTTTGATCCCCCTCATGAGTCAGTGGCCGGTTTGGGCTTTTTGTGGGTTGCATCACCAGTAATCGACCTGGTTGTGATGAGTGCTTTTACCCTGGTGCAGTACTGCAGCTCGCAGGTGTTCACTGGAACCTCTGAGCTGTTCTGACCTTTCCAGAGCAATGTGTTCTGGGGCCGATGTCCCCATTCAGGCAGTCCTTGTGTGATGCTCTTAAATGCGTTTGAGCTTTTTTTGCAGTTCTGGCTGGAAATGGGAGATGTGAAGGACGTGGGTATGCTTTTTACATGCTGCTGTGTGATTTCTAAGCCTGGTAAGGGTGGATGTGGCTGCTGTCAGCAGTATGTGCACGCACATGTGCTTTTCGAATCTTCAGTTGTAGACACAGATGACGGAAAAGGCTTCTGAAGAGGCCACCAGGTCAAAGTAATACAGTCTGGCTTTAATATTTTAGTTCTCTGTCGACTTAATGCTCTGTGACCCAGGGAAGAAAAGACGGAAATGCAGAAACTCGGACTGATGCAGGGAGAAACAGGAAGATCCCACAGCTGCGGCTCCGTCTCCAGCTGGTTTCAGGAGACAGATGGGGACCGAGTTTGGCTGTCGGTCAGGTGACACTGCAGACCAATGGCTGCAGTTCTCATTGATACAGGTATGCAGTGATTGGGTGGCCTGGTCACCTGACCTGGTGGCAGTGCTTCCCAGAGCTGCATTCTCTCTGTTTTCTGTGGAGCTCAGTCTGGCAGCCATCGTGGGAGCTCGGGGGCCTTTAGGAATCACCACTGTCATGGGAATTGTTAGCACGCACCACACTTTGGGCTGATGGCAGCATTGTCCTTTGCTTGTTTTCCTGGTCTTATTTATACTCTTTATAGTGAGAAGGGATATGTTTGTGGTAATTAATGGCGAATTTGTTTTCATGGAATGGTTTTTTTTTTGTGGAAGTGATGAAAGTTTTGTCAGCTTATTCATTAAAGTACTGGGCAGCAGGTGCCATAGTGGTTAGAGCGTTGGCCTTAAAGGAGCCATGCTTTGAATCCCATCTCTTGTTTCAGTACTCTTGATCGAGGTACTTTACACTGAATTGTTCCAGTAAAAAATTACTCAGTTGCATAAATGGGTATCAGTTGCTATCAGTTGCTTTAGAAAAAAAGCATCTCCTAAATAAATGTAAATGAGTAAGAAATACTGTACTACCTTGCAGAATGTAGTGCATGTCCCCCAGTGAGAACTGATGTCAAGCTGTACACTTTAGAGCACCTGGAAAGGACACATGGCACCAAGACAGTGTAATTCTGGTCATCATTGGTGCCAACTGCTTTTTGTGATTAATGCAGATGTGGAAGTTATTGTGCTAAATGGACTTTTTTATTCAATGGACTGATTAGTTTAGAAATCAAAGGATTCCTTTAGGAATGAAATAAACAGGTTATTTTAAGTGCAGTTTTACACAATGTATCTCTGTGTTATAAAGTGGAATAGTTGGATAACAGCTTTAAAGGCCTTTGTCTCATGAATATGTGATTATGGGGCTCAGTGATGGTCATACCTGAAAGGAGGGTCATGAACAGGACAGTGGGTAGTGATGCTATTGACCAGTATCCATGAACGGTCAAAGCCTGCTTTTGGAATTGAAGTCATTATAATCACAGTAATGAAGGGTAATTAATAGTTCTAAAATATGTACTCCTCAACACTGAGCAGAACTGCACTGATCCCAGTCTGTAGTCCAGTGGAGGTAGAAGTGGATGTGGCCTCTTGGGTTTCACAGTTGCAGGGACAGGGCATCTCCAGTTTGCTGTACTCAGGTTTATCTCCATAGTTTTCTTTCTTGGGAACATCCTGTATTATTTTCTGCTCTCACAACTTGGAGTCTCCAGGTCGTTTTTCTAAGGAATGATGCAAAGTATGTTCTGAAAGGCTTCATTCAGCGTACCTTATCGACATGCCTCTGGAGAAGTTGTCTTGGCAAGGACTGCATCTTTCCGTTCCCCTCTCTCTCCTGGGCCAGGAATGATGAGCACTGGCTGCTGATCATCTGGGCTCAGTGGCTTCTTTGCTGTGTAAGGTAGTGGTGCATTATGTATGTTTGTGTGCCTGTCTTATGCATTATTCAGTTACATTATTTAATTTCCTTAAAGAACCTTTAAATCTGTATTTTCCAGGAGCATCTGCTATTTACCCAGTTATGCAGCTACACATTTTTACTACAAAAAATTCAGGTTGGGCATCTTGCTCAAGAGTAGACAATCAGGACCAATCCAGGTATTGGAATGGGGATACTTGTGATAACAAATTCATGTCAGGCTTGTAGTTTGACTTCAAAGTCTACAGTCAGTGCTCCTCATAGGTGACTTTGGAGTGAAATGCAGACACATGTTTCATTTGACCACACCTTGCTCAAGGAAATCAAGTGACTCACTGCAATGTCATGGAAACTTCAGGTGTGTCTGCGTGGGGTCGATGTTATTGGAGTGCTCCACCCAGCCCTTGAGAGAGGAAATGCATATGAAGCGGTGGAATGTTCGTAAAGCAGGGCCTTCTCCGTGAATGTGCTGGACTTCTGGTGGAACATACAGTAGTATGATGGTGGCTCCTCCCTGGTTAGCATTATACTGTCACTCCTGCCCAGGTTTGGCCGGTGGCCTAATTGCACATCATCCTCCAGGTCTGACATCCTCCCGACATTTCCTTGCTGCGATCTGTTTCCATAGTATTGAACTTTGGACAGAAGGAAATATTTGCATTCCTTGTCATCAAGCCTGTCTAAACCAATCTTTCATAGATCCAGCATATTTCATATTCATTTACTGTCAGCTCTGCACTTCGGAGAGGTGTCTTGGCATGATCCAAGCATGCGTCACACTCCTGATGCATGGGGTTTTATCCTGTGGCTATTTATCTGGTAGCACATGATGAGGCAGCAGAAAGCAGATCTGACAAAAAATGTCCTTGGTCAGTGTCTCATGCTGAATTCCAAACTGTGAAGTTGGTGAAAGCACCGTATGCTATATGTGTTCAGCTGATGATATCTGGCATGCTGGCTGCTTTGACAGGCTGGTAATTGGTTTGGCATATACCTGCTAGGCAAGGCAACTACATTCCAAACTGTGAACCTCCTGCAGGGATGGCGTCTTCATTCATCATTCTCTAGTAAAATATACCAAACTGATTTTATTTTTTTTTTTATCATGTGTGAAACAGGATTTGTTAGTGGTTCTTTTATTATGATAGCTGTAGTCTTAGTTATGTACATCTTAACACATGGTCAGAAGTGTTACAGAATGCATGTTTTATAATGTTGTACTTCTAAACATGTCTTTGTCTGTTACATGTGACACAAGTGGCTTGTGGAGTGACTCCATTTTCTTTCCAGTTATGGATACCAGTTGGTGTGGGGTTGTGTGAACTCAACCCTTTAGTCTCACTGGAGCCGGAAGTCTCTCATCTACTTGTGGTTGTTTGTGATGTCTTCAGCAGCGTGTACTGAACATGCTGCCCTGTTTCCTGCAACTTTGGTTCTTCCACCAGTTGGTTTTTCTGTTGTAGCAGTCCTGAAGAAGGGTTCTCTGACAGTTTGGGTCCACAGTTTGTGCTAAACTTCCTGCAGTGTGTGTGGGTTTTTTTTTTTTTAAATAAAGGTGATTTGATCATTTGAGGAAACATTTTACTAACAGTTGTTTCTGATTTATCACTTTGGTGTCAAGGAGAGGCTGAGCTGTTTATTGGCTCAAAGGGGCAACACTTCACTACAGGTAGGTAGGTTGGAGGGGAGGCAGGCTAGAGAAGCTGTGACTCATTTCCCTTCCCTGGTGCTATACATGGGATGATGCTTTTGAAGCTGCCTGTCAGAACCCTTCTTTGGGCAGTGCTGGAGGTGACTGGAGGGAGGCCTAGGATAATGTTGCTGTGTGATCTACTTCACCACTTGTGGGAGGTGCTGGCACGTCTAACTAGCTTGCTTGGAGCGGTTGGAATGCCAGAGGAATACGGGACAATATTGGCGGCAGTCTATCAACAGAATGTCCCAGAATCCTGAGGTTTTTATACTAAGACAACAGCCAGACCATCTGCATTACCTTTAGTGCTCTCCTGAATTACTTTCGCTGAACTCCGTTCCTGTATTTGGACCTGGGTGCAAGAGAAGGCATTTCAGGTCCACATGTTCTATTTGGTAACTTAAGAATGTGGAACTGCTGTCCAAGATTATTTTATTGAATATGGTGATTGTTGGGTAGGAATGTGGCACATTCTGTATCTGCCTCCAGTGTAATTGTCTGTTTTGAGCCATATTTTTTCTGTTGGCCTGTCATATTGCAATGGAGATAGTTTACTACAATATTATGATGCCCCCCTTTGGGAGGTATATGTATACTTCTTGCTCTTAGATGAGTTTAAGACAAGACAAGCAGAGATTTGCTGTGTTTGGTGTGCTGAGTTTCTCTGTCCTGTTCCAGTGGGCTTTGTGTATACCACAGACATTCATAGACCAACTTCTCAATACATTGATTCCTACCAGCACCTACCAGGTAGGAGACTGGCAGCACGCCTAAACAAAGTGCAAGGAACATTTTTCATTATTATTTAGGGACTTTTACTGCTGCTTTCTTGCTGCTCAGTCTTGTGTGTGAGATGGTTATGTAAGAGCTCTGATGTGATGGCTGTAGTTGTCAGGAGTTGCAGGGGTGGGGGGGGGGTGCCAGAGCTCTGGGTGGTGCTGTGGTCCTCGTCATGATGTTCATGTTGTCAGAATACAGTGAGGTTCTGAAGCCTGGTTCAGGTTCATATTGCCAAACCAAAATTGTTCCGTCTTGGAAGGTTTCAGTAGAAGATGGTTGGTGTTTTACATGGAACACAGTGAGCAATCTGTGATTTGTATGAAAGTAGTACCTGTAAATGATGTGATGTACACTTATTGAAAGCATTTGATTTAATTACTCTTCTAGCAGAGCAAACATTGAGCAAGAGACAAGTCAACAGATATAAGACCAGTTCTCTTATAAATGATGGAAGGCTATTTTGATGGAAATTTTACTGATGCCGAGATGTTCCATACTAAAGTGATGCTGTGACATTTGGGATCTTCCACTGTTTGTGCTGAGTGGTGTGAAGCATTCAGGTACTCACGGTGTGAATGTGTGATTGTTACTGTGCTGGTTAGTGGAGGTGCTACAGATCCACGAGTGTAAGATGCAGAGTTTGGATGGTGTGGAAAGAGTGGATTGTCTACACAGATTAATGGCTTGTCTTAGTCTCCTATCTGACCTTTTACGTCACAGAAACAGTTTCCCATCCTTTGGTGTTATGACCCTATGTCCCATATGGGAGGTCAATTTTGTTACACTGTTCCGCGTGTGGTTGTGTTAGATGCATTATGTTGTTCCGTGTCATCCACCATGTCTGTGCCCCCTCACTGTACCTCCTCACTTTGGCTGAGGAAACAGGGCTGGAAAATACAGAGCTGTTATGACCCATTTCAGCCATCAAGCATATCCACAATCTGTAAAAGTTTAATGGGCTTTGGGTCCTCTCCATTGGCTCACAAAAGCTTGTTAATGTCTGATTTAAACAAACATACACCCACAGACATCTAACATACAAATGTGGGGCAAAACTGTGCTTCACTAGTTTCAAGAGGGCATTAATAAAAGGCAAATATTAACCCTAGTGACATTTTAAATAGAATGTTTACTTGTGGAGGTTACTGGTCCTGTACAGTGTGTTTGGCTCTGCAGGGTCAGGTGAGGGCAAACTTTGCTTTGAGGAGCTTTTTGATGTCAAGTGTGGCTGTGCGACTTCCGTTCTGCATGGTGTTATTATCTTACTACAAAGAGAGCTCGGACCCCTAGCCACTGACATGCTTCCTCTTGTTTCCAGCGGCAATGACCTATAGTGGCCCCAGCATGGTGGAGCCTGCCTGTGTTGGCATCTGTGACAGGAAGCAGTTTAGCCCCCCAGGATTTGCTGTTTAGCTGCAGGGGGCATTACCCTCATGAATTTGGTTGGCTTTCTGTCAGTAGATTGGGGGAGGTTGGGCTCTGAACGAAGCTACTGTTCTGTTTTAGAGCCCTCTCATGACAGACACACGAGCCTCTGCTGTAACACTCCTGGAATGTTCCCTTCCCTTTGGGCCCAGGAATGCTGGGTGTCGTCATACCTGCTTTCAGCTGCTTTCCTCAGGTGGTGGAAAGTCCTGTGCACCTCACCGGAAACGACAAGCAGAGAAGTAAATATATTCTGTGGTGTGGTGCCTACTGGCCCTCCAGAAAACAGGACGTACCTCAGCCAACTTACCTCAGTAGCTGTTTGCAGACACTGAAAATCTATAGGATGTTCAAATCCAACTTGGGACACTGATTTTGTGTGTTTTGACACAAGCAGTCTGTGTGCAGTTGCTTCGGTAATTATTGGTTTATAATGAATGTACACATATGGTTCCAAAGATGACTGTAACAGTTGCAGGTAGTGAGGTTTTTCTTTGCAACCGGGTGTGATCGGAATGTTGGTGATCAAGCAAGTCTTTACGTGGCCTTAGAAGCATAAGACTATGGAGGGACCTGCCCTGTTTGAACTGGATCTGGGTGTGGCCCAGTGGGTCACTGGCTCGGTTAAAATTTAACTCCATGCTGACTAGGACTTTGCACTTGGCTGAGTGAAGTGATGCCTCAGTCTGCTACATTTGCAGCATTTTTGCACTTCCTTCCTCTTGGGAGGGAGTGAACATGGTAAGACTGGAGGAGGAGAGGTTGCTGGCAGACCACACTGCCACAGACGTGTTGTGGTTCTGCTGACAGACAGGTTTGAAGGAAGGCAGGCATACAACCTTCTGGCAGTCTCTGGTCTCCCTTCCTGCTCACCTCAGTGGCAGCTGCCTGGTTACATCTTAGTCCAGTTAAACTGTAGCAGTGTTGAATGTCCTAAAGGAAAGCATTTTTTGCATTAATAAACTGACATGTAATTCTTTAGCAAACAAGCAGTGCTCGAGGACAAAACAAGGTCTGAGATGCAACTATTACAAAATGCTGAAGATGCAGTTCATGCTTTGCTTACAGTGGCAGTTCTTTCTTCAGTAGCTAATAATCCCTTCATAAGTTTGGCTGAGGGAGTGTGGTTCACTGTTATGAACTTTGTCTGTGTGGACAATAGTCACGTGACCCATAATTTCAAAGGGGTGTGTTGGCCATGGGGCTGGAAACAGCCTTATGCAGAACCGTTTACTGGTATTAACTTTTAACTGATGCTGTTGACCGTGATGGCCTATAGTGTATATAATGATTTTATACGGCAGGGTATTCTTTCTGTATGAATACATGGTAAGTATTCTGATCAAGTCTACTACAGCAGGGGTGAGGTTTGAACTGAGAAACTTCAGATTGGAAGGACCAGCACTGCACTTTCTGCTGCCCTATTGAAGACTTTGCGAAATGTTTGTTATAGGAAGATGTAATTGAACTTGGAGAATTGTGTGAACTTTATAGTTCTAGATTTGGTAGACCTCTAGGGACAGATGGTCATTGGTTTGTTTTAAAGCTGTTCTTTAAAGGCTGCTGTTCCACCTTCTTGGGCAGCTTTCAGTGTTATCCAGTTTAACTACTTTGAGTGTGAGATTTCACCACAAGCCATGTTTCCAGTTCTGAAAATTTTAGAATGATATTGTAAAACTTGATACTGATCCATTTCTGTCTCTCCAACTCTGTGTCTAGGAGACAAAGATGGCAGCAAAGTAACCACAGTGGTGGCAACACAAGGCCAGGGGCCTGACAGGCCGCAGGAAGTCAGCTACACAGACACCAAGGTGATCGGGAATGGCTCCTTTGGTGTGGTCTACCAGGCCAAGCTGTGTGACACGGGTGAGCTGGTGGCCATCAAGAAGGTGCTGCAAGACAAGAGGTTTAAGGTGAGGAGACCTACTTGGATCCAAGGGAAGAGTCTGAGCTGGTGAAGGGCTGATTGCAGGGCAGTTGTAATTTTGCTGTATTTCAGAGCTTTCACTGATTTATTTATTTGTTTTTCTTTTTGAGTATATGTCACCTCCAGGTATAGGACTGAAAAGAAGGAACCCCACTTAAAATGTCTACATGCTATTGTACAAATGAACAATTCTACTCCTTCCCCTTTGTTGTGGGTTAGGAAACCCCAACTATACATATTCACAGTTCTTAAGGGGAAAGCAAAGGCTGCTTAGAGGAAATGTTCACCTGGAGGCCAAAATACAACCCCTGTGGGGACTTGATGCAATGAAAGCTAGGAATGTCATGTTTGATTTTTGACTGCCACTGGCACCCTCCTATATGTCTACTTTCAATTCTCTGCTTTACAGAACCGAGAGCTTCAGATCATGAGGAAACTGGACCACTGCAACATTGTGCGTCTGCGTTACTTCTTCTACTCCAGTGGTGATAAGGTGAGGGTTAATATTTCTGATTTTGACCTAATTCTACCCAGTTCAAACAATTAGCAGTAAATTCTGAAATGCACTGTATAGTTGTGTGGTAAATGGTGCTATGTGATAAGTTGTCAGAGTGCACTTATTCTGACAATGTGGGGAAACCCAATGAGTTGCAGGGTTTGGTAGAACCTGTTGCTGTCAGCTGTTAGTTTCCATGCTGCGGCTGCAGACGCGTATCTTCAGTGGGTTAATAGTCCGTCAGTAAGGTATTCAGATGGCTATGACGCATGACCTTAGGGCAGAGGGTAATGGGGTAACGCGTTTGATGAGCAAGGTTAGCATTGTTGGCCGAACAAGCTTCAGTAGCGGCTGGCTGGATTCTGTCTGGGATCCAGGACATGCTTTTTGCCACGCCACTCCAGTGAGTCATGCTGTTGGCTTTGAGCCTGGGCCAAGTTTAGACTCGACTCCTTAATTTTTGTGGTTGCAACCCCTTTTATGTCCAGTGACCTTTAGAGCAAACAATTGCAGTAAATGGCTGAATGCGAATGTTGTACTTTTTGACTCTGACTACCCTGCCACTGGCTGCTATGAAATGTGGACACTTTCCTTTTTGGTACCATTGCTAGCTGTGGGCTTTGTGACTTGCTGAAATCCTGTTACTTCCCTGGTCTTTTTCTTTTTTTTTCTTTGGGTCTCCTGTCTGTCTTTTGAGTTTTCTTTTTTTTCTGTTCTGCATTTCCTTTTCATTATTTCTTTCTCTCAACACAGCCTTCAGTGGGTGGAGTACAGTTTTCCTCAGGGAGGGGGATCAAAAGGCCGTGTGAGCTGACATTCTTCACAAGGATTAACTGCTCTGTCGTCGGTGTGGGTTGGGGTGCACAAATCCCACTGCCGATCACCACTCACAGCTTTACTTTGGCCATCTTTGTGGCCGACGTGGACTGAAAAGCTCCTCATTTATTCAGTCCATACTACGCCTGGTTCTGCCAGCGGTGTATAAAAAAGTTGCAAAGTGATGTTGTTTTTGTCACATAACCAGCACCAGCATGGAAGAGTTGCTGTGGTTTGCTTCACGTGAACAGGGTTTAAGGGTTTATTGGATTTTCATGGTCGGATTTTTTATAAACTCGCATAGGAGCACAATGACACTCCCACATGTCCTAGAGGGATCAAGTTTGGACTAAAACTGACAGAGTGGGTCTGCCACAGAAACACTTCCATTTGAATCACTTTTGTTGGTGTTCTGCTAGGTTTTGGATCATTGATGTGTCGTATGAGCCAGTTTCTTATGAGTTTTAGATCAGATGGACACCTTGAAGGTTTTTCTGCTCAAGGCCCTGAGAGAGCAAAGCAGTGTACACCATTGTACTCCAGCTCATTTGTAAAGCACAGCTGAGGAAGTTTTGATATCAATAGGCAGTGTTTTGTTTACTCAAAACATAATGCTGTATCAAAACTGTCAACCAAAGATTGTTTCAGTAGTGCTGTGGAACATCCATGTGCTCTTGAACCAACTGTTGACCAGCACCAAGTCATTTCTTTTGAAGAGCTGTAGTTTTCTTCTGGGGTAACCACTTATGAAAATCAGTCTGGTTTTGGTGTTTTTTCTTATGGTGGTCTCAACACAGACTTTATTAAGTACAAGAGATGCCTGCTGATCCCTTGCTGTCACCTTACTGTTCTTAGCTGTCACTTGTTTGAAGATTATACAGTCTGCTGTTTGACCCAACTTTGTAAGATGCTTCCACCTAGGAAGAGTAGCAATGGGGCTCAATTTGTTCAATCTCTAATGTGCTGGACTAACTGCGGAGTGATGGAGCCCCTTCTTTCCAAATCCATGTGTGACCATTTCTCACCTTACGTGAGGTTTCATGTGAGGTCCTCTGAGATCTCTGATCGGGCCATATTGCACGTAATTCACAGAATTTGGTTGTGAACAGCACGTAACCAAATTTGTTCACCCCAGTAGAGCAGGTTAGACTCACACCTGAATTGACTGGAATATCTGACTGAAATTACACTCTTTTCGATATTATTCTAGAAGTTTACATAATTCATATTCATTTTGTTTGCCATATTCTTATGGAGCAAACAGTTATTGTAAAACGATGCCTGTGTTTAAACAAGACTTTATTATCACGTAAATGATGATCAGATTATATTTTAGGAACGATTCATGCAGAAATCCAGATGATTCAATAGGTTTCACTACATTTTCTCGCAACTGTATTATTTACACTGAGATCAGTGTTTAGTGGTTGGAGATGATGTCTTGTGTGATATTCATGCAATTTGTTGCTCTGACACTGCTGGTCAGTCTGCTTGAAACATAGCTGAACAAAACACCTGAAAGGGCCGTGATTGTTTCACCTATTCTTTCTGCTTGGTCAGATGAGGTACAGTTGTGCGTAGATGTTCCTTATGCAAGGACATCCTGGTTTTTTAACAACTTTTGACTAGACTTGTTAAAAGGCTAATTCTTCTTTACGTGGTTCAAAAGGATCTTTAAGTTGCTTGTTTTGATCTAATTTGAACGCTGTACTGCTGGGTCTGTTGGGATCTAACCAAACTTTGTCTTTCTTGTTTTCTCTCACACAGAAGGATGAGGTTTACCTGAACCTAGTGTTGGATTATGTGCCTGAGACGGTCTACAGAGTAGCCAGACACTATAGCCGGGCCAAGCAGACCCTGCCGATGGTGTATGTGAAGGTACGCTGCCCCCTCCGCTGTTCCCAGAACCTGGGGGCCTCAAAGATCCTGCACTTGTGTGGACTTATCTGTGGAAACCGCCCCCTTCCTGCAGTGTTCCCATCTGTTACTCACCCAGAAAAGGCCTAATTGTAATTCCTCTATTAATGTAACTGCGCCCTACAGGTGACAGCTTGGATATGGCAGCTGTGTCCAGTGATTGTGTCCCGCGTTTCAGTTTTTATGTTGTACTGCAAAGCTGTGTTGTCGGGACTAAGCCAACCCAAGATGAGCTACATGTTAACATGTTGCCTCTGAAAGTGGGGGGGAAAGTGGGAGAAATATGCAGCGACTGGGTCTCTTGTCCCCATAGCTCTACATGTACCAGTTGTTCCGGAGCCTGGCCTACATCCACTCCTTTGGGATCTGCCACCGGGACATCAAGCCCCAGAACCTGCTGTTGGACCCTGAGACAGCCGTGCTGAAGCTGTGTGACTTTGGGAGGTGAGTCAGAATGTGGGGAGTATGGTTAATGTCGGTCCTCCTTAAAACTGATGACTGTGACGCAGAAAATCGTGATGATTGTGAGTTTGTGTCTGTTGCACAGTGCAAAGCAGCTGGTGCGCGGGGAGCCAAATGTCTCCTACATCTGCTCACGGTACTACCGAGCTCCAGAGCTCATCTTCGGGGCCACAGACTACACCTCCAGCATAGGTATGTCACAGGCTTGCTGGACAGCGCTGTTTGTGTTGATGGCCAACCTGAGGTGGTGGCTTTCTAATAACTCAGCTGCTCCTTAGAAACTTTTTTCTACTTTTCATATAAAAGTCTTGTCTCTTCAGTAGAGTTTATGATCTGTATCCTTTACATATCTTTTAAACTGTAAATTTGTGTCCACATCTGGTCCAAAGTTTCTAATCCCCCCTCCCAATCCACCCTGTTCCAGATGTGTGGTCAGCTGGCTGCGTGCTGGCCGAGCTTTTGCTAGGGCAGCCGATTTTCCCTGGTGACAGTGGAGTGGATCAGCTGGTAGAGATCATCAAGGTACTGATTTGTGATCATATTTATTAGCACCCATGTCTGGTGTGCGTGTGTTTTCTCCATGGCTGCCCCAGGCTTTGTCAGTCAGTCCTGTGTGTCTCGTGTCTCTGTGTGTGTCCTGGTCCGTTTCCAGCCCTTTGTCCCGAGTGGCAGGCGGCCTGTGTAGGTGGCAGATGGAACACTATTGGATTAGCAAACCCCGCTGCTCTGATGCCGGTACCCAAAGATGTCCCCTGGACCCCCCCCATTTCAGCCATCTTCCTCCACTTTCATTTTAACAGAGGCTGGCAGATCAATGCAGAGAAATTTAACCTGTTGTGTTACTGCACTTACATTACTTTTTTGGGGTGAGATTCCCCCTCCTGATCAGGTTTACTGCACTTTTGAGTTCAACATCAGAGCTGTTTGGTTTTTGTAGAACAGCAGGGGTTAAGGGGCCCTGATCAGCTACTTTGGGTTCTCAGGTTATTCAGCTATCGTAAATAAAATAAATAACTAATCTGAAGCATGTACGTTGTACCCTCCTAGCCTAGCAGTTTTCAGTTTTGTCTGTTGAGCTTGACTGCCATTTACAGAAGTAGTGTTTGATCTTTCCACTTGTGATTAGTGTAATGTTTTCTTTTCTGCTCTGATGTTCCCATATTGTGAAATCAAATTTCTCAGATCTTTTTGGTGTTTTGTGTTCAGTGAAGCAATATTTGCATTGTCACCTGAACTGGACATCTGGGTGGAATGTTTTCATCTTGCTTGGAAATGTTTTGATTAACGTTGTTCTGGGCAGAGATGAAAGTGTTTCAGGTGAATGTGATTGAAGGGAGTTTGAGCTCCAGAAAGCTGCCAAAGGGCACAAACAAAATCTGCCACAGAGGATAGTGCTGCTTCTTCACAGCAGCTGGACTGTGTGACTGGATGTGGGTCTGTTCTCCTCTGTCTGTGTGTAGTTTGCGTGTTCTTCCTGCGTCTGTCTGTGTGTGTTATGTTGCTCTAGGGTAAAGATGAATGAATGAATGATTGCAGGGAGTTTAGTGCAGTGTTTCTAAGTCCAAGTCACCTTCCAGAAAAGTGCCAGATTTCGTTCTAAATTCATCTCTAATAAATTAGTTTATGCTGTTTTTAACATAATGACAAATAAATATGGGCTCAAAGTGGTGTTCTTGTGCTGTTGCAGGTGTTGGAAGACATATAAAAATTGCTGTTACATTTAAAAAAAAAAAAAAAAAACAAATCGTAATTTTCACGGCACAAAATTGTGTAAATATACTGCTAACAAAACAAGGGATTTTTTTAAAAATAATTCACACTTGAGGGGCAGCTTCAGAGTGCAGAGTGGAGGCTCTTTGGTGGAGGGTGACGTCATGCTGAAGGAGCGCTGGGGTTTGAGAGAAAAGCCAACCAAAGCCACTATCTGTAGCCCAGGGTCAACATTGGGGTTTCTTCACAAAGGTGATGTCTGTCATTAGAGTCACTTGACCCATGTCTGCTCTTTGCTGTGTCCCTCAGGTGCTGGGGACACCCACAAGGGAACAGATTCGAGAGATGAACCCCAACTACACGGAGTTCAAGTTCCCCCAGATCAAGGCGCACCCGTGGACTAAGGTGAGTGAACAGGTACTAGAACCACTTTATTGCCTTCCGCTATTGCCCACCTGTAGCACCACCTTCACGCAGCCTGACGTCATCCTCTCTCTTATTAGCTGATACTCCCAGGTACCCTGATGCTCCCTTCGTGCTGCCCAACAGGCTTGGCTCAGGGTCTGCTCTACTAGAGCCGTTGGACCTGGAGATATTTCAGTTTTTTTCATTAAGCTTTTTGAGTTTGTTTGTCGTGGTGGCACCAAATGTGCGTTGTCCTGTTTCTGCGCCTCAGGTGTTCCGGCCACGTACCCCACCTGATGCAATTGCCCTGTGCTCACGACTCCTGGAGTACACGCCCACAGCACGGCTGGGGCCCCTGGAGGCCTGCGCACACACCTTCTTTGATGAGCTGCGGGATCCAGCTGTCAAGCTGCCCAACGGGAGAGAGAAACCGCCTCTATTCAACTTTACCCCTCAGGGTAAGGCTGATGTGGACAGGCGGGGACAGTAGACTGCTGTGCTTCAGCTAAATGAATTTGGCCTTCATGCACATGTATTCAGTGTCTATCAGCATACTTTGAATGACCCTGTTTCTGTGTGTGTGTGTGTGTGTGTGTGTGTGTGTGTGTGTGTGTGTCCACAGAGCTGTCCAGCAATCCAGCTCTGGCCTCCATCCTTATCCCACCCCACGCACGCAGCCAAAGCGGAGTCTCGAACCCAGTCAACTCCACCGCCAACCCAGGTCAGGCCTCTTTTCTCCTCATCTCCACCCTGAGAAAAAAACACCTCCTTGGTGAACTTGACCAATCACTCATTGGAAGGAGGGTGGGGGGGTTAGAGAGGGTTTAATATGCTGTTGCCTTCCCTTTACTCCAGATGCCAACAGTGGAGATCGTGCTCAGTCCACCAACATCGCCTCTGCCTCTGCTTCCAACTCCACCTGAACACACAGACCCAACCTGCAAACTGGGCTATGCCCCCCCCCCCCATGGACCATGCCTCCATCAGGATGTCAGGAAGGAGGGCGGGGATACAAACAAAACAAACCTACATAGAAATACCCAAACACACTGAATACAGCCTGACCTTCCCATTTTTGTGTATACAAACTGCTCTTTATTTTTTCCCTTGGGATTCTGACCAGGGATTGTTATACCAACATAAATACATAATAAATGCTAAGAGTACACATTTTTTTTTCCTACAGACAATCTTTTGTAGCCCTCCATCATACCCCTGGAGTTCTTTCCTCTTTTGAAGTCTTTGGCCATGTGAGCTGTGACCCCCCCCCCCCCTGACTAATTCATGGCGCTTCAGGTCCAGTTTAAGGCTTGAGATCGGAGGTTTGGGTTCATTGTAAAGGGCGTCGTGGCTCTTCAGTTCCTACCACTGACTTCGGAACCATGTGCCAGTGGAGGTAGTGTTTATATGTATAGTTCTTTTGCAGACATAGTCTAAAGGACATGGATATGGTGCATTTTAAAATTTTATGAATAACATTTTTGATTTTAACTTTTCTGGATTTGCAGAGGGAATGGGCCACAGTAGCAACCTTTACCACTGCATCCTTGTGCTTGTATTATATTATATTAACTAGACACATAAATACACGACTTGTATTATTTGCTTTATGTAAAAATGTATATCTAGAGGTCAGGCCCCAGCACAATGGCATTATCATCTGGTAGCGGAAGTGCTGCTGGTCTACTTTTTTTTTTTATTATTTTTTTTTTTTATTTTTTTTTTGGGCAGTTTAGAATTGCACAGACATACCTCCTTCACTGTCGATTATTTATTAAGTGTTGTGACTGACCGGCTGCGGAGCTGCAGCAGGGCCTGCCAGACACGACCAAACCCTGCTGTGCTCCTGCACGCTACAGCCTGGTCTGTGTGCGCTTCCTGTGACTGTTGACCAGCAGCCCCACTGCGTCTCACCTCAGTTAGTCCTCTGCATCACTTTGGATTTTCTATACAAAATATATATGTATATATTTATATACATAAATTAGGCTTCCTTTTTTCTTGAACAAGGTTTTATTTTTTGCTGTAGCATTGAGGAGAAGGTATGTGAGTGTTTCCCCCAAAGTGCTTCTGCAGGAGTTTCAGGCTCCTCTAATCCAAGAAACTGGTTCACACTGAACCTGAGCACTGAGTGGCACTCCTGCCGTCGGTCCCACTGACGATCCAGCATGTGCTGGTTACCCTCCGGTGGGTGCAAGGGCTTGTGGGTAGTGGGAGGACTGTGCAGTACCATAAGCAGCACTGAACTGGCCTCCAGGAGGATGTGCGCCTGTCTGTTTGGCGCGTGCGCTGCGCTACTGCTGTTCCCTGAGCTTCCGGCTGCTTCCGTCCGTGTTGTCCTGCGAGGAGAAAGGTGGAGTTTCAGATGGAGCTTTGACCCAAGGACATGTGCTGGCAGCCCTGTGGTTTGAACTGTGGAACACTAGAGAGGGTGTGTTTCAGCTGGCATCCCTACAGGACGGTCTTTCACCACGTCTTACCCCCGGAGAGCCGCGATGGGGGACAACAGAAACGCAACTGTATGTATGTGTGTATATATAGTTAACCCCTCCACATTCTGGCTTGTACTTTAATTTTTGGTGTATCGTATGTAAATATGCAGACCCAGGAACTGTTAATCAGCAGGAACAGGACACAGATTGAAGAAAAAAAAAAAAAAAAATTCAGGGTAAAAATAATTGTTTATTAAAAAATAGACAAGCTTTTTCCAGCCACAGAGTTCAAGTTTAACTGTACATTAGGTGCCAGCTATATCACTGTAACAATAACTAGTCATGTATAGTGTATCTATAGGTCGGAGTGCCTTTGCTTCCGTAACACACACACACAGAGTTGCCCTATGATTCCTCTGGAGTGCTGTTGAATGGCCCCCACCCCTGGTGCTGAGACCACTTGCTTTTCCACAGTTCTTATACTCATTTTTGCCTTTATTAAGGCAGATTTTACATGTAACCAGAAATAACAAATTAGTGTGTCGGGTTCAGTGCTGTTAAATCCCAGAGGTCATCCTGTTGCTGCGCTGTTTAAGTTATGGCTGCCAAAATGCACGCAGTGGTGCAGTTCCCACGTGGTGGGAAAGCTCACTCTGGCGGGGGGGGAGGTGTGTGAGTGCACACTCTTTAGGCCGAGTGCTCCCATAGGACACCGCAATAAGGTCCTGGGTGTGGCGTCTCAGCAGTGCGAGCCTTTTGCTGCCTTTATGCACATTGTTTCCGTTCCATTTCTTGGTACCAAAGTTGAGTGCTGCTGCTGTGACCCAGCGCACTGCGACGCAATAAAGGTCTGCTGTGTGTAACGTCCATTCAACAGCACTCTGTGGCTCAGTCGCCATGTAGCTCCCCCCACCCGTGTGACACACAGGGCTTGCTTGTAAAATACGCGTTGATAGATGTTACTGTTCACCTGGCCTGGAAAAAAAAAAAAAAAAAAGTGTGACCACTTGTGACAAGTTAGATAAGGTTTAAAAAAATAAATATATTTTAAAAAAAAAAGCTTAAAACATTTAAATGACTGTGGGTTGCATACAGACTATGAAAAACACTTACAGGGAAAAAAGTTAAAGGAAAAAATATAACAAACCTGTATGATGTACTACTTGAACGCCTGTTTGTGACTGAACATTTAATTTAAATATAAACCTTTTTTCTGTGGACGTATGCTATGTTTCCTTCTCCCTGTACAGATGCTCATTTTGTTCCTCTGTGTGACTTGGTTCAGAGAAATAGTTACCTGGTACTGTAATTTGCATTAAATATATAGGTTAAATAAATAGGTTAGCCTTGAACTGAGCGAAACTCGGCGTCTGTCTTGTGTTCTGGCTGATAAAACGCTGTGTTTAAAAGCAGTCGACTTGGTTACCGTGTTTTGTGTCTATATTCACCCGCTTGCGTTTGCATTAACGTGGCAGGAACTGGGCGTTCAACAGGTGACGTGTTCACGTGTGTCTGGGACATGTGAACCAGCAGACCAGGTGAGTTCGATTACTGCTGACAAGTACTCAGCAGGAGCAAAGTTCATTTGTGCTTTTAGTACTTTTTTTCAGCGAACCTTTGGCTTCTACGTTTTATTGCTGCACTTTTCAAAAATGCCAGTTTGACTTCCAGCTTGTGCATTCTCTGATTTTGAGGTACTGGAATGCATGTAAACGCAGTTTAAAGCAGGTGAATACGCTCTTTTCCCATGGAAACTGTTGTTTATGTACTACTCGCATTTAGTGTTAGTTAATCCTTTAATGTCACAAAGTGGGCCAGTCCAACACCAGCATCTCTGTTTTGCTCTCTAAAATACTACAATTTTTCCTTGTGTACCAGCGTTCATCAGCAGACTCTCCCTGCAAAGCACCTCTGTAGAAAGTGGGCATTATTCATAACAGCCCCCCAGTGACATGTCACTATCCATGATGCACTAAGTTACCCTGCATGTCAACTCGCACACTGCTTTCCTCCACTTACATATGTTGTGAGCATCAGCTGTTTCATTTCAAGGATTCCAACTTTTATGCCGTAGTTGCAGATATCGAGTGAGACGTGCACCGACACACCAGTCAGAGCAGCACCAACACGTTTTCCCCACTTCCAGCTCTGCGTAAAGGTAAAGGACATGTTAAAAACAGTGGGGTGGGGGGGGGGTTAATACAATTTTATTTGTGAAATTTAACACAACAAAGGGGCTGTAAGAATAAATGAACATTCACAAATAAGCTTGTGTGTTTTAAGTTGAAAGAGGAAGGCACATAAATGAGGGGGATTAGCAGATATTTGGGGGCATTTTTACAGCATAAGATTTGACCCTGAGAGTATCACTAAAAAAACTACCTATGTTTAAAATGGTCTATAAATAACAGTAGAAGATAAATATTCACATTAAAGTTAATGGTCAACGTTCACGTTTTGCTTTCTTGAACTGTAGTCTGAATTCACAGCTGGGATTTTTTTTTTTTTTAATTAAATGTTTAAATCCCCAAAAAAGAGCAGAAGTGAGAGCTGCCATGAGTGTGTTCAGCGATTTTTCTAGAAAAAGCATTGACACAAGCAGGCGGGGAAGGCAGCAGCCAGCTCCCCTCATTTTCACACTTATTCGTAATGCACCACCCAACTGTAAACACTGCATAAACCCAAATGTTTGTTTCTCCGTGAAATGTTTTTAGCTGTGGATTAGCGGCCAGTTAGACAAACGTGTGGCTCAAATGTGCAACTATGATGATGTTTTACCAGAACTGAACACAAGTGCCTCATTCCCTACAGCAGGACGTGGGATTCAGTCCTGGCTCACCGATCACTGATGTGCAGTGTGGCACTTGCTGCCCCACATTGTTAACTTAATAAAAGATTACCAATACTAAGTACTGTAACCACAGGCAGCCTAAAAACGTCTTAACTGTGGTAAAATAGTACCTCTGCTGACTGGTGTGATTTGAGTGAGATCTATGTGGAAGCAGCTTAACCCTGAGTGTTGATTTAATATGCAGGTAGTGTTTAAATTTCAGTAAATTGCACAATAAGTGCAAATAGTCATAGGTTGAGTGCTGGTTATTTAAAAGCATCTTGGTTTTGTCCTACTTGCAGAAAGGTAAAGGGCAACAACAGACAGCTGGGAGCTGCAACAGTAATATGGGCCTAAAACTGACTTTTGGTGCAGCTCTTCAATGTCTCATCAATTCTGTTTGCTTTACTCATTTTAGCTAAGGCGTTTATCCAAGACGCCTTACTGGGATTGATATACTATAATATTTATCTCTTTCGACAACTTTTTTTTTTTTTTTTTAACCAGAGTAATTACCTTGACCAAGGCGGTGCAATAGCAGTCACAAAGCCGGGTCCTTGGCTTGCAAGGTGCTGTAACCACTGCGCCCTGGTTGCCCAGGCTTTAAACACAGAGCTCATGTCAGTGCGCATACAAGCCATGCCCCTCCCTGAGTCTTTGCCACAGGAAAGCAGGCAGCATTTTAAGTGTGAAACAGCAGCTCGACCACCAACAGCAAGAAAGTAGAAGGCCTCTTTTCAAGGACGTTATGCTCGAATTTTTTTCTGCCAAACATTCTAGACATGTGATCTGTGCTGATTTTATAGTGAAAATAGCCTTCATTTTCATGTAGTTTTTTGAAACTTATGCAAAAAACATACACCAATCACAGAATTTCTTTCACAAAGCATCAGAACTGTCAAAAGGACCTTGATATTTAATTTCTCTTTCTTCTCAGTTACAGCCCTATTTTCAGCAGTGCGACATGTGCGAGTCTCTTTAAGCAAGTCTTTTGGGCCTCCTGCCCCCCTCAGGCATCATTGGGTGTCCTTACTGACCACCTCCAGTATGAGCGGTGGCACTTCTGGCTGGATCTCCTGTATCTGGAGCACCTGCTTGGTGTACTCCTCATTCATGGAGCGCATCTCTGTCAGGCATGCCATGATTTTGGGGTACAGCAAGCTGTGGGGGGGCAGGTGAGAGACTGTAAGACGGTCTGTGTCCTCTCTGTCAGTGACATAAGGAACAGGAGTCAATTTCACAAGTGGAAGCTAATGCCATGATATTTTGATGACTTAACGCAATTTGACATTTTACCTTTTCCCTCTCTACACTCATGACATTTGGCTGACTTTCTGTACCTATTTTGCAATCACACTACACACATGGTTGAAACGGGCTTTGTTCTTACTGTTTATCTGGCGAAGTCCTCTTGGTCTCAATGTACGTCTGCAGCGTGATGGCAGTCATCTCCTGGAGTCGGTCAACGGTTGTGTGATCAGTCACACCTGGTCGATCTGCGAACATAAGTGAGATGAGCTTCAGAAGAGCATATTCAGCATATCCTGAGCTCAACTTGCCCAAACACTCTTGAGGAATTGCAATTAGACAGAGCTGGGCTGTGGTATCAGGATGTGTGAACTGGAGGGAAAATAACTGCAGTACACTGGGTCTCTGTACCTGGGGAGAAGAGGGCAATGGCCTGCATCAGCACGTACTCGGGATCGTCCAGGTGCAGTCTGCGCAGCGTGTAGTGGAACTTCATTAGAGGGTCCAGGAGGTGGTGCTGGAAGCCCGCTGTGCCCAGGCAGCGTGGAGGAAATTTAACAGGGAAGCTGGCACTTGGTACTCTCTGCAGCTTTTACGGATGTGAGCTCTGTGCATCTGAATCGCGTATGTTGTAATAAAAACAGATCGTGGTGTGCACAGCAGAAATGGGTGCATTTGTGATTAATCTGAAATGGATTGGTACCCTCCATCACACCTCTGTTCCAGGACAGGATCCAGTCCTAGACAACTGGTGGATTATGAAGGGAGAAATGCACTAAAATCTGCTCAGGAGGAGTGATTACTCATTGGTCAAACCAGCCAAAAGCAAGTTGGCAGTCAAACAACCCAATATAGATAGATGCGTTAAATGTGTTTGGTGTTCCTGGAGACCAACCCTGAATCTGCTAGGTTACAACTGAGGACAGGGGAGAGATGGGAGTCAACAGGCAACTGATTGATTCCACCTGCAGTAGTGCTGAGCTTAGGGTATCCGCAGCACTAAATACACCACTTCTTGCACCACTGCTGCAGTGTGAAATCCAGTTGAAACACACACATGATTTAAACAAACGCAGGTTGCCTGAGTGTGCAATCTAGAAACCTGTGACTTCCACATTTGCAGTTCCGCATGGAAAGCATTTGTGGCATCTGTTTTGGCTGGATTCATAATAAAACCTGCTTTTGTGCAGAGGGGCTGTTTGGTTAGGCAAACGTCATGATCTCCAGCATAGTCCTGCCACGATACTTTCAAATAAAACTTCAATTTCTGGAGTAATAACACCCTGAAAATAGCCCTTTTCCTCCTCCACATATCCTTTTGTTCCAGCAGCAGAAAACTAATGCTACACATTTGTGTAATTACTGAACATGGTTGAAGGAAGATTAAAATTTTGGTGCTATGATTCTTCATCTTGATATTTTGCCATATTTAACTGCTTATTACTGTTTATACCCTCCTGATAAATATTCTGCACAGTTGAACTGTTTTTGCAAGTTTCATAACACCTGTGTGACACCAATGACATAGCCTCATGATAGAGATAAAGGTTTTGTTGTGTTATGCTGTTGATATGGGGGGGGGGGGGGGGGCCCNGGTACATGGAAAGATTCTGAGAAGCAGAGAGGAGAAGAAAAGGGGGGGGGGGGGGGGGGGGGGGGGGGGGCTCACCACGTGCAGCGTCATCCATGCAGTATGTGAGCGGGCCACATTCCCACGTTCCCGAAGACTCGTTGAACAGCATGTTGAAGCGGATCTGACACACCTCAAATGTGGCACCTTTCAGCAGAGAGATCTGGTCTTCGATTGAAAGTTCCCTGTGAACATGTCTCTTGTTACAGTGCTGACAGCTACAGAGGTTCTGAAATTCTTAAGCAGGGGGCCACCTTACCATTCTAAAAAAGTATTTTTCATTCCAGTTTTTATGTACTTGTGATCCCTACCACAAAAACCCTGTATAACCTCGTAGTATTGTAGCTATTGTCAATACTGCTCAGCAAAAACAACATTGATGTACAGTATATCTAAAGGCCTCTTCTTCGCACCACACAGACTCACCTGAATGACTTGAGGAACTTGGCAAAACTGATGATTTGCTGGATCATGTAAGTGGACAGATCTGCAATGTGAGGAAGTGTAGAAAAAGCTCTGTCTTTTCCACCACTTTCCAACCTTTCTCCTTCTTGTGAGGAAAAGGAAGAGGGCAAGGAGGAAGACAAGCAGGGAAAACTGGTGCCTTGCACACCATCGGCCGCGCTTCTTCCAAGGCTGGTCCTGGCCTCCTGGTAGATCTTGTTATACTGGTACATGGGAGCCAGGGTGCGATCAAGTGGCTGTAATTGAAAGCAAAGTTTCATTCAGTTCTGTATGGCCCTTCTGAGGCCTCTAGTTTTGTATTGGAGACATTTATGTGCACAGGCCGGTACGTGCACATGGTCCCTGTGCAATCCACCTGGAGTCCCCTACCCGGAAGTGAGTAAAATGAACAAATGAGATGTCGAAGGTCTTTTTCTGAGCCTCCAGAAGCTCCTTGATGACAGCTTCCTGTTGGGCACTCAGGACAGGCTCCACCCGCATCCTCTTCTCCTTGAGTAGTCGGCGACGCTGCTCCAGCTCCTCATCTGACATGATCACTAAGGGAACACTGAATAGGTAAGCATCTACCAGCTTGCCCCCAAATAAAAACAGCCACTATGCTGAAGACCTGTTCAGCTCCACTGCCCTCTTCCCCATCCACCTCCTGACAGTATTGTCAGGTGTAGCGTGATGTGGCGGCAGCAGCACTGTGGCACTTACACTCCTTGAGCATGCCGATGCTCTGGCACTTCTGCAGACGACATGCCTGGCACTGGCGCCGGCTGTTCTTGGTAATGATACAGGTGCCCCGGAAGGGACAGGTGAAATTCACTGGCCTCTTCATGGCTCGCCTATAGAGGCAGGACAGGTGTTGAATACAAATGAACAGCCCATTAACATCATAGTTGTCTAGACAACACAGCTGTTCCAATGTGAAACTCTTTCAGGTGGATTTTAGATTGGAAAATTGAAGTAATTACCCAGCAGCGATATCCTGCTTTTAATCTGTAATGCAAAAAATAACTGAAAACAGGTTAGATCATGAATTAATGGACTAGAGGGATGTGACAAAATGTGATTTACTCAGGTCTTGTGAGGATGACCATTAGCCAGTGCAGAGCAGCACCTTATCTCAGAAGTAATTCTAACAAATTGCTCAGAGTTTTGTGGTTCTCAACTCTAACTATTAAGTTAAAAAGCTTTGCTTTAGCTTTAGAACCTCTCCTGCATTGTCCCTCTTTGAAATGGTTCTTCCACTACCATCAGAACTGTCACTGCTCATCTTGGACTGAAAGACAAAGTATCAGCAATAATTGTTCATATTATAATCGTACACCGGGCAGTAATTTGCTACCCTACATTTGAGAAGGATGAGGTCTGCCAGCCGAGTGGATGATAAAAAAAAAAGAAAAAATCAGGCACAGAAAGGTCATAATTCATGTAATTATTGCAAGACGACTGCGTGCTAAATGACTACATGCTGACAGGCCTGTGTTTAGAGACTTAAAGGGAGAGCGAAAGCCATCTGACCACCTCATCACCAACACACAAGCACAAAAACTAGCTTATTGGTTACGTTTAAAACTTGGTAACTATCTTTATATTTATTCACGTCGCTGATGCGCTTTTCCAAAGCAGCTCACAATGTTGTTACTTCCAGTGATTTACCCATTTATACAGCTGAGTAGTTTCTTGCTAGAACAATTTTATACTATGTACTTACATTATCTAAGTATCCTTAGAAACAGTTTATTGTACACAGCATTAACTGGTAACATTTTAAGTGGTACTGTGTATTGTGCAATTTCACCCTAATAATGACTTATCAAATCTTTTTTGCCCACATGGATAGTACAGTGTTATAGACAGAGTCTTTGCATAGTACAGCAGCAACCAAGAGGCCACTAACCAACATCGGTGTGTTACTTACCAATAGCTGGTCATACAACAAACTGGAACCACAGGATTTATCGTGATATTATAAAGACCCATTTTGCTAAGTTAAAGAAAATATTCTTTCAAAAACATTTATGTCTGTATAGGATTCCCACGTTGTTACCAAGGTGATGCTGTGCCAGACAAACCCCCCCGATGGACGGCTTCTCCTACATAACATGAGATACATCCGGTGGAGACCCCTTTTCATATAATTGCTTGCTATTTCCTATGTATTCAGCAGCAGCTATTTGTGTAAATGGACAAACCAAAACATCTGCTAAATGAATAAATGTAAATGCCAGAGTCAAAAAGGTTTGGACATTTTAAAATCTGAAGTGAAAAAATGAATATAACTGTCTTTATCGACAACATAATTACAAATGACTGGGTAATTGGAATGAGACGTGTTCATGTAGCAGGTGCTTTTCTTAAACTTTCTCTATATTAGTAATGTACCTTAGCCCAAAGTGACTAAAAACGCTAGATACTCTAAACTCAAAATTGAGTGTCTTCAGGACAGAGCACTATATAAGAACAAAACTACTGTATTTTTGACTCCCTAAATTTGGTTATGCATTTATGCAGTTCAGCAATGCAATATTTGCAGAAACAATCTACTGGCAGTTTAGTTTCCTTGGTTTACCTGGAACACACGTGTTGGGGGTGTGGGAAGAAACTGGAGTACCTGTAGGAACCCTGGGTGAACACAGACTGTTCTTCTATATAAGAACAGAATAAACAAAATAAAGGAGACAATAATAAGTTAAATTGAGAAAGAGAAAGGGGACTGTGATATGCTGGGGTCTTAAAGGCAGTTTTATGCTACACCTGCTTATGGGTTTACCAGCTGTGCTTTTATTGGTTTTATTGTGTTTTGTTTATAACTCCGTGAATGGTGAGAGTACACAGAGGGGGCTGTGAAGCCATTCTCTTGGTACATTTCCCTCCTCCTTTCGTGTTGCAGTCATGTACTAAAAGTAGTATGTAGAAAATATACAATATAGATTTTAATCTTAGATTTAAGGCTGAAATTAAGGATGTCCAGTGCAATTCTGGCAGAGTTTTGAATTTATTACTTTCTCCATGTTTAAAAGCTAGCTAAGATATTCAGTGTTTCGTGTGAAAGTTTTTGGTGTTATATTAAAATTTATAGTTGTGCCATAAAAGACATGATCCACACTCCCCTCTTGCATTACATGTTGTTTCCTTGTGCCATAACATCAGCAGCTGTGTAAGAAATTTCACTTTCTGTTAGGTGAAACTTGTGGCACAGGAACACTTATTTCCCTATTTGAAATTAATGGACATGAAAAGTTCTCTTTACAATATTTCACTTTATGAGCAGATCTTCAGGAATCAGTTTTCCTTATTAAATGAAGGAAATCTATCCAAGCTACATTTCACGAAAAGCTCCTAAGACATTTCCATCTCCAGCTTTGAAAGCACAAGCGCATATCTGAGAATTCCTTAACTGCTTGCCACCTGCTGTTGATGCTCACCTGAAGAAGCCTTTGCAGCCCTCACAGGTCATGGCATTGAAGTGGTACCCAGTGGCCCGGTCTCCACACACCTGGCACACCTTAGGCTCTTCATCCTCTTCATCCTCACAGTTTTCCTCTACTTCTTCCTTCTCTGGCACATCTTTGACTTCTTGTTTGTACATCTTCACCTACAGCATAGAGCACACTGCATCAATTTATATAAACATCCTCAGGATATTATACCATATTAACTACAACAATAAAAAGAACAAGTTGTTGTCATAGCTGCTGTTCATTTTTTTTCTTAAAGAAATGAAAAATTTCAAGTCATTTAAACCATAAATAATGTTTCCTTACAGAAAGGATCTAAACAGCAAAAAACACCTCTACTTCTTACTAATCTACAACCCACACAACCAAAAATCATGTTTCAGATTAGTTCGAACAATATTAGGAAATACACTCAAAACTTTGAACATGCATAAACAAAAGAAGCAATATTTCAATATATAGATGATCAGGAAACATTTTTATAAGTTCGGATGTGAAGAAAGATGTAACTTTTTTCAGTGAATGTATTTTCATGCAATGGCAATACAATTTTACACACAGGAAGCCCACCATCAAAAACCCTATCAGTTTTACCTCAGAAGGGAAAGAAAAAAAAAAAAAAAAAACAGTTCATGTTCTTTAAAATCCTACAATGACACAAAAATAACATTACACTTTTACTGCATTTGAGTGAAAAATTAATGCTGAGCCACAATATAAAACTCCACCTGCTTTAAATTACCATTAAAATTACATTACTTGTTACCTTGCTTAGCTTTTTCATGTAATCTTTAGACATACTACATTTATCAAGTTTAAATCTCATCAACAGAAACACGTTAATAAAAAGTCATGCATTAATTTATATTACTTCTAGCAAAAAAAAAAAACCCAAAGTACTTGACCTATGTATTTTACAAAAAAAATAAATTCACTGTACTTACTTGAATTGAAAAAAAAAAAAAACAGTCACTGGAATTTTTCCATCATATAAAAATCAATAAAATATAAAGCTTAAGGTCATGGCAAGAAAAATTCAAAGGATGTTCAGCAACACCTTATCCACAGCTTCACCTGACTACCATCCCTCTAGGGGATTTCTGATGCTGACTGAAATGGTGGGCAGGTGTTTAACAAAAAAAAACATAGCATTTCATTGTTTCCATGGAATCCACTGACATCAATGTGAAGACAACACAGCTGCCACCAGGAATGGGAAGCCTGTTAATGTTTCCAATCTAATTCTTTTGGTGGTCACTGAAACCTGTAGTTTGCAGTCCCTTCTCCTGTCCACTGAAGCACAGTGACCACCACCTCTAGCCCCAAAACCTACTAGCTGTGACTGAGCTGTTCATGACTGAGCAGGACTCTTAGGAAACTGCTTTTCTCTTTATGTTTCTTTTTCAGTTAACATACTATCTTTACCTACCTCTACTACCTTTATATCACTTTCATGGAATGGCTTCTTCTAAAAATAAGCCCTATTACATGCACATTGCCAGTCAAACTGAATTTTACATGATGTTCGTACAAATTCCACAAATCTGTCTTACAAAGTTCTGTATAGCAGTTATGAAGACCACACCACAGTGTGAACAATCGGTCCATTTCCATTTATTCATTTGCATTTTCCAAAGCAACATAAAAGTGAAATAACAGTAAAATAGAGTAAATAACATATCATCAACGAAGAGTTATATGCACACAGTTTACAAAATTCAGTCACTTAGTCCAATACAAGCAGCATAGAGTGACGGCATATAGAATTAACACAAAGTACAAACTTTTTTTTTTTTTTTTTTTTAAATTAGACACATAATATAGAGGAAGTTTATGAAGCAGATAATCCATCTTCATTAGCTTATGCACAGCAGGGCTGCGGTGGCCCACAGCCTAACTGTGTGGAAATTACATCTGCAACTCTTATTATTACATTGTTCTTATATTACATTTAATTTTAGTAAAGGTGAAATGGGTAGATAAAAATAAATGCATACTTTCTTTAACTGATTTCTTAGTAAATTTTCTCTTTAAAATGAAATTATATGGAAAGCATGTTAATTTAATAACATTTACACAGTTCTTGGTTTCACTGTATTCCGCTTAGAGTGAAACCTGAAATGTCATTTTAATAGAATGCAGCCTTCAACTATAGCAGAACAGCAGAGACAGTATTGATGATTCTCCAGAAAAATGTGATTCTGCCTGCATGTCACACACATAAAAAGCATACATACATGAACACTTATTCACAAACTTTCACTGGAACTCTGATAATGGGAAAAGCTATTATGCAGGCCACTTCCGCTGGTGCCAGTCCAAGATAATGTTTGTTACCAGAACATTCCCCACAGTGAGTCTAGTCTTCATCATCAGGTACCACCAAGAGCCTTGTACACAAGTCACACCACTCATCTCCCATAGTCAGCCTTCGTCATCAGTTCAGAACCACGACACCCTACACATCACAGAGCATCCTTGGTTGTATGAGTCAGAACCCCAGGTGGTGAACACATTTAGGTCACCCAGCTAGAGCTTGGTGGTCAGATCTGTAGGGATACAGAAAATGGTCTTCTTTAGATACACTGAGCTGGTCACACAAGCATAGCATCCATCCTCTCTCATTAGAGCTTGGTTATACAAATCATGTGACTATTGAATGAACAAAAAGCCCTTTCACTCTATAAAAATTAATACGTAAGAATGTGTTCTCGCTAATGTTACATTACTGGTGAATGTCTGTGTCTTTTGACCTGGATGACTATAAAACAATGCATGTGTCCAGTTAAAACCTTTCTGATGTGACAGTATATAGCATAAATATATTAACAACATACAGAAATAGTTTTATTGTATAGAAATACTGTGAAGTGTAAAATGTTTCTTTTTTGTTTTCATTTTCAATTTTAATGATAATCCTTGTTTCATTAAAACCACAAAATTCTCTGCAAGTTAATGGGCTGTTTATAGTAGTGATGCATGTAATAGAAGCAAAAATGCTCCATAAAAAAAGTCAATGAATCAAAACAAGCAACTACAAGGTGCATAGAGTTTGATTTTTTTTTTTTTTGAATACAGAATCCATTGTCCAAGACAATTGTAAGCTTGTTATGTGTAAAGGTGAGGAATACAGGCTGGTGAATGGAACAAACTATGCCTCAATCCAAAGACTTCAGGGGTCCATAAGAGGAGAGCTGCAAGTGTTCTCAGAATTCTGAATTTTTCTAGGTAAACACTTCTGCATATTGTGAAATTTGCTCTCCATACTCTGGAAATTATTTTCAGTTTCACTAATAGTGTGTTTACTTTGGACAACCTCTACTCAGCCTAATTTTTATTCCATCTGTTTACTTTTTTCTGTTGAACATTCCAGAATTTTCATTTTACATTGCTGAGAATCTCACTAATTTCTCTGATGGTCATTTTATTTGGAGGCATTTTCAAAATACTCTTCTTTTCTGTTCTAGTGAATTCTCTGGTCTTCATATTGTTTTATACTGACCTGGGGGAAGGTGGGGTAGGTGGGATAGGGCGGCAGTATAGCTAATGGGGGCTACATGGACCTTTTGACCTAGTAGGCTTGGAAGGGGGTGGGTCTGGAAAGCCAGGCCGCACTGCTGAGCCATCCAGAGGTGTCGTGGGCCTAAGTCAGCGAAACACCGATGAAGGATGGTGCCTACCTGATGACCCCGGTGAAGAGCTTACAAGGTGGCATGTTAGGGTGTATAGTTTGTTAGGGTTTGAGGGGAGTAGGTGGGTAGGTTGTTAAATGGGTAGGGTAGGGCTCTATGCTTCATCCCAGTGGGTAAGCGCAGGATATCTGTCAACTTATCCTGTATATTCGTAATTGGTTTATACTGACTAATTAGACTGAAAGCCTTCAGGAGCAAATTCAAAGATCTCATTCATGGCTAGACCTTCATGACTCATTTGTGTGTGTGAACTGTATGTGTGGAACACATCAACAAGTACAAACACCTGTAAATTCCCCCTCCCCAATACTTGTATAAAGGGTGGATTTCATGGAAAAAGTTTTTTTTTTTTTTTGCAGTAAGTGTTGGATACGCAGCTATAATAGATTAATATGAACTCTTGTCCAATTGTGTTTAGAGGACACTATAGCGTTACATTCAAGTATATTAAATAACTCACTTGATAAAGCCTCTTAAAATTAATATAAGCCCTTTCCTTTAGAGAAGTAAGGATTGCTTTTGATTAAACATTTCATAATACAAATTGAACATTTATGGAACTACACTGGTTTTCACAAGATCACAAGACCACATAAATATGAAGAGAAAGTGTGACAGTAATGGCAGGCAGCTACTGCTAAACTAATTGAGTGACAAGCACTGCATAGCAACAGGCTGCAGCAAAACAGGGTACCAGGAGGTAACTAACTGAAGTCTTGGTGTTTCACGCTGCTGCATTACAGAACAGACAGCCCAGCTCAGCTGAGAGCAAATGCATTATTGTGTGGTTTTAACAACATAAGGATGTGTAATGTACACATACAAAACACTTAACAGCTACAGATCATTTTCACTAAATGGTGTGGGAGGAAAATGCATCTCTCGTGTTCTCCTGGACCTCGGATGACTGTGCCTCACTCCTGCTAATACAGGACTGTGTCAATGTTCATTTGCAATGTCAAAAATAATGTAGAAGAAAAATTTTTTTTTTTTTTAAATACAGTTTCCAGCTTTTGAAACAGTTTGCCAGTCTTCTTTAATCAGTCATTAAATATTTTCATATTACATTATAAAAAAGCCATGGTTATCGCTCCCTCTTTCTCACTCTTTTCTTATAAATAACTGACTGACAGATGCCTTCCATGATGTTTACACTTTGCGCGCTTCACATTTGAAGCATTGCTGAAAAGTGCTGTGCATATCATAGCTTTGGTCATGACTTTTCCCATATGAATGGATCTCATCAGACTGAACTCTTCCACAGGAAGAAACTTAAGCATTTATTGCATTACCTTTGATTTTTTTCATCAATTGAGAAAGTTGCCAACCAATAAGTGTTTAAAAATAGTTAAAGACAAAATTACTGCAACTTCATAAGGACATGTTTTTTGTGCTATAGTTACATATGGTTTGCTGGTGGGTATTAGAGGAGAATCTTTATTGCTAGAGCAGTGTGGGGAGTGAAGGAAATTATGTGACCCATTTATTTCACTCTCTTTAGATGTGCATGTTCTGCAAAGGATTTCAAGGTCTTCTAAGCATTCTGATCTCAAACACAAAGATCTCTTTAATCCGCTTCTCTCTGGTTACCATCAACTACCTTCACATGGCACAATGTCACAGGAAATGTATACACATAAAGCTTAGTTCAGAATCTTAAGCACATGTCAGAAAATGGAATAGTTCCTTACAAATAAGCGAATCCATAAAGCACTGCAATAGAGAATATTCCAACCCATCTTATGCGTTAATGCGTTTCACTGCAGTACCTGATGAAATCACTGTAAAGATCTTCCTATGTTTCAAACAACTGCCCATACTGGTTTACTGGTGAAAAACTCATTGGGTGGAGCAACACACACTGTACATAGGGTGGGTATCTCACCTGCATTGAGCTGTCCTCCTTCTACAAAAGTTTCCCTCCAACTCTGCCCCCAGCTTAGTGTAAAATTCATTTAATTCTTAACCCTCTGATTCCTGATAACCAGATGAATCCTTCTGCCTTATAAATCATGATTATAACCTCAGTTCTTCAAATTGTATCAGTAAAGACACAGTCATGTTACATTTGAAACAATTAAGTTGTAAAAATTGCGTTTGTTTTGAAGAATCTTTTTAAACATGTTAAAAGTTACGTATTTTGATGTTCTGTAGACAGTTACAGTGAGACTGGAAAACGGTAAAAATGGCTGACAGGATTTCAAATCCAGCCTCAGAGGTGAAAAATTAAACCTGAAATTCACCACATTTAGAAAACAAGATTCCTAAATTCAATCAATTTACTTTATCTAAGATCCGCTTCAAGTCTTTGATCAAATTTGCCATTTTATTTTTGTTGCATAAAAATCTTACCGCTAATGATACAGTGCGATAGCACAAAATGACTGAAATGATCTCTGTGTTGCCTTAATTTAAAACTGCAATTGATGTGTGAGTTACTGATCATTTAGAAACAGGGACTGCAGGTAGAAGAGGAAAGATATATTCTGAGACACTAAGCACTGGTTGTCTTTGAACACCAGAAAAAAAATGACTGAAATACTCAAATCAACATATAATTACATATATTCACAAGATCAACAATGGTGCATAAAAACTGAAATTAAACTGTCTTTCCGCTGTTTCCAAAATACAAGATAACCAAACCCTGGTACTACAGCATAAATAAATCATCAGCACTCAGTAAGAAATAATGGTTAAGTTTCTAACATTGAACACACACACACACTCAGTGTCATTAACCAAGGACACAGTAAAGTCAGGGTCATGGCTGTCTGAAGCGCATCTCACCCTGGATGTCCACCACAGGGTACTAAACAGCACTAAACAGGGATCATACAGAATATCTCACCTGGATCTCTCCATAGTCATGTTAGAGGAGGGCATTTCCTACAGTCCTTGTGTGTATAATCAAGCATGTTTTAATAATTTCAAATATATTCCTAATTATACAAGCCTTATTAACAGCGAAGTGTCTAGTGCCCAGAACAGCATGCGGTGGTTATGGGCATGAACCTGTAACCTCAGCATTTGCTGGTTCAAGCGCTACTGCCTGCAATTCCTGCAGTATTCCCATGGGCACACCACTGGCCCATAACTGGTGCCAAGGAAGCACCCAACAGTGTAAATGAGACATCGTCCATGGGGCAGAGTTGGCCATCTAAGCAATGAACACCCTCAAGTGTTACTATCCACCAAAGAATGGAACATGTGGAGATCCATGTTCACTACTGATGCCTAAAGTTGCTGAGATCCTGAAAAAATTTGGAATGTTTTTTAGCTCAAAAAATATAAAAGACCTATATACTGTACCTCATTTAAAGTTGTCTTGGAAATATAAAATCACACTCTCAGCATGGCGAGTTCAGTTACAGATTTATTTGTACTTAAATTCTCAGCGTTTCAACACTTGCACACATCACAATAGACCTTTATACATCACAAGCTGGTCACCCATGTTTTTTGCACTCTTGAGCTAGAAGGTATTGGGGGCAGAATATCAAAGCCAGTATTTGCAAAGTAAGACCTCACCACTTCCTTCCATCCATCCATCATCATTAACCCCTAGTCCAAAGCAGGGTCCTGGTGGTACAAGGCATGAGGCAGCAAGGTGGACCCTACATGCAATGCCAGTTTTTTTCCCCCCACATTTCTCCATTTCTCCTGAGGGAATTACTTAAACAAGTTGAAGAAAACACCTTTTAATTAAAGGTATGGAAGTGAAAGGTGAATAGCAGTGGCTATCCATCAAATCAGTCAGTCAGTCAGTGGGTGACTGACTGGTCTCCAGTCCTTCATCTCTGTTTTCCTACTCATCCTTGTTCACAAAAAAGCACATTATCATAGCCAAGTAGTAACTGCCTACACACAGTGAGCTGTAACATTCGTCATAAGCAAAGGTTTTCGAAAACAGTACTGGTCTCCCTGCAATGATCTCAGGTACTGAACTTGGACCTAATGGTTCTCAGTCACCCCCACCCACCAGAAATCAGAAGCAGGTTCTGACAAACAGTAGCCCTGTAGATGCTGCCGCTCCGATGCACACAGGTCACCCAGCGACTGACAGCAGAGGGAAGTTGAGAATGAGAACCGTCATTTATACTGCAAATACGCGTGTGCAGGTTGACCACAGCAACCAAATGAGGTGTAACACGCAGTCTCTCTTTTGATCTACTAAAGCATTCGTGCTTTGATTTAGGAACAGATGTACTTCCTTGGCTGACACATGCTGTTCAACATATCCTCTTATGTACAATTACAGTATACTTCATCCATGCCATAATTTATGCAGTCAATGCAGCTGAAGAGCCTCACTCATGCCAACAGTGAGTGTGTATATTTGTTTACATAAGCTGAAATAGCAGTACACTGTTTAAACAAGAAAGTGCACATTTTATCCTGTTCAAGGAAGGTTATTTTGTACTTCTGGTGCAACAAAGCTGTAATAAATCGGACCTTTTTGGCTGAATGACCTGAAAAAATATATAATCAACCATGACCTTTAGTCACAAGTTTACTCTAAGTATGAATAAAAAGCATAGGTGTACTTGGCAGCAGGAGCATTTAGAAGTCAGATACAGGGGGAAAAAATATGTTTCTAATAGCATAGTTCTGAACCACACAAAGCTTCTTTTATAAGGCCTTGAACTACTAAGTGGAACACAGTATCTTTTCTCCCTGTGTTTCTCTGCCACCTGACCAGATACACATCCAAGCTTTACTGTTCAGGTAACAGAACATTACATATTTTAGTGCAATTTTTTTTTTTTTTGAGGAAAATGAGTCTTTTAGTCATTTATTGAAAAGTGATTTTACTCAAAATAAAAGCTTTAGATAAGGACTCATTTAAATTGTACAAAATGGAAATGTATTCCTCAAGGAATACTTATAATAGTGACCATTAAACAGTTGCTATGAAAATTTACACAATTTATACTTAAAGGGCTGAGAAAGACTAAGCAGTGAACGGATTGGTATGCCAAAGCGAAGTACTAAAATACTTAAGTCTTGGGAATTGTGAGATAAAACACGTTTTACTAGGGCAAATCCACCTAGTTGCATTTTACTGCAAGTGACAGGTACTTTTAAACAGTAACTGGTATTGCAGTTTACATGTTGTGCATGGTCTGGTAAAAATAATACGAACCTTCCTGGATTGCACGTTTACCATTTCACTGCCCTCCTGTAAAATTATACTTATTGTAGCTTACTGTCCCCCAAAAGCATTTGACTTATCTAAATAATTCATTTCAGAATCTCATCAACCAATGGAAGGAGGTAATATGACAGAAACACAAGAGCAAAAGACATAATAATAAATAATAACAGAGCTGTGTATTCTCTGAAACCACATCATACTAACCCCCAGAGAGGGCTTATGTTTTAGACACTCCGGCATCAAACGTTTTATTGTGTTACTGTTTTCAGGGATAAACATACAACTTCATCAGTGACCCAGTGTGTCTATCTGAACTGCTCTGTTATGGGACAAAACAGGCCTGGGGCCGTGGACTGCACCAACTGTTTGCCAACCAGGGTGCAGATCACTCCCATTACCAAGTTGTCCCCACACACTCTACAGCTGCCATGGAAACAGGTGGAAAATGTATTTTGCAAGGCAGCAAAGAGAAAAACAGGTGTGAGTGCCTGAAGTCTGACACTGTCTTACTGTATTTCCATTGTAGGGTCCACCCTGGCTTGGACACCAGTCCATCACCTGAATCACACATCTTTGAATTGTGTGAGGAAACCCACAACAATGGGGGAACACGCAAACTCTGCACCGACTGAAATGCATTCAAACCCACAGGCTAGGAGTAAATAGGCACCTGAACTGCTGCCCTGCTACAATATTTAATATTAGTTTATCTTTGATTTAGATATCCCCATCATATTGGTGTAGGTTTCTAAAAAATTTCTTAAGTTGCTGTTCAAAAAGTGAGAGATACCTGGAAATGTGGTCGTTGACGGAGCAGTGTCCCAAGTAGACCTCCAGTAAAAATGCAGCTACAGTTAGTGAGGGACCACAGCAACAATGAACTTCTTGTCCAACATGTAGGGCAGAGGGGCCCTTTCTTAAGTGTTCTGTTCGGGACAACTTGCGTGAGGTTCTTGTGACAGTCAGAAAAAGACAAATTCAAACTAGGGCCACATATGTTGCCCTTTTGCATGGGCTACGGGAAAACTACCTGCTAGGTGTTGGAAGGATTAATATTATTCAAAAGTAGTACTCAGTGGACTTGTACACAAATACTGGGGGGTCTCATTAGGTTGGCTTGGACATCGGAGGTCACGTCCCTATTGTCACGTGCTTGTCCATGGGGGTCATCCAAGGTAAGACGGCAGTATATTGACCAAGTAGTGCAAAGGTGAGTGAGTCACTACAGGGCTGCACAGCTCACTTCTCAAATATTGCCACATTTGGGTTGAGTTATGGCTTTAACTAAAGGTTTTTGGACGTTTAACCCGAAAACCTCTTAGGCACAACATGTTTCTGAGTCTCCGATGAAGTTATGCGTTCATTCCAGAAGCAGACAGGTGCGGTATTTTGTTCAAACTCACCTCTGGTCCGCAAAGGCCGCCTGTTCTTTACTTTTACTCTAAACAGACATTTATTATTGGATGCTGCTGCATAAGTGGCGAGATTTGGAAACAAACAAATTTGTACGAGCCTGTAAAGGAATACGAAGCCACTGCGTTAAATCGGCTACACGCTTTTCCTCTCAGGCGCTGACAGGAATAAAGAGCAGAAAACTTGCCCAAAACTGTTCGAAGGCAAATGTTTTCAGTTTTCAGAAACATTGTTGGGTACCAGAGACCCAGTAGCAGCTACGATATATATAATCTTGATAAACTGAGTGTTTGCACTTTTCAGCTTGACTCATCACGGTCTTCGCTGGTTTCGTGGATCAAACAAACCGGCTTGAGTCTCCCATTTCCTGGCAACACTTCACACCAGCTTCAACACAACTTCTGCATAAACAACAATGAACATACAGCCAAAGCAGATAAAAGTGTACTTACAAGCACACAGCAGCACGAAGATCGAAAAGCATTTTTCTTTCACGACGCGCGTTCTAAAGCCCCATAACCGCGCGCGCGTCAAAAGCGTTGACGGTCATGCGGCGACGCTCACGCTCCGGTTGGCCGCGCGAGCCGAGGGCGCGCGCTCCCTTCCTGGTTACGAGGGACCGTTCAGCTTCAGATTAGCAGGGCATCGCCTGAAGCTCCCCAGGGGGTCCTCTCGCGTTAAAGCCCTGGCATCACACGAAAGGGAAACTTAGGTTTGCAAGAGTCTCGCTGAGATTTGAACTGTTCAGATGTGTTAAAGCAATAACAAATGTTGCCGAATATGCACCTTCAGAAGCGGGAACTCCGTTGAAAGCATCCATTTCTAAATGTAGGTGTGGATGAAGTAAACGAAAATGCAGAGGCGGGTTTCTTACGGCTGAAGACACCCCTGTAAAACACATTATTGGTGTTGTTCCAATTTTTCTAAAAAAAAACACACAATTTCCTCTAAAATAAATTAAAACTAACAAAAGGATTTGGTATACACCGTTCTTCTACATTTAATAGAACGGAAAGTTTGCTTTTGATTCATGACAACGGATTATTTGAAATAATAATAATAACAAATGTGAAGGGAATTGACAAAAACATTGGGACCTTTAACCTGATACTTAGTAGCACAGCCTTTTAAAACAGTGACCGTAATCTAGCACTTTCTGCAACTCTGAATGACATTTCTACTCACCTCCATTGATACTTTGGCCCACTCTTCTTGAGCAAACCTGCTCCATTTCAGGTTTGATGAGAGCTTCTCCCACCCCCCAGTTTCAGCTCTTACCACAGATGTTCTATGGGATTCAGATCAGCCCACTTCAGAACGGTCCATTGTTTTCTTCTCATCCATTCTGGATGCTTTTTGAGGTGTTTCAGATCATTATCCTGCTGGAGGACCCATGACCTGCAACTAAGACAGCCTTCTGACACTGGGTTTTATGTTTCTCTCAAAAATGCCCTGATGTCATGCTGTCTGGCACAGATTTAATGCCCCCAGTGGCAGAGGCAGCAAAGCAACCCCAAAACATCACTCAGATCCTCCATATTTCATGGTAGGAATGCTGTTTTTTTCTTTGAAAAATCCTTTCTAATTTTGTGTGCAATTACTGCTGTCCAGGGTTTACGCTACCTAGTATCCTATGTTTCAAAGATCAGCTTTGCAGCATGATATTAATTACTGATAATGAATAGACAATTAATAATTAATGTCTAAACACAAAGACTGAGGTCAGATGAATCACATTTCATTTCTTTTGGTCCACAGACACAATACAACTCAGAAAGAGACAGGAGTGAACTGGACACTAATGGCCCACTTCCATTTCTCCAAATCTGAGGGCTGTACTTTAAAAGCTGGATGGGATCATTAGGCTCTGAGAACATCAAGTCCTTCTGTGTAGTGGTTCTAGCTGTATGATTCATGTGTGGGAGCCACTAGGATTTGGTACAAGTTGACGCGCAGTCAGAAGTCTGCTTCAGTAATTGCTTTTGGAAAGGCTTCCTTGTTAAATGAAATGATGGGAGGTGTGTCAGACATTTTCACAGGTTGAGGTGAACAGCCTTAGTGTTTCCACTTTCTGAGAATGTTTCCAAGGTCATGTGTTTCAAGAACCATCTCATGCTCCCACATTCAGCTGTGAACTGTAACTGACGTTTGTGCTCTGTGGTTTCCTGAGACAAAACAGAAATGTAAATAAGATGAAGTGCCAAATACTGTTATTATGTTAATAGTGAGGCCAGGATGCAGCACTCCTGTACTGCCAGTTTCAAAAGGTCATGAACATTGCTGATCCTCCAGGTCATTATACAATGATCAATGCTGTCCTGCTTGCAGGCGAACGTCTGCATTCAAACAGCATAACTAGCTTCATAAACTAGGCCTTGTTTGTAATGGTCTACTGATTAAGGTTTGTAACTTGCTCTGCATGGCCAGGTTGAAATGACCAAACATAAAGGAGTAAAGTGCTTTTATAATAACTAGTTTTGTGTGACTACAAAGGAAGCCAACTAGACTAGCTTAGGTGAACAGAAGTTGCAGTAGACCAAAATTTTTCTACAAAGACTCCTCTGGACTCTGGACTGCACCTGTTGTCAGGAAAAATCACTGACCTCCCAGGAAATTTGGTTCAGTATCCATGGTCCAATTCAGCTTTGTTCCTGTCAACACAACTGTTGCTAAAACTAGAAGAAAACATGAAGCTGGAGGTCTTATTGCACCTTGCCAAGATTGTATTCATGTGCACATGCTGTACCCAACATTTTACTGTTAACAGTAATGAACTGCACGTTCATGTGTGCAGTGTACACTCACTGGCCACTTTATTAGGGATACCTTGCTATTACCAGGTGGAACCAACTTTTGCCTCCAGAATAGCATGAACTCAGCAACAGTGTGCAGGACTTTCCACAGAACTTTTATTCCATGCTGGTTTGGCTACTTTATACACCTTCCAGACATTTTAGTGACATTCATTCTACTGTTCCACCTTATTGCAAACATTCTACTGACTTGAAACTGTGCCTACCACTGGAGTAAAAGCACTGTTGTGTTTGTGGGAACTCTCCTGAGGTGATGTATGCTTTGTGCCAGGTCAGATTATCCTGAGAAAGGCTAGACTGCCATGAAGGGATATACCTTGTTGGAAACTTTTCAGTGCTTTGTGGTACTTAAATGATGTTGTTTGTACTGAAAAAATCAGTATTCCATGAAAGCATTCCAGACAACAATACACCACCAACAACTGTTTCTTCTGGATGAGTCCATGGATTTGTTTTATCATGCCGGTTGCTGACCTTGTCATCAGCATGTTAAAGAAACTGGGATTCAACAGACAAGACAATGTTTTTCTACTCTGGAATCATCTAGGTCTGGTGGCTGCATCTCCACTGGGTCCTCATCTTCTTGTTTTGAGCTCAATGGAGATTCAACCTCACATGGTTTTCTCTTTTTTTTAACTCATCTGCTTCAAGGTTGATTATGTGTTCATTCTGAGACCCTGCTACACACCTCTGTTGTACTCAGCTATTATTTTTGCACTTGCAACCTTCCTGTTACTTTAATGATTTGGGCCATTGTCCTCTGACATCTCTACTCTGTGACACTTTCTCACCCACACCATTTAAAAAAATGCCAGGAGTGGCTGTTTCTGACATGTTCAAACCAGTGCTGCTCACACCAAGAGTCATACCTTGTCCATTCCATTTGTTCATTTCATGGTAACTGAAATTGAACATCATGTCTGCCTGCTTTATTATACCCAATCACAACTATGTGACTAACTGCATGGTGTCAGCTGTAAATGTAAGTAGCTGCTTATTTTCTAGTTAAATGTCAACTGAGTGCATGTTTTACTGATTTCTCCAAATACACAGGAACTTAAATCCCTATCATGGCTGAATTTTCTTTCCTTCTTTGTCCACACACATCTGCTCAAATGTTTGTGAACCATTTGGAATTTTCTGAATTTCTGCATAAAATTGCCTAAACTGCAGTCAGCTCATCTAAGTCATAAAAACAAAGGGAACCCAATAAAACAAACACACTGAATTTTTGATTAAAATGAACACAAAATGAATGTGACCCCCTTGAGCAATAATGACGAAGCATTTACGGGAACTGTTGATCAGCCCCAAACATCAGCCTGCAGGAATTTTGGCCCATTCCTTCTTAGAGAACTGAATCGACACAGTGACGTCTTTCTTGCGTGAACTTCCCCTTTTCAGATCCTGCCACAGTATAACCTCAGCACCCGCAGCAGTTCCTCGGTTCTTGCTTGTCTTCCTGCTCAGGGCTGTGGAGGGGTATCAGAGTCAGCAACCTGCATGCGAGAGATCATGTCCTCCAAGTGCCAGGAAGCAGCTCCGGAAGTAGGTGAGACAGGACGGGTCCCTGACTCCCCATGAATTATGATCTGAGCAGCCTGAAGGTGCCTGCGTTGACTCTGTCGCACTGTCCAGAGGAAGAAAAAAAATGACTTGACATTGAAACTTTCAGTAACTAGTCGAACTGTTTTAACTCCTTGCTTTTACTTGTATTTTGATAATAGAGCACTGCTGGCACCTGCCCCATGTTGACATAAGCGTTTCAAGGAAGCTTCCAGCTTGCTCACTCCAGATTCCACTGTTTCGGAAAACTGGCAAATATTCAAATCATAACTGTTAAAAGAGACAGGTGTGATACCATGTTGAGGTGTTTCCTAACCCAGAACTCAGCCATTCTAGTTTGATCACCCTTTGACTCAGCACTGTGAACTCAGTAGCCTTTCCTCCAGAACTCAGCCCTCTGGCTTACGAAGATTGTGAGACTCCCGGGAATGTCCCTACAGTCACACTGTCTTACTGAGACACAAATATACATATACACTCTGCTTATGCAGTACTCTTACAGACACTCTTATACATTCACATTTATTCACAAATACTTCTCATTCTGTGCCATATTCATGCTAGATCTTCTCTCTCATACAACTTTTTTCAGTATTAATTTCTTTTTTGCTTAAATGTATTTAACGCTAACTCTCAGCTCGACTCATTTTCTTTGTAATTTTAACTACTGTTTGGCACTTATAGTTTAAAAGTGAACATCCTGTTTGAGGTGCCAGGCAGCAACGTTTCAGGTCATATCAAGACTAACCACAGCATGTGTTCTTAGTTGATCTGAAGAACCTTTTCCTGTCTCCACTATCTTCAAAATGATTACACATCAAACAGTGCAAACAAATTATTACAACTTTGTGGGATGTACTTTTTGCAAGACTAATTGATTCTGATCAGATTACTGTCTTTTCTTTTAATTTTTCCTTTTAAACAGTGAAGCCATTTCCACTTACAGATGTCCAGGTCAAAACCCACCTCTGTCCCTGATGGTGGCCTTCTGCACTTCAGGAATGAGGAAACTGTACACCAGCTCAGCCACAATCTCCTCTGACTGCAGCTTGGTACGACTGCAAAATGGTAATGAAGCACACAGACATGCAATTGCGATAATATGTACAGCTATGGTATTACAATGGGAAACTTGTTGCAGAAGTCAAAACCAAAATGTAGTGAGACAGCATATTCCTATAGGTTCACATACGTCTCCTCCATGGCGTAAGCAATGTTGTTGACCTCCTCAGCCATCTTGTGTATCTCCTCTCTGGCCTGGTTATCAGCAGTCTGCTCTATGGTTCCCAGGATGATGTCTTCCAGGTACAAGTCCACTGTCTCCTGGTGCACCTGGACCACCTGGAAGACAGCACATCAAGAAAGGAGTGCAGGAAGTAGCACAAACAAAAGGGCACAGACAGATTTGTGTGGTGGGATGGCCACAGTAAAGGGGTGCTTGGAAGAAGACAAAGTACAGAACCCAGATAATGTCCACATGTGACTTTGCCCTCCCACATCTGTGAGGGAACACCGGACACATAGACAAGGGCAGCAGAAGGGAAAACCTGTTTGAAGATCTCGTCCTCCTCACGGCGGCGTCTCTCCTCCACCTGCCTTCGGCCACTCTCCTCAGCTTCCCGTCGCCGACGGTCCCTCTCTGCCAGCATTTCCAGTGCATGGAGCCGCTGCTCCTCCTGCAGACGTACCAGTTCCTTGGACAAGAAGTCCAGCATGTCTGCCAGCACGCCCCCTGACATGCCTGACAGCAATCCATCTTCCAATGACACCTGGAACGCAGAAGTGTCAGTAAACATACCCAGGGCTGGAGCCATCAGCTCGGTGGAATGCAGCACAACCTGCCTGCTCCTCTCCCACCTTTTGCTGCTGCAGCTCCCTCTGCTTCTGCAGGGCCAGGGTGACCTGCCGGTCAGCTCTCTGCTGCTCCTGCTCTTCGTGCTGCAGGGCATGGGTTGTGCGCAGCTCCTGGATCAGCTCAAGACGTTTCTCCTTCCCCTCAAACATCTGAAACACCCAAGCACATGCACAGGTACACAAACACACAGAAATTGAATTAATTGTTGAGTGGAATATCGGTCACTCTGCTTTGTGTTATGCTGTAGGGCTCATGTGCATCTTTCTCAAAATCAATTCTGTTGTTCTCCACCCAAAGGAATCAGTTAAGAAGCTCACCATGTTCTGAACAGCTCTCCCTCTCAGCAGTTTCTGCAGGTAAATGACAGCCAGCTCCTTTTCTTCATTTCCCTGAATGATTAGAACATCCGGAGAACCAATGTGATACGAAGGAACAGAAAATGTGTGTCTGCACACGCGACGCACATCTTATGACCCTGAGGAGAAGGTCACATATTCATATATTCATATGTAATGTGAAGAGTCCAAAGGTGCTCTGGTAAAAGCTACACACATTTGCGTGTGGTGTTTCTTACACAGGTTGTCTGAGTGATGAGCAGTGTACCTCAGGGCAGACAGCAACGACTGGAGTCAGGGGGCGAGAAACTGACGTCTCCATTCTTTGGAGGAACTTCAGTGGTTTGTGCTCAGTCTTCACTTTCTTTTCCTTCAGTGCCTGAGGGAAAGCATCCAGCTGACATATCACAATAGTGACTGCAACCCGATGCACATGCAACAGGTCTGCTTTAGATTTCCATCTTCACAGCCAACATCTGCAGGGGGACCCAGCACCAGCATGGAAACACAAGATGCCAACCGCGTGAGTCCCAGCTTCCATTTTCCGCACCTCATATGTTTTGGTCAGCTCCATTTTGTGGCGGGCAGCACGTGTGACGAAGCCCTTGCTGGCCATCAGCTTGGGAGGAGAGATGTGGGGCTGTGTTACTGAGGCTGGCAAGCTGGCTTCCAGATCCAGGAGGCCTGCAGAAGAATAGCATCAGGTGAGAGCTGCGCAGGGAGTCAACACAGGCGGTGTAAACCTCCACTAACGCTAAGTGAGGCTGTAGTTTAGTCAGGAAGCAGAATGGCCAACCTTCGTAACTGCCCAGGAAGCGGTTCTTGACCACGCCGCACTTTGAGCTGGGCTCAGGGAAGAGGCCGACACGAGAGAGCGGGGCATAGACTTGCGATGCATAGTCAGAGTAGTCCTTCACAATGTCACGCCTCTCCAGCTTTCCCTCCACGTTCCTCCTCTTGGCTATCAACTTTCTAATAGCTAAGTGGAAAGCAGGTAAATGTGGTGATGCATGTCAAACCTCAGCATCAACTCAGCAGCAGCAGGATGAGTAAAAGAAAGGAAAGCGAAGGTTAAAATACAAAACTACAATAAGTACATTTATACAAAATACAATAATCAATAAGCAATCTTGAACCATAGAAACCACATATATTAACATTTCCACTTTTGTCCATTTCACCTGCAGGATTTTTGTCCAAGTGACGGTGACAATACCCGGTTCCACAGGAGTTCTTCCCAATAGCAGAAGGAAGGGGAGGTAAAGTAACAACAGAAAAGGAGTGATGGCTTTGGCCCGACACTCACAGACAGCATAGTCATTATGTATCTTCTTGATTCTGGCCTCTGTGTCCCGCTGCCGCTGGGAGAAGAACAAGTCCAAACGCTTCTGCGTGGCCTCCTGCTGCCTCTGCCCTCGCTGCTGAAGCAGTCTCAGGAGGAGGGCCAGTCGCAGCTCCTGCAGTCTGGGGTAGCAGCAGAACACTGGAGATAAGGGAGGTGCTCCTAGAGCCAGTACAGGAAGGCAAAAAAAATAATTGTGGAACCAGCAGAAATTTCTACATACCACTGCCATTTAAGTACAACCTGACAAACCCTCAGTAATACCAACACTAGTACCAGCATCTCATCTCAGTGGCTGCCTGCTACAGAGGCAACTTCTTACTTCTGTATTTCCTTGTCGCGGAAGGCCCACTCCTTCCTCTCCATCTCCTCCATCATCCTCCTCCTTTTATCCAACTGAGAAACATCATTAAGGGGCGGAAGTGTGGCCTCCCAGGCCCTCTTCATGCGGGCCCTCTCTATCATTTCCACCTCCGCCAGTCCCACAGGGAGCCCACGGCCTGCCAGCCACACACAAGGAGAGACGTCAAGCCAGCATCACCCTGTGCTCCTTTTCAACAAACATCCCCTTAATTTTTACAGGCACCAGCATTTAATCCTTTCGTTTATGAAGTATCAGTAGTACCACTTTGTGGCTGATTGTTGTTCTGCTATCAATTCATTCACAGAGGACAAATAGTGTGAAATATAAAAACACCAAACCACTAAACTTTGACTGTACTATAATTATTATGACATGATGCTGTGCCGGCTGCATCTCAGAGTGAGTCGGGGGGATCTCTCCTGCACCAGAATGACGGGGGAGGGATGCCCAAGAGAGACACTGAGAGTCGGGATCCTGATCATACCCCATGTGAGTGTAGCTAGTGTCAGGAGCTCTGGAGTCGACCCAGACCGTATAACATAGTCGGGAGTGTAGGGATCAGTCTGCGCTTCGCTCTCCCGATAGTCAGTTTGAACCGCCACAGACTGCTGGAAAGGCGTCTGGGAGAGTTCCGCAATTTTTTCAGATGAAGAGTAATGGCTCCCTCTGTACGAAGAGGGAGAGAGAGCTGTCATTGTCATCACAGGTTTTCAGCTGCTGTAATGGCTAAGGCATGGGATTTGGGGCCAAAAATGCTGCCTGACTTTCCTCAGAAGGAACCACTATGGAATCATTTACTTGTCACTTAAATAAACCAAGTGTTGAGGTTTAAAACTAAATCAGTTTGAAGATGTAAAAATATTAGCATTTCATTTAGCTTTCAATAAACGTCTGCGGTAACAAATAAAAGCGATTTTAGAGCCATAGCTGCAGGTTTGTAGGAGACTACTCACTTTGGCAGGGCAAACACCACGTCTGCTGGGATCTGTGAGGAGAAAGGAACCAGGGGACTGAATACAGGATGGGGGGGGGGGGTTGGAAAATAATAGAGATGAGAGAAACCAATGAAGAAGTGAGCGATCAATATTGCCTGATTTCAACTAGTTTTAAACATAAATATACAATAGGCACAACAATGATATGACATCAGTACCGTTTGAAGTATTTCCATCTGTCTGGCCCTGAAATCTTGCACTCATCCTGGTCACCGATTTGGATGCGCTGGACTGCTGGACTGAGACTGAGACAGTAAAACAGACAAGCCCACGGCACAGCAATGGTGTGGAGCAAAAATAGGCACAGTATTTATTGCAAAACAATATAAAGCGTGGCCATTGTACACAGGGAAACATCTCTGTATTGCAAGTGTAAAGGACAAAAAATGTCAGTGTGGACACTGCAGGGGGCATTACCCTGCCAGCTGCTGCAGTGCGGCCTTCCGCTGTTCCACACGGCCCCTCCAGCGCCGGTCGACCCACGCGGGCACCGGGTCGTTGGTGTCCATGCGCAGGGTGTAGTGTGGGTAGTGGGGCAGGTTGCTGAACATGTTCTCGTATTCGGGAACCTTTTTCTGAACACAGCCAACACATGAAGGCACATTCTCACTACATACATAAAACTGGAGAGGGAATAACACAAACATAAATGTAGCTCAATATAAATATGGCAAATGTTGAATAATTTAACCCAGTTGGCATGTCACATTTTGGGGGGCCAACAATATACCCATAGTAGTCAGTGGTGTTGTACAAATATCTGGAGAACAAATTAGGTTTGATGGAACTTCTTTACGGCTACGATTTAGTATAAACAATAAACCAGTAACGGTGGTTTGCGCTTTTAGTAAAGAACTAGGGTTTTTATGCACTTTATGTAAATGAATAGAAAAGCATTTCATTTACTGACCACCCGGTGGACGGAGGAATACGCTTTCAAACTAGACCGCGTGTGGTCCCGTTCTCCAGAAACCGTGTAGACGGGATCTGTTGGCAGAAAGTAACTTATTTATTAACACATGCAGGTTTTTAACAGCTCCGTGAAACACGGCAAACAAACGTACCGTAGAGGTAGTCGTGTGTCCTCTGCTTTCTGTAGCCTTTGAAACCGCGTCCCTTTCGCAGGTGGACATTGCGAGTCAGCGACTCAGTCATATTTGAAAACAAGTAAAAGTCAAACAGAAAAAAAAACCTGTTAGCTAGAGTGTCGAACACAATTCTTCTGCACGGCTTTCTTTGGCTGGTTGGCAAATAGTTCTGAGCAAAAAGATGCTTGTTTTGTGGGGCCTAAGAATTGTGCCGTCAATGCGCTGCCATCTTTTCAGTTACTATAGAGATTGTAAATATTCAGAAAGAAACAGTTCGGATTTTGTCCACCAGGGGGAAGCACGTTCGCCGGCCTCCGTTTCGTGAGCATTTGGCGGATATTGACCGGTTCCTCGCTTAACGGCGAAAAGCTGTTCTGTGAAGTTATCCGCCTCGACCAGTTCACCTCGAGAGAGGACTGTCTTAGCATAACATGGCAAAAAATAATTGGTTCCCAAAGGGTAAATGCATCACTTATAATGTAATAAGTAAATATGTAAATATAATATTTTATCAAGATTATTAGTTCTAGTTTGACTTTTAATATTATACTTTCATTAATTTATTAATTATCAATAAGCATTTGTCTGTTGAATGCTGGGTTGGTGAATCGGGTAGCATATGGCGTGACACAGGAACATGGATGGAGATATTTTGATCGGTCAACTCAGAGGTGTTATAGAAAGAAAAGACAGAAATAAAGTTCCCAACAACCACTTTGCGTCATCCTTCAAAGCACAAGGTTGCTGTATGTTAGAAGCACAGTGTGGCAGCACAGACACTTATTTGATGTAAGATGATCTTCATTTAATGGAAACATTAATGTGGGTTGGTGGGTGGGTGGAGGGAGGAGGTACACTTATTTAGATCTTCTCTGGCAGCACATGGGAAAAAGAGCAGAGAGGGAGAGTAGTGCCCTCACTTTGTTCCTTACCAGTCACTGTCTCTGTAAGTAAAAACATAAGTTTGACATGGACCTCAAGTCCCTCCTCAGCCCTGCTCCCTGCTCCCTCCCTTAATACAGTGTATTAAGTAACTGACCTAAAAGTTGCATATTTATAGTTTATAAGGCCTCAGAGGCCTGAGGCTTGACTCCCACCCTTCTGCAAGGTGTTCCACCTGAACTGCTCTAGTAATAATTATTCTGCTATGTAAATGGGTAACATTGTAAAACAATCTTTTTTAGAAGTATCATCTAAATGAACTGAAAACAACAACAATAATTATAACCTGAAAAATAATTTGCTCTGTGATGGACTGCAATCCCACCAAAGGGCAGTTTCAGAGCCCGGCTCCCTCAGCCTGCCGGAGGGGTTCCGGACCACAGCAACCATGCTCAGGATAAGCGCTTAATGATAATGTATGGATGGATAATAATCTGTTATTTTACTAGTAATGTTAGACTGACATGAATTAATGCTTGTGACTGGAGGTGATCAGCAGAACGTTGTTCTCCCATGGCAACCTACAGTGAGCGCAATATCCAGGTCCGGGTTGAACAAACTTGTTGCGTTTGTATTGTTCTGTTGAATTACTACCCTGAACCGATAACTGGAGCAGAGGGTAGTGTTGCTCTGAATCAATTTTGCTTGTTTTTCCAACCTGTTGTGTCTGTCAGGATCATGCAAAGCCCATTTATGAAAGTAGAGCAACCACATAACAGGCAAAACTGTTGCTGTACTGAAGTTATAATCCTGTTATATGAAAAGGGGAGCATACTGTCACAGCTGTTAATATTCAGTAAGCCACACTAGTACACGCAATCTTGGATTTAACCAAGCTTTAACTGTTGTGGCCATAAACCTATTTTACACTTGGTCTCTCTTAGATACTCAAATTCAGTCCCAAGTCTGACTTTGAGTTGGGGGTAAAGGGCATGAAATCTGGGTCGCCACACAGTCGTATATACATGCACACACTGCAGGCTAATAAACACACTGGTGTGACCAATGAACGTGAAACACATGTCCTTGGACTGTGGGAAAGGAAACACACAGATACAGGGAGAACATGCAAACTCAACATAGTGTGAGCTGGAACTGAGGCCACACTCAAAGATCCAAGGTGCTGTGAGGTGGCAGTCCTGCTTGCTGCACTACTGAACTGCCCACGCTGAGCAATACTAGGGTTATTCAACTGTCAAATAATTTGGGTATGAAGGTTGTCTGAATGTGAGAGAGATTTTTCAACTGGTATATATGTATGCTTCTTTGTCAGCTTTTTTTTTACACTTGAAGTGTAGTTTTGTGATGACAGTGACATGTACATGAATACTGGGAATCTGAAATTGTGTAGGCAGCAAAGTTGGCATTCAGATCAATTTATTTATGTTGCATAATCAACCGCTTTCTCAGAAAACAATGCAAGGTCTTTTCCAATAAGTTAAATAAAGTAAAAGTGTTGTACATGTATACTACCAAATAAATGGTATAGACTTTATATTGGGTTATACTGAGTTTGTCAGATTCCCCTTCGTATCTCTATTTTAGTTTAAATTTAGATTCTACAAAACTTTCCCTAAAATGTATTTCCATAGTCTGTGGCACCACCCCCTTCAGCATTCTGATAATAGTTACAGTTGGTCCCCTGCTGGTAGATGTAACTTTGATGGTGAGTCAGTCCATTACTTGAAAAGTCTGTAGGTCGAATGTGACGGGGAGTGAGCTGGGCTCCTTGTCACTTCTCTGAACAGCTACTGCTGTGTTGTATGTCAGCAGACAGCGGTTTTGGAGTAAGTGGCTGTACGTTGACAATCATATGTCTATAATTGTATGGGTGATGTGTGCATTGAAAAAAAGAATAAATGCAGTGGACATGTCAGCCGCCTGACAGCTCAGTGGGCTGGAAACCAGCAGCAGGGTTTTCAGCAGAAGCAGAACATTCCCTCTCTCTCCCAGTGAGCAGTCAGGGAGAGGTGGCTGGTAGACCACTCATCCCTCTGGAGAGCCAAGACCCTTGGCCCAGGCGCATGAACGATCTGACTCCCTTGACTGGGGGTATTTATCACATGTTGCAAATAAGAAAGCAAAATAAAGAACCCTGCTGGGACCTAGAGCAGAATGCTGGAAAACTTGAGGAAGTGACACCAGTGATCACTCTCTGCTGTCATACCAGGTGACGCTGTGGTGTCTGGACTGAACTGGTATACCAGCTCTATTTATGAAAAAATAAACATTAAATGTTTTGCAAATTGTGTGTAAGCAAAATGCTAGTTAGCTGAAAATTTACAAGCCAAAGTCCTGCTACATTCAATCCAATAAAAATCGTTTTTAAACCTTGAGGTACACAGACAATTAAACCAGGAATAGTGAATGGAAAATATGACAGAAAACCTTTCACACAAAACCCTTAAGATTTCAGTCAGTGGTGGACGTTTCATAGTGCTGCCCTGGATCACTAAGTCAACTTAGTCAAGTTTTTTCTGCTTGTATGTTACTGTTTGACTTGACAGTTACCATGTCGGGTTTGAGCCGAAAGTGAAACGTGATCATATTGCCATGGAAAGAATGTCGTTCACAGAAATAAGTGACAAGTGACAACCGGTATTTATTTGCTTTTTGTGATATATTGTCACATGATGCAGAAATGATCAAAGTTTGTACTGGACAGCAAAGTCTATGGACATAATTAGAGAGAAAGTTGTGCAAAATGTTTTGGAGCAGATCCTCGACATGCTAATAGTCAAATAAGTTTGTTTCCTTAACACATAACAGAAGAGAATGTTTCAGAAATTGAACTGTGTCTTATGGGAAAAGTGCTAAAACACTCACTATGAGCTTGTACACTGAGCAAATATGTGTATTAAATAAATATTCCTAAATCATAAACACTTTTTTCCTGTGGTTTTGTCTGATGTTGAAAGTGAGGACTTTGCTAATAACTGTTCATAACCGTTTAAATAAATCTCCAGAAAATCCTTGAGTAACATCTGCTCCGTTATTCTTGCCCAACTATGATGCCCACTTGTGTAAAGCATTTTTATAGTGGGATCTCACATCAGATAGCCATGAGCCTACTCATACACTCCCAATGGTACAAATTCTACATTTTGCTCAAATATAAAACCTCAAGTCATTCAGTTTTAACTCTTTCTACACAGAATGTCCCGTTTTTTTTAAATGCATGCAGTAAATCATGCAACAGGATCAATTTATGCAGAGCAACTTAACAGAGTAACTTGCACTGCACACTTTAGTATAATTTTCAGTTTCACTCTGTGGGCACCAGTAGGGCTTTTTGTATAAGTACCATGATGGGTGGTAAAGTCTGTACTGAATCCAATGTTTCTCTTGTTTTTGTTTCATAGGAAATCTCTTCCTGAAATTTTCTTGGAGGCCTTAAAATGTAAACAGTATTACATTAAAATACGATGTGTTGAAGGAGTTTATTGTACTGTTGTCTGTCATACACAACAGAATATGTAACTGTGAACTTTACAAGGATTAAATAAACAGAAAACAAAGCAGTGTCATCATTCAAAGGTGTCTGAGTAGCTCCTAAAGCCTAATCTAGTAAAGAACGATATCCATATTTAATAATTGCTTCATGTTTAATATGTTAATGGAGGTGACTTCTTAGTGACACTATGGGTGCTGCTGTCACCTCACAGTACGGAATCTGGCTGGGTCTGTGTAAAGCTTCCTCCCACAGTTCAAAGAAACGTGTTTTGATTTAGCTGGTGACTTTGTATGATGCATATGGTCATCCTTTGGTGGACTGACACCCTATATGGGTTGTACCCCCCATAGCCTGGTGCCCAGTGGTTGTGAATCAGGACAAATAGTTAATGAAAGAGGATGGTTGGACCTCATAGTTACTATAACCCAAAGGGAGGTGAACATGATGCATTTGAACCGCTCCACCAAAAGCGGAGGTAGACAGCGGATTGTTCACCAGAGTTCTGTAAGCTTGGGGCCGTGTTGCTGTGAGAAAGTGAAAATGGACGGCTGTGTCACCTTCACACACAGCCCCGCAAACAGCACAGCACTCTGGGTAGTGCTACTGTGCAAATGGAAAGTGAGGGTGGGTATCTGCTGCTACACACCTCACCCAGGTTGAGTGACATTTCTGAGAAGGAGCTGTGACTAAGGGAGAGACACCAGTAAGCTCTACAACACAACCGGTTGTTTGTGTAATAATATTATTTGTACACAGCAAGGAAACAATGACAATGTCACATAGTTGTATCGTAACCCCCAGCAAAGAAATCCCCCACCTCTCAAGGATCCCTTTTGATGTCTCACCACACACAGACTGATATCAGAAGAGAGGGTGACAAGTGTCTGTATTGTGGTAGGAAAGTGATTATGTGATGCAGCCATTCTGAGAACAACATTAGTGCGATGGATTTTGCTAGTGCAGTTCCTCTGTTTTCTCAGCTATCCTGTAATGACCTGTTATGTGACATGCAGAGAGCAGCTTGTAAAGAAGCAGAAATTACAAACCACCGAATGAGTAAAAGACATGAGTATGTGTCTTGTCATGATACTTTTGGTGTATCAGGTATGTTACTAGTATTTTACCAGGTTAACCTTTGTTACCCTGTTTCTGGGAAATGGAAGAAGGTCAACAGCAGGATAGACGGACGTGAACATCCCTGAAATTCCTATATATAGGTCATGTAGAAAAAAGCTCAACGTTAATGGTTCTGTAGAATATTTTTCTGCACTTGTACTGAACCTGGAGATCCCAATATGTCCCATATGCTTTTCTGTCTTTAAAACACCTGGCTTTACTGAGTTGTCAAATTTCCATGATGATCAGACATTTCTCGATGGGAAATTTTTTGTGGGAGCATTTCAGGATCTGAAAACGCTTCTAAAATATCGTACCTGTTTTCTGAACTACATTGGCTCCTTTTTGTTTTATGAACAGTGATCATGTTAAACGTGTTCAATTAAACAAACATTTGACTCTTTATTTACTCCTTCAGTTTTACCTAAAGGTCTGTGGTGTAAAAAGTCTGCTTGCTGAGAAAATGTGACCTATATTTATGGTGCCAGCGGGTGGCTGTCAGTGAGTAACAACCGAAGGACAATGAGTGTGTCACCTGCTTCGGCCTGCAGAGGATAGTAAGGCAGGACACTGGGAGGTGGGATAGGTGTGAGAAACAGGATGGGGGGGTCGAGATTCAGGTTCTTTTCTCTTCTTCTTTCCGTTTCACACAACAGTGTTTCTTTTTACTCTCTCCTAATCATTTACTGGAACAGGAGAATTTTTCGCTGACAGATACAATAGGGGAGCCGTAGGTGTGGATTACCTGCCCCTCCCCAAAGTGCACAGTCGGCCCCCCATGTGACACTGCTGTCATTCTGCTACCATCCTCATTGTTTAAAGCAGCTCTCTCATGTTCAGATTAGTGATCAATAATACGATGATCAACACTGTACATTTTCTGGGGTGAATCAGTCAAAAACACCATGAAACCGGAGTTTGTGGAGACTATGTATTTTATTTTCGACCAGTTAAAGTTTTAAAGGAAATTAATAAAAATGTTGAAATAAAAGTATATTTTATTCATTACAGCTATAGCCAAGATTTTTACAGTACCTAGAATGTAAAAGTCTGTATTACTAAGCTTGTATTAATTGTGACTAAGTGGTAAAAGGGTGAAAATCACTCAGAAACCAGTATGTCTTGTTTTGGAAGCTGCAGCTCTATGTATGTATGTATGTATAAAAGTAGGGTTTGAAAAGGTGGGTGTTGGAATTAGCAAATGCTGGGAAGTGGATGGAGGCGAATAGTGTCAATTTTTATTTCATGTTCCCTGTTTGTGTGGGAGAGGAAGAAAAATCACATCCTTTCTTTTTGGACTGTTTCTACCCACCATTCACCGCAGTCACACAGCCAGCAAATATGTGAATGCAAAACCATTTATAGGTTTATTAATGAAATCAACTCGTAACTTTTGGGATAGAAATGGGTTTACATATGCAGCATGAGGGCTTTTAAAAGGGAAAGTGTCACAATGGCTATTCTTTAAGAAAGGCTGTGGAGTAATAGTTGCTTTGTCAACGAAGCCAGTAATAGTGGTTATGTGAAAGCCCCCCCTCTGAGGTGAAATGACAGCCCTGTCCTCTGTTTGAAGAGCCAGGGTGTCCTTCAGAATATTCTTATGAACCGGTTTACCTAACAGATCCATCAAGTGGGACTGGAGGTACAAATGCACTGCATCCTTGTACAGCTGTTATATATGCTCTTATATGCCCAGCTGCTGTGTGCAGTAAATTAAGTTAATTTTATCATTTAAATTTTAACACAGATTCGGTAATTTAAATCTCTATGGCGGATTCTCCTATTTTTGCAAGGAGGCCTCATAAAAGCACCTTTGTAGGCTCTTTCATTTCTCTCTTGTAGAAACTAACATTCTATTAAGCCCCTTAAAGCATGAATGAACATTGGGGCAAACAGGTGACTGTGGTTACCTGCTCAGCTGGGACTTCTGCAGACACACCTCCTCACCTCTGTCAGGTATGTGTTCTTTCACCACACACAAATGAAAATAAAATTTAGCAACCCTCTGCCCTCCTTTTCTCCTGTGGCTGCTGATTTTCTGTTCACACCACTCACTGCAACTTTTAGTTTAGTAAATATGTTTGTTTTTGACAAATACTGTACAATTGTTCTTTAGTTTAGGAATATAGCTATGACCAAAAGTCTGTTCATAACTTGTTTTTCCAAGACCCCACTTGCTTTCCCATTAAGTCACAAAGCTGCACCCTATATTATTTCCAGGTTAGGTCTTGTAAACATTATAGCGAACCAGTTTTACACATGTTAAAAAAAAGTTTTAAAAAGTTCCCTAGAAATCGCTCTAAGGTTGAAGACTGGCTGATGAAAATGTGTAATTTTCATGTTCTTTACTAAGTCATCTTAGAGAGTTAAGCCTCCTTATATGTGTAATGTCACTTGAGCCTTGTTTTTGAAACAGTGTTTTGTATGTCTCACTTATTGTTTCCCTGACAGAGGCTTTACTCCCAGAAGTGTGAAAAAGAAGGAGAGGAAAGAGACCCTCCCACCCTGCGCCATAATAGGTTTCTCAATTGCTCCTGATGCTGCTACAATAGTTTTTTGTGTAAATACCTTTAAAAGCAGAGGCAAGGAGCTCACAGGTACTGATTCTGAACCAGAAACAGGTAAGAGACACACTCGTCTACAACCGGTGTTCTAGAACAGTCTTTCTCTGTGTAGCACATTTTCAATATCGAATACACACACATATATATATATATACTTTTCATCACATTGTATTGTAGGAGTATTAAATAGAATATAAAATAATATTTTTTGAAATATATAATTATGTATAGTAATATATAACCAGTGAGTTGTAAATCAGATAAATAGAAATATTAAGGTCATTTGTGCATGCAGAATTATTAGCTTTGGGATATTTAGGCAGAAGCAAATATCGTTCATAGCATTATTCATAGCACAATCAATTTACTGGTTTATGTCTATTATATAGTAACTGAACTGTAGGTCAAGACTTTTTGCATCCCAGTGGAAGAACTGATTTGTTTTCATGAAAAAGTCCTATTATGAAGGTTTTTACATTTCTATTAACCATTTTATGTAAGTGACCATTTAAAAATCGAATTATAATTAACAGGAATGTAAGGGGTCATATTTTCTTAACTAGAGATGATGCACCCCACCCAGGCTCATTGTAATGCCCTAGAATTTCCGGGACGGGTGGACAGTTATTGTACTTCAACCCCCACATCCTTCATCCTGGGAGGTTCTGTTTTCTATTTGATGAGAGGATATGCTAAAATGTTACATGATGTGTACTACGGGGAAAAGACCTACTAGTAACTATATGAAATCAGTTTTGTGTCTGAAGTTCTTAATGTCTCACTTATCATATCTTTATATAGTAAATCCACAGAAGAAGTTTCTCTACAGAAGCCAAGAATGAAGGCCTCAATGCTGGCTCTGACCCTCCTGCTGGCCTTGGCTTGCGGTAAATTGCCTTCCTGTCTCTTTTTGCCCCATTACATGAAATAATTGCCTTAACAGCCACTTTCGTTGACAGTCTGATGGTTTTGTTTACTCCTTCATACAGCAAGATTTAACTGTGCAATAGGAGTTTTGCATTAGGCAATTTAGAATATATGATGATAGGTTTGCTTTTGTAAGTTACATTATTATTGAAATACAAATTTCCTGAACAAGCTAACAGATGATGGGATGACAATGAACAGGTGTAGAACACTTTAAATGCTGTGTCTATCCTGCCAGGAGAGGCACTGAAGTGCAACCGCTGTCTTGGAAAAGGTTGCTTTAAAACCGTGGAGACCTGCAGCTCAGCCTATGATGTTTGTGCCTCAGTTATATTCTTACCTCCCAATCGTGAGTGACCCCCCCCTGCTCCCTGGAGTCCATTTTAATGCATATAGGAGTGTTTCATTTAATATACTTTCATAGTCAGACCTCTTCTATAGAATTTAAATTAGTGTCAGTCTTGTGTGAATTTAAGTTTGTTGTTTCTCTGTTCTCAGCCATTAACTTCTTCCAAAGATGCATGAAGATGTCAGAGTGTGAGCTCTTGAAGAACATGCCCAGCATTAATGCCATCTGTTGCCAGTTCGACCGCTGCAACTGAATTCCATCATCATGAAGGTCCTCTGTAGTCTTCGACTGCGATGCAACGGCAAATGGGCTGAATCATGAGTGTTCTTTACATTAGAAGCTTACAGATGAAAACCCTCCTGCAAATCTGATTTTCTCATAAATAAAATTTGAAAAAGTTTTTTTGACTTCATGTGCTTTATCATTATAACATACCTGTATCCAGAGGGCCAGAAAGCCTGAGGTGAGGAGCATTTGTCCCCTAGATAAAGCAAAGGTGGGGCAAATGATACCGTTTTTGGGAAACGGGTCGTGATAAAATACATAAGTTTCCATGATTGCACAATGCTGTGATTTTAAAGCATTACTAATATTTTATGGGAAGCTGGTTAAAAAAGCCATTAAAACATATTCAGCTTGTTTTATTTTCAGGGTGAAATTGACATATATGAAACACCTGAATTAGTGTTGAAGTGACTATCCTAAATAAAAAAAAATAAAACTTAAAGCCCAAAGAGGAAGCCTCAAGCTGCTCATCTGAAACACTTCTGCACTCAGATGGTCTGCTGTTTCACTTCAGCAGGATCATGGGTGTTTCTGATTCAACTTGGAAAATTCAAGAGTTGCACGGTAATTTCAACTCTAGTTTTGAGGTATCTGTTTGAGAAAATTGTGTTACCGAGGGAGACTACAGACACTGACTCATGCTGAAACTGGAGCAGGTTTAGGCATTTTGATGGCTTACTGTGAAGCTGCCGCTAGTCACAAAGCTGGGAACATTTGACTGTTTACACTCAGCCTTCCTTTGCCATACTGAACTCAGCTGATTCCTTCAAACACCAGAAAACACCCAAAGAAAACATTCAACTGTCACAGTGGATAGCCCACTGGTAGGTGGGCATTTCATCATTTTGGAAGTGGTCTGGTATGATTTGGGGCACCGATTAGAGCCAACAGTTTACAGAAAAAACCTAAAAAGGAATTATTATGATGAATTATGAAATGTGTGTGTTGGTGGCTTAAGTAACACTGTAGTTGAATTGATTTTTCAAAACTTTTATGCAAACAGAAAATCAAAATCTGGACTTTAAGGGAATCATTTTCAGGATCTCTTATGTTTTATTTTATTTGATGGATATAATTTAATTAACTTCAATGAAGATGATGGCCATCTTTGGGATCGATGTCTAGAAAGTGACAAACCAGTGGTGATGTGTTTTGGAGCAGTTCTGTACAGTTCTGCTCCATATACCCTCCTGTCCAAACCCACAGCGCTTAGTAACTCACAAGTGCTGCAGTTCTTTCACTTCTGGCTATGTGTTATGTCACAATTTAGCACAAAGAAAAAGAGAAAATGTGCACACTTGTTTTAAAAAGTAGTTTTTAAAGTTAAAGCAGATTTTTGAAGTCGAAACTTGACAGTGTTTCTTGTGCAGAGACAAATGCAACAACCAGTTAAACCTCAAACTCTTACACTTATGACGATATAACAATTAGGGGTTTTACTGAAGGTCCCCAAACATCTGCATCTTGTTTATGTTATTAATATCTGCATGCATTTATGTGTGTGTCTGCATCTGTGCGTTTTGCAAACGAAGACAGATCACAACCCTTCAGTTTTCTCTTTTGCTGTTTTGTGATCTTGAACAGGAACATCTAGTTGGACAGAATCATGAAAGCTTTACATTTTTGCCATCTTGCTGGCTTTCTCTTTCCATGAGCTGATTTGCTGTCCCAAGAATCTCCCAAGAATCAAGGTGGTTGTATTATTTCCCTATTTATATAAATATTTCTGCCATCTTGTCTAGATGTACAGTTACTGCAGACACCATGTGCAACAGTATAGTATATAAACCTTTGGAGTCCAGTCTAGAACATGATAGATGGGAAGAGGATTCAGAGGCTCTATCCCTGCAGGAGAAGCTCTCCAATGCTACCTGTGTTCCTCCAAGGACCCAGTTGTCCCCTGTGTCCCCAGCATACTGGAGGGTGCTGCATACATCACTGGCTGTGCAGCTGTCACATTCACATCATGTGGGTATCTCACATGTCTATGAAATGGCAAAAACCTTGTGTGCAACACTTCTGCTCATTGTTGTACATGTGTGATGATAACAATAACTACTGCAGTCCACAGAGCTGTACCAGAAAGCGTCACTCTCTGCAGCACCAGTAGCACTGACAGTACTTCATACAAGCAGCCATTTTAAGGTGATACAGTTTGGTCACATATAATGTGTTTTTACCACTTTCGCCCTGGGCAGCACCAGGTAACTCAGCTAATGTTGTTGAAGGGTTTTCTTGGTTCACTGTGTCTTCACAGTGACATACGTATTTCTCTGGGAACGCACAACGATGTCCGCTTGTGAAAACTAGCACCAGTTCTGTTGATGCTATCTGCTGGTCACTTGTTTGTTTATCTGTCTCATCCACTTCAGCTACACATTTCACTCATCCTTCTTCTGTTTTACTATTTTATTGTCCTCGCTGTTATTGCCAAAGCTGTTCGTACTGCTACTTCTCCATCTCTACGTTCAGCAGAGGAAGCTACCAGAAAACAAATGTTCTGCAACTATATAATCCTTTTTTCTCATACTTAGGATATGAATTGATGAAAACTTTACTACACTAAAATCATTATTAATCAGTTTATCATTTGTATTTTACCAAACTAGGGTCATGCTGTCATAGGTTTAACAACAAAGGACCTCCGAGTTCTGCTTGTTTTGTGTTCTCAACATAAAGAAAGAATTTACAACTGACAAAGTGGTATTGCTGCTATGACATTTTTGATTTCTTTTGAACAGATGTTAAATCAAGGTAACTACAGATCAACACATACCTAGAACTGGCTTTTTGAGTGAGAAACTGATGTCTGTTTCCCTTTTCGGCACATTCCTTTCAGATGTTATCTATCACAGTTTTTTGAGAAAAACACAGGAAGTTGCCTTTCAAACCAGCATCATTTAAGCCTTCTTACAAAGTGAGCCTTCACATTTTTCATCTTCATAGACTCTGTGCTGTTCTTATTTCATCTTGTTGCTCATGTGCTGCTGGGAATTATTTTCATGCTCTTAAAGGATAAGCATAAACATTCAAACGGATTTATACATCATTCTAATGAAGGCTTATATTGCTCATATTGTAGCAAAGGAAGGTGTCATATTATTCCATTGCTCTAAAATCTTAAAACAAAATGGTCACACTTTGCTCACAAGAGAAATTAGCAGTATTAATTATTTATAAACTGCTCTATGTTGCAAAACAATAAGCTGATAAATTCCCGTAAGTGGCAAGAACAACTATATGGAGGTATAAAAGCACTGAAATGTGTGAGTGCAGCTGGTGCCTCCTGCTTCCTTCGTTTTTGTTGCCTCTCCAATTTAATTTGATATAGAACACTAACAAAACTAAGTATTACTTCACCTCAACTGATGTTTCAGCTGTCAAACGACATTTTGTACAACCTGTAGGACTTGAGCTTTGGAGGAGTGAAAATGCACACACCTACACTAAGTTCTCGAACCCCTGTCCCTGCAGAGCGGAAGGTGTCATGTGATTGACAGGAACGGAATGGTAACCCTCAGACAAAAAGGGTGGAAGCGGGGAGCACAGCAGCAGGTGGCTTCGCACAGAGGGTGACGGGGTCGCGTCTCTCAGGGTTTCCCTGCTGGCGGTGCGGGAAGAATGGTCTCCATCTGGACTGCAAAAACATTTTACCTCCTGAGTTTTTGTTTTCTCTGGAGGCCTATGAATGGTGTGTATGCTGCAGTTTCATGTCAAATATTTTAACGTGCTGAGTTTCTTAAATGCAATATATGTTTACTGTAAATTTTTGTTTCGTCGATGCTTTCTTTGTAGATATTATTAAAATGTTTTGTTGTTCAAGACGTAGTGCTGTACTTTTAAACAGCTGAAATATTTAAGTAGTTAAATTTAAGTAAATTGTTAGCTACAAAATTGTGTCTGGCCTAATACGAAAGATATATGTATGTGTACATTTATAAAGATAGCTAAATAGAGAGGCAATGTGTTAATGGGGTGGCAGCATCGTAGAACGATCACATTTGTGTGGTGCTGCATCAACATGTAACCTACTTCTCTGACAGTGAATTAAAAATACCACAACAGCACGTTATATGTTTCTTTAAGCCTCTTATTTCCACCTTTTCAGATAATTTAAATAATTTTTTTTCCCAGTCTTGACTGCTTAAAGTCAGCATTTTGTTGTTAGTGAAACATATGTTAAAAATGAATGTCACTGTATCCACGTGAATCCAACGTAAAGCATAAATCCATTGTTTAAACACAAAAAGAATGATTTTTCGTCATCAATTTTAACATAAGATGCATAAAATAATAAATTAGAGTGCATCTGAATAGAGTTTTAAAAACAGTAAGCAAGTTTTATTCATGTTATCATCGAGCACCAACGTTCCCAAAATGAGTACCATGAACATTCTGAGTTCCACACCCGGCACGTTCACAGTGTTTTACCTTCATGCACCGTGCAAAACAGTTGACGTGTTCACTTTTCCACTACGACTGGTTCTCTAATGTGACATTTCTTGAAATGTGATTTTTCGGATTATAAATAGTGGGTAATACTTGTATTACAATTGGCACTTTCCATCTAAAGTAACCTCAGGCCCCCTCCTTTCAAGTCTCGCCCACAGGAGACTGTCTGCACAGATCCCAGGCAGCCAACTTTTCTCTGCAGCCGCTGAATGGTACCTACCCTTCCGGAATGTACTTCTGAGACACCCCGCAGGCCAGGGGCATTAACAGTAGAGACATGATGTTTAATATTACCACAGTTCCATATTCCTCTCCCCAGCAGCAGTACAAACCTGCCGTGTATATTATTATTATTATTATTATTATTATTATTATTATTATTATTATTATTATTATTATTACTACACTAACACACGATCCTGTGTGACACTGGGAAAGGAACATATGTCATAGATTTAGACCTTTGGTTCACTCTGGGCCCCTGCGGCCTGAGTAGAGTTAGGACTACACTGGCATAGACTGAGGAAATGTTATTAACACTTTGCTGCTTAAGTCATTCATTTTTAAACAAATGCCTCACTTTTCCGTGCAGAACAGTTCTTCCAACTGGACCGCACAGCCAACATAGTGTGCCATAACAGCACAGTGAAACAGATCATTTACAACATCTGGAACCTCCAAACGGCAGCAGACAACTGCTGCATCGCATGGCATGTCAACGAAAGCCAAATCAACACCTGCCGCGGTGGGAAGAAGCTGAAGAACGGAACAAAGGGAGAGTCTTACTTGTACATCCCCCAGTTCACACGCAACGACGAGGGGCTCTATACATGCGAGACTTCTTACTGGGGAGGGGGTCACGCTGCTAAAATACAGGTATCTGCAATAGGTAAGACAAAAAAATCTGTGCTACGTTTATATTTTAAATTGCCCAATGTACAAATTCCACACATTCTGTTTAAATTTTACTGAAGTTAGGTGTTTCATGATTCCAACCCCCTTGAAAGTGAAAGTGTTAGTTTGACTTTTACCTTTTACCTTATGACTAATGACCACTAACACGATTAAAACAGTTAAATGTTTTTAGTGGTTTGGAACTTCAGTCTCTGGTTTGTTATCAGTCCCTCCAGAGATCTCCATTAAGCTGGAGCTGCATCATGACAGGAGAGTGGCTGTGTGTTTGGCGGCTGGGGGTAAACCCGCAGCCTCCATCTCTTGGAGCGGCATGGTAAACCTGACTGAGAAACCAAATTCGACACGCAGCTCTGACGGCACCTTTACTGTGGAGAGTCGCTTGGTCCTTCCCAAAAACGCTTCAGATGACAACTTCAAGTGCATCGTTACCCACCCCAGCTGGGTAGAAGCATACGTGAAAGAAATCCCCCTCCCCAGAGGTGAGTGTCAGCCCCTATTACTGAGTGATATTTACTGTTCTCATGATTTGCCTGCTAACTTAGTTACTGAAGGTAGAAGGTTCTGACACCACACTTATGCACAAAAGGACACTGGGGTAAATCCCCATAAGGAGCTTAGTGAGCTAAAGGCCATTTACAATTTCGCTGTGTGTGGGGCTTGCATGACCTCCCGGTTTCTCCCTGTCCTCCAGTTTCCTCCCACAGTCCAAAAACGTGTGTTCCTGTTATTTTGTTGACTCTAAACTTGCCGTAGTGTGTGACTGTGTGACTGACTGTGTGTGGCTGCTATGTGATGGTCTGCTTGACTGAGACTGAGTTATAAAGGAGCACAAAACTGTAGATGAAGGATAAGAGAATGAGAAATGATGCAAGTCACTGTTATTAAAAGGTGTACATATTTGTCCAGGAGATGGAGTTCCATGGAAATGGATTGGAATTTGCTTGGCTTCCATGGGCCTCATAGTGCTTCTTCTTGCCAGCATCTGTCTGACATGGAAGCATCTGAGCAGGTAAGAGGTCAGATTGTTATGTTTAAGTTAAATTTTTTACAAAAATAATACACACGGAAGAGATGAATCAATGTTGTTTGTTTTTAAATGTCTTTCATTTGCCTTGTTCAGCATTTTAGTCCAACACTGCTGCAAGGTCAATAAGCCACCAAAAGAAGAAGCTCTGCAGAAACAGGTAACGCAGAAACAGAAACATGTACGTCTTCATGGTATTAATATCATATAATCAAGGTTGTGATAAAAGGAATGAAAAGGGAAGAATGGTGTAACTGTCATTTCAAAATAAAGTTACTGTGTTCATAGCCAGGAAATTAAATATTGTTAAATACTTCCTTAATGTCAGTGTTAGAGAATTATACCCTTTTATAAACTCTTCTTTGTGTTTGATGTGAATTCAGCCTAAATATTTGCACTTAATTACTTTTTACATTAATGTAATATGTTCTGATGCTCATGTACTAAAGCAATCACAGTGCAAAAAATACATTGATATATATAGAAATGAGATTATTTGCAAACATACTATATTAATTATTTACAGGATGTGGAGGAATTGGAGCTGCAATCTGGTTACGTGCAACGTGTGAACTCCATCTACAACTCCTCAGCTGACTTGTGCAACCACTAAGATGCATTCAGAAGCAGGCACAGCAACCGCTTGCTGCCAATAAATTCAACCACTGAGAGCGAGAAAAGGAAACTCGCCACAGTGTAGGATATCTGGTGGCTCATCATGGAAGCTCTTGTAAGCACAGTGCTGTTTGTGGGCTTTTGTGCAGAAGACGAAAATGTGACACTGCGGGTTCTAGTAGAAAGCAAAGACATGCATGAGGCCCTACATTCTTCTGAGATCACAGAAAATCTCAGAACTCAGCCTGGCAGCAGAAGGAAAAAGACTGTTTGCAGAGAAAAAAAAAATGGCTCGGGTGAAATGGAAAGACAGCAAACATTTGAAGGAAACTGTCATGACCTACTTAGACTGTTCATTTTCAGAAAACTTGTGATCAGAAAATCAGTCTGACCCTGACTCTTTTCTTGGCCTATAATACTGGTTATTTTTCCATTAGGAAAGTTGTGGCCTCAATGGAATATATTAAAAACACCTATTGTCTACAAGACATATTATATTTGAGATTTAATGTCATCAGTAACTCTAATTCATGTTTAGTTGTACCAAAGGTAAATACACACCACAGATAAATTTTTATAATTTTTGCATGCAATTTAATAACCTCAGATATTAACTGAAAAGGCAGCAGCGAATGAAAGAAAAACAAAAAAAAACAAAAATTCTGCGTCAACATTAATAGCGTCTTTGTTAGGGTGAGGCGACATCTAGTGGAGGAAAGTAGAAGTTCACATTAGATGCTGACGAGGTTCCAGCTGCACTACGAACCACTTAAGTAGTTTTATCTATTTGAATATTACGTGATTCCTACGTGATTAGTTTCAATTTAAAAGTTTCACAGCAGCGCATTTTATAGAAATATTACACTGCGGTAAACGTGATTATCCTTTTAAACAGACAAAAGCAACGTGAAGGCAAGAATAGAGCGGCAGAAGCACAATAAGGAGTTCGTGCTGAACGATGTGGTGTAAATTTACAGTATGTAAAAACTTTGAAAACAGATTAGAACAGTTTGGCACCATACTTGATGATGAACTCATATCTAAGGATAAGACCAAAGATATCAGCAGAAGTGAAAAATCCTGCAGGCTGAAAGAATTGCTATACCTTTCCTTTTGTATGCTGGTTTCATTCATTTGGAGTTAACAAAGTTCATCATCAAAGTGCAGTAAAATGGTTAAAATGAAATATGTGTAAATATCATCTCTTGATTTATTGACAATTCCAAGTGATCAAAATACCAGGAAGAAGGAACAGGAGAAGCTGGATAAACACCAGGGATTGAGAGAAGAACTCCAGAGAATGTGGAAGGTGAAAACTAAGGTGGTCTCACTGGTGATAGGACCACTCCTCCACTAAGTTGGAGGAGAAGCTCCATCAAATCCCAGATATGACAGCATGGGTCTCGGTGAAGAACAGCACAGTCCTAGGAACAGCAAAAATACTGCGCTGTACCCTCAACCTCCCAGGCCTCTGACAGGAAGATGAGCTTTTATTGCTCTCCATGTATATGTATATACAGTGTAACTTAAGGACTCTTGATGGATAGTAGTGGCAGGTGGTGGTGTGGTGTCCACTATGCCACCCAAGCAGTCTTTATGAACGCATATACACACATGGGATACATAATATATGCATTGCTACTCCAACCTGATGTGAAGAATGATGGAATTGTGAATAAGGAAGAACACATCATAAAGGAGGAGGAGCTTAGTTGGCCCTTTCATGATTCACGAGTAAAGATGTATAAGGTGTTCACTCTCTTTCCTTCCACAGGTTTTTACGAGGGCAGGTAAGCCAAAAAGTATCAGCAAAAACCGCTGCATCCAGTAGTATCAAAATATAAATCTTTTTGACTTACCTTTGTCGTCTGTGGGAGCTACAAAATGAGCACCTCCAGAAGAGCACAGTCAGGTCATTGTTTGCTTTATTTGCATGGAAAAAACAGTTTGCCCACTGAAACCACAATGGTGTGCCAAGCAAGATTTTAACTGCCAAACAAACAGATAATGACAACTGAATAACTGACATACCAGAAGCTTCTCTGCAATGTTTATATACCTGTGGTTTGTAAACACACTGACAGCCAGTACAGTTTTCCGCATTTGTAGGTGTGTCAGAGTTGTAAATGTAAATAAATACAAATATTGTTATTCTTAGGAATGGGGGTCCTGGCTGATGTATGTATACTTCTTGTGTTTGTTTGGCATTGTTTAAATGCAAATAAAAGTATATATTTTTTAAAAAAGTATAGTTTCTATAACCATAACTGTTATGTGTTCATCAAACTAGTTAAGCTCTTATGATGCGAAACTGTGTGGCATGAAAATGTGAAGGGGCTGGGTTTAATTTATCAAGCAATTTTTCTCCTCCTGGATACATCTAGGAAAAAGGGAAAACTGGAGACACCGGACCCCAAGTGTGGGGTCGGAGGTCACGGAAGTAGTGTGTAAACAGGCGTACTGTATGTCACCTCTCCTGAGTCTCGACACACCACTAAGTTCAGCCAGTATGCAGAAAACCCATATCTCTGGGAGACATCTTTGCAAGTCTTGTTTACTCAAATGCTAGCAAGAGTTTCTGCTGTATAGCATTAGGCACGCAATGTCACAATTTTTCTGCTTCTTTATTAGATATCATTAACTGAAGCTGTACCAACATCACAAAGTGGATCATAACTTCATGAGGACAGTCCATCTATTTAAATGTGAATTTTGTGAGAAGATCCCAAACTGGGGAGCAGGTTTGGACTCATGCACAACATGACAAAAGTTTAATGAAGATCAAGCAACAGAGAAGTTGTTTCTTCTTCCTTAATGCCAAGGGAACTGGTTTTCAGTGTCTGCAGGGTACAACTAACAGGCAGAAATCCATATAGCTGCATAAAAAGTATTAGAAATTGACAAATGACTCAGGAAATTATCAAAAGCACTTGGAAGAGAAGAATTATTGACTCCAAAGAACAAACATTTGATCGTATTTCTGCGGTTGTGCTCAGAATTCAACTGACAGTAACAGAAAGCCACAAAACACTGGAGTGCATTGCTGTCACAAACTCAGCAGAGGGACTCTAGTTCTCTCAAATGAATCTCTCAGATGAACTGCAACAATTTTATTCCAACATTGCAGCTCTTGAGCGCATTTTTTGTTAAAAGTCAAAGCCAAACAGAAAAATTGTTGTTACAACCAAAAATAACAACACCAGAAAAAGCAGTTCTTCTTATTTATTTTCTACTTTTTCCTCACTAAACTTTCTAGTAGTCTATAAATTTCACTTCCCCTTTCACATATTTCAGATATTGTACTAACTTCCTGAATGGTGCACACTATGCAAAGACATAGAAGAATTATTTACATAATGCAAATACAGTGATACATATTGCACATATGATTTAAACTCCTCACTCTGTGCAAAAAAACTGTTACATGCAAAGTCAAAATAAATTTATTCTTTGCTGAATCTCTAAATGAACAGAAGTTACTGCATTTACACAGTACTTGCATAAGAATGGCATGAATATGTACTATTTTTTCTTAAATTTAACAGAATAAAAATTAGCAGTTAAGATGATGGGTGCAGAAGTTTTGGTATTAAATAACACTGGTTTGCACAAATTGCAGCTTGCAAGCAGAAGACTCTTTCTCCTGCTGTCTTGGGAAAAAGATTCTTTATGGAGCTTTTCTAGCTCTGTTTGGATGCCATGAATATTAAAAAGTAGCCAAGGGTTTCCGGTGGACGTTTATGTGTGCAACATGTGAGTGCCATTTAAAGACTGTTAGATTTTTACCCCTATAAATAGGTTAATTTAGATTTTTTTTTTCTTTGAATGCATCATATACATTTTGCCTTCGTCTTCTGACGTTGTAGTCAGGTAAATGTCCGTTCCATGAGCCCACAACCCTTTCTGGTGGTTAGTTTGTGTAGTTAGGATGCTGAATTTTGCTCTGTGGTTCCCTGAAGGTTTTCCTTCTGACAGCCCACTCTGCTGGGGACCAGTGCACCACTATTCCTCTGTCACCGCAAATTTCTGCACACAGGATCTACTTTGCAGAGATAAGTTTAACATCAGTCTTTTTCTCCATCTTTCAGAACCTTCCCTTGACTTCGCTTTAATTTCGTCAACATGTTTCAGACAGTGGAAATCACAGATCGTAACAATTCAGATATCTTTTTGTAACGTTCCGCTCATTTGCACGTCTACATTAGCTGTGTTTTCAAGTCCTCTGTCAGCTCTTGGTGGCACAGCATCCTGCAAGAACATTATTATTTATAGATATTTATAGACTGTTTATTCAGGTCTTGAGCTGTTTTAATTTAAGACATATATAGTACAATTTGGAACCTTAAAAAGAATTAATGAATCAACAAGGGTGGCTAATTTTTGAAGCATCACATTCAGTTTTATTTTTTTCAGTCTGTCAAATTCAGCAAATAAATAGCAATTGTGCTTTAAAGTAACAAAATAACGTTAAATAACAGTTTCTCAGGGGTGCTCAAACTTTTTCATAGAACTATGAGAAATTAAAGAATGAGCATGAATGTGTCACTTGCCTCAGGACCACCTGAGTGCATGTGTTTACATTACAAAGAACAGTTAATAACGTTCAGTTTCTCACTTGTTTAAAAATGTACTGTATATACAATACTGCTTTTGCATCAAAACCTTAAAATATTTAGTATCTCAGAAAAGCCTGCATGTATGTATTTGCAAATCAGTCTAAGTTATCGGTTCAGCATACACAACACATAGCAAATTAAAAGTTTGGCCCGTATGGAAATGTTCAGAGTACTAGCATATATACTGTCAACAGTGTAAAATGTATGCATTTCCATCCCTAAAACATTTATAAAATGTAAGAAATGTTTAAAAGACCACAACATTTAACTGAATCCACCATGAGCAGACAGACTCAGATGAATGTAAAGGCACTGATATGTACAGTCCACTGTCACTGTGGGGGGTGACGGATCAGCTCATGAGAACGTAGTCATCTGTGGAATCCTGCAGGATGGTGGCCACGTGAGTGGTCTTGCTGGGTATGTTAACAATGGCGTAGTCACAGCTGTTGTCTGTCTCCAGTTGTATCTCCACAGCTTCACCATTATTGTGCTCAATGGTTGCATACAGCACGTCTTCTGCTGCCACTTTTCCGTCCTGGCAGAAAACAGGCACTTCTGAGCTCATGGTTCTGAATGTTCACGGCATAAGACACTCTGACAAAACCCTACAGCTTACCACTGTCCCTTTAGGGTATTTTCTGGAGTCATGATCCTATCTGGTTTTGGAAAAAATATTTGACTGTGTACTGGATACATGGGACTGCATTTGAATACGAGGCCTTTTTCTGTGAGTGTGTGAGATGGCTGCATGGCCAGTGTTTTCCCCTGGTTTCTGCCCACAGCGTTGTTTGAAGCTTTACCAAGTGATATGATCTTTATTAGGAAGGTGCAAGCATCTCAGGTACGCCGCTCACTGCAGACCCACAACCAACATGAGGCCTGTGACCCAGTCTGTGACAGTATGAGAAAGAGGCTGGTAGAGCAGTGCAGGTATCAGGATGCGTCACAGTCGCAAAACAACCGCAACTAAAAAGCGGTGTTCTGTTTTCATCCCTGCAGACCATAGCGCTGAGCATTGATGCCCCGCAAACTGGAATATCTTTGTTCTGCACATCTCTGCACCCATGTATGATTTTAAACCTGAAATGTAATTTACTAGGAAGGCTTGACTGGCTACTAATCTGACTTTAGATCATTTTTAGGTTTTAGCTTTAGTCTTAATGACTTAATGAATACAAAATCAGTATTATACTTTCCTGTATGTATGCTGTTTTTTGAATTGCATATAAAAGACTTTTTTATGAAGTCAAGTTCCTTTATGTATGTTAAAATATTCCTTATGGGATCTGTTTGATTTCAGAAGCCGGGCTGACAGTTCACTGTACGGCCTTAGCATTCCCTGATGTTAGTAAGTCTCATAAACCAAATTTATTTGGGCAGCTGTAGGTTAATGATAAAAACTCCCTGTTGTCACCACTTTTGTTGTAAGCTGTCAGTGTGACCAACATAATACGCTTACTGCATACTGCATGCATGTATAAGGAATTTTAAGTCTGCCTGCATTTTGTGTAAGCATTACGGAAACAATACTGACTTAAACGGACAACAACAAAATGCATTGTGAATAAAAACAAACGACTGTGGAGGACATGTAGGACCCCTGTGGCGGTACTTACATTCTCCCCGGCTGGAGCGTCTTTGGCTTCAGCCCCTGGTCACAGACACAGAGCTGAGTTAGGAACCCGGGGTCACTGAGGCACTTCACATACATAAATACAGTGCCTCTCATTTACAACACTTTTTCCCCCATAGACACTCCAACCTTCTGCTACTTTATTTACACTGTTATACAGCAGCACCATTTTTACTACAGCAATGGAGGATAAGTCCCTTGTTTAGGGGGATGACAGCAGGAGGTGGGCTCTAAGTCTGGGTAGAATTGTGAGAGAGCAGCTCTATGTGCTGCCTTAAAGCATCCATACATTATACCAAGAGGTAAATATTCTCTATGTGAGCAAAGTAAGATGTTTAGCAAGAATTTTACCATTTTTTTCAGCTTCGAATTTGAAAGAGAAAATGACTGCGACTCAAAAAAGAATTGTGGTGCTGTCCGGCTCATTCGTCTGTAAATGCTCGACTTAGTAAAAATGGCTGATATTTGTTACGTGAGCAACCTGTGCAAGGAGGCTCTGTAAAGCAAGAGAGCCAGCAGAAATCCAGTCACATCACTGCAGTGACCGTCAGTCAGGAAAACACAGCCTTACCTCCCGAGACAGCCTTTCTTCTCCTGGAAAAACATAAACGTGTTTAAGGTTTCGAACAGACATGCGTTCACATACATTCCGGCTGTTACCGAAAAACAGCATTAGTGTATCGTTTGGTGCTGCTTTCTACAGCAGACACGCAGGGCTGAGAGCTGACAAAAACTGGCAAAACTCTGCGCTCAGAGAGAATTTGCTTCTAGCAAAGTACAACTTTTTGTTATATTGTGTTTTGGACGTGAATTGCAGAATGAGGTGAGAGAAAGTTTTTATATGACTTCCATTAGAACGACCTGAGTTGTGCTCCTGTATTAAACTTCTTCTTTGCTATTTTTACAGAAAACAGTGCGTGTGATGCAAGTGTCCCCTTTACTAATGTGCTGGTGTCGAGCACGTAGTGTTTAAGCATGATTTTAAACATGTGAGGTGTGGGGTGTTTTCCTCTGAGGCCACCGTCACCCCACCAGTGAGTGACACATTCGGTTCAAAGTCGACTGCACAGCAAAGCCACCACAAGTTGGACCTTTCCAGTTTACAAAACCCTAGTTGTCCTTATGATCCTGCTTTCAGTTTCTCTCTCTATTGCACTTTTAAAAATAAATTGTTTACTGCTCACCTCCTGCACAAGTGGTTCCCCATAATTCTGCCTCAGGTTCAAAGGTCACAGCATGCCAGGCTCTGGAGGACGATGCCACAATGCCAGCTGCCGAGTGGAGAGTATTACAAGTGGCGATGTCCCAGTGTTCACATTCGCCTGCAGTCACATCAGTGACAGCAAATCACGCGAGAGAGAAAGAGAGAGAGAGAGCGAGAGAAAGACGGAAATAAGGCAGAGATACAGGGAGACAGATAGAGAGATGGAGAAAGACAGAGAATGAGACAGATAGAAGGAGAGAAAATGAGAGCGATGGCGAGAGCAAGAGAGACAGAGACAGTGAGAGAAAGAGGGGGAGGCCGATAGATGGAGCGAGAGCGATAGAGAGATGGTGAGAGAGACAGAGACAAGGGTGAAAGGCAGATAGAGGAATGGAGAAAAAGAATGAGATGGAGAGAGAATGAGAGAGAGACTGAGATGAAAAGAAAGAGAGAGAGAAACTAGGCATCACAGAGAGGAAGATGACTGGCTTCCTGTGCAGTGGATTTTTTTGTGCCCTTCATGACACGAACTGCTTAGTCATCCACACCGTCAAAACTTTGCAACGTCACTCTCGCACAAAATACTCACACTCATTTGTTATATTTATTTGCATGGTTTCCTCTAGTTTTTCTAGCACATTCTTTTGTGTCTGTCACACTCGAGGCAAATGCACCCTGACATTGTTCTCTAACTGAGTCTTGCAAAATAGATTTTCACCACTCACACTTTTTCATTCTCCTTTGCAAGCCCTGCAAAGGATTGCAGGCAAGCGAGTTTATTTGTTGTGCAGTTTGTCAGTGTGTTGCATCTCTGCATTATGCTTTAGGTGAGCAGAATTGCATGCAGTTCTGAGACCCTGCAGCACTGGAGGGAAAGAATTTGAGGAAACGTAATTTTGGGTCTGTTCTTTCATCTGAGCCCATTAAAACGTCTTCTGCCAACTTGACTGCCACCTGGTTTTAATGTGTAGCTCTACTCACATCAGCATGTTTCTTCACAGACAACCTGCAGCGCTTCATGACTCCAGAGGAGGACACTGTAATATCTGGGTATTGTTGCCATGTCTCTGTTCTCTAACTTGTTCTTTATTAAAAGCCTACAGTGAAAATCAGAACCACAATTAATATGTAATCTTATCAGGTCCTGAATTGCCATTTACTCTCATGGGAGACAAGTCTCAACCATAATGTCAAGCCTATTTGTATAGTTTCTGTAAAGAAATTTCTTTGCAGCTACACCCAATGACTCAGTATTGTACTTTTTTAGGCCTGGATCTCCCACAGGCCATGTACAGTCATGTACAGTGCCTTTGTGAAAGCATTCACACCCTTGGAAAGTTATCAGTGTTGCTTAGATTACAAATTATACTTCCACATATTTTTCCTGTCAGTATTTTTACATGTTCCAACACTATGTTTTCAATGCCAAATTAAGTTAGGTTTTTTTGTAATGAAAATTATTCAAACCCTTCACATTAATATTTGGTAGCGCCACCTTTTGCTGTAGTAATATTAAGTGTTAAATATCTACCAGCTTTTTAGACCATTCAGGAGTTTTTTCCACCCCATTCATCTAGGCAAACCTGCAGCAGGTTGTCCTGGATGGTTAGATGATGCTTGTGGATCACAGTTTTCAAATAAGACCACAGATTCTCTCAAGACTTTGACTGGGTCACTGTAAGAACTTCACTCCAGTGCTCCTGTGGCCTTGTGCTGGGGATCACTGTCCTGCTGAAAGGTGAACTTTCTCCCAAGGTTCCATCACTTCTTAGACTGAAGCAGGTTCTCAGCAGTATTGCATCACCACTGCATCATACTGGCACCACACACTTCATTGTAGGGATGGTGTTTCTTGAGACATGGGCAGCGTTAGGTTTGCACCACACATGGCGCTTTCAATTTTGACTTATTCTCAACTGACCACAAAACACTTTACAGTTTCTTAGCTGGGACATTCTTCTGCTCTCTAGCAAATTCCAGACATGCTTAGATGTCATCATTTTTGAGAAACAGCCAGTTTTATGCCATGATCTTGATACTCAGGACTTTTTCAGCTTTCCTCCAAAACCATGTACTTGTTAGAAGCCAGTTTTTCATCTATGGGAACTTCAAGTTTCCAGAGCTCAGGTGTCTGAATAATTATGCAAACAGCATGTTTCCGTTTTTTTATTGTATTTAAAATACCTGGAAGTGAAAGACTTATTTTGCCTCTGACAATGTAGTATCAGAGCATGAGTTCACAATGGAGATACTGAACACAAAATAATGCTTCAGTATAATTTATAATCCATTTGGATTTGGAAACTTTTGCAAGGACCCGTATCTTGTCTTCCTGCATTGAATGTGCCCACTTTTACCTCGTCTGCCTTTCAAAGTCTTCGATTTCACCATCTTATGATACAATGATGCAGCTTCACCTTTACTGATTGTTGACTCCCCCCTTTGGCAAGTAATGGAATACCATTTGTTAAGATACTGTAGTCAAAACAAGCTTTTTCAGATGGTCAACACTTCACCTACTTTTACAAAAGGAAATAAAATGGCTCAGCATGACTACATGTACCTGACAGTGATGGGAACTGAGAACGACTTTATTTATGTGGGTGGCTCTCAGTGGCTCATACTTCTCCCAGCTGCTATAGTCTCTTCTTTCAGAAGCAAGGTCCTTGAGCAGGAAGCAAAGCAACACCTCGCCCACCAAGCTGAGCAGACATGAGGCATTTATCACACTTCCTGCCTTCAGAACACTTCAGCAACTTAAAGTAATACGAACAGCAGTAACTAACTGGCTATTTGCCCCTCTCTTCTTGCAGTTTATGTAAGCAGCCAGCTGTTGGGATGTTCCTCACCTGGATTATCCAGTGTGTCTTCTGGCTCCAACTCTGGATTTTTACACATGGTAGGCTGGTCCAAATGACCTTCTCAAATATATGTGGTTGTAATTGAGCGGAAACTGCAGCTGAGGTTACACCAAAAGGACTCAATCTGAAGTGCTGGACATGTTTTATTTTAATTTTTTTTATATATATGTGTATATATTATACATATATAAGCTTCACCCAACTTGAAATATTTTCATTTCATTGTAGGGCAGCAAATCGCCATGGGACTGCCAGAAGGAAAACAGGTGATGAAATCATCGCTAATAGGTAATCTTATCAAATTGTTGTGGAATCCATCAAACCTAGCATGCGAAATGGGGAAAAAATAAGTGCTGCTACTCCCCTTACTGGAACGTTGTATATCTGACAGAATCAGCAAAAAATTGTGTATTAAATTTGGAATTTACGCAGCAAACAAACAACTGACCAAAGCCACGGATTCTAGACCCACACTTCAAATAAAGAAATTGCCTTCTGGAAAAACGTAAAGGTATTTATTTACAGAATGAAATGATGCTGGTCCATGAGCAAAACTGTCATACAAATAGGGACGTTGCAAGTATTTGACAGCACAGTTATTGTGTCTGGAAACATCACAATTAACCTGTATTATGAAGTACGGAATAAAACCCTTTGGAGAGGAAAAGACACAAACATGGCATAGCTGAATATTTTATTGTTGTTTTGCTTAACCTTCTTCTGGTCCTGCAAATAAAATACAGACTGACTTTCGTTTAACAATTTAAATATGACAGGGACAAGGGGTACATTTAAGAATTCATTGTAGGTGCATTTGAAAATCAAAGTACAGCCTACCTTTTGCATTTATAAAAACTTGTTTAAAATATATAACAAGAAATTAGATATGAATTTAAATATATTTAATTAAAAAATTAAATTAATTAAAAAATATATTTTAATAAAAATCTGTTTGTATGCTTTCAATAAAATAGTGACCAGTACATATTCTGGAAGCTAATTATCCCAATCATGTCAGAATTTATACAGCATATCTAATAATTATATATTTGCAGCACAGAAAATAAAATTAAGTGTTGTCATTATCATGAACTATCCTGTAATTTTACAGTGTGATGTCTGGAAATATTTTATAGGTGGTAAATTGAAATATTCAGACAGGTCAGAGTCAAACTGTGGGAAGTCACTGTGAGTAAGAAGTGTTTATTCTCCAGGGCCAGTGGATGATCTGGCAATGAGCACCAACTGTATGGAAATGTTTGTAAGTGATGGAGGTGTAATGAGCGGTAATCAGTAATGAACATTACAGTAACATCTGCACCACCGTGAACCTCTTCAATCAGCCTGAGCCCTGACTTATTTTTCACTTTCACTTGTGTGTGTGTGTGTGTGTGTGTGTGTGTGTGTGTGTGTGTGTTTGTGTGGGGGGCGGGGGGGATTTGGTGATCTTGGAGATGCTGAATCAGATTGGACATGTTTAAACCTTTGACAACCACTGTTTTGTCCACATGTTTTGCAAACTGGATATCTGCCGTGTTCTACTACCCCCTGATCATTTTTTAGCTCTGCAACATGCACACGTGATGATTTAATGTGGTTTTCGGCGTCCTTTTTGCGGCCCATCTGCTCTCTGTAGGTCAAAGTTTTGTCAAACCATGCAGTCGAGCAGAGTTGAGTCAGATGCACTGCAAACACACACATCTCGCTCCTGACAGGGTTCCCAGGACAACGTGGAATGAATAGAATATAGAATTTTTTCATGGGTTATTCGTGAAATCAGTTCATTGCAACATCCCTACAAGCAAACAGCTTTGAGATGAGAGATTCCAAACACAGCTGTTGCTCTTAAAAACTAAGAACTATGTATAACACTGGTACATAGCAGAAATGATATTTTGCTGCTTGTCCATTTAATTATTTGCTTTTATCTGTAGATTACAGGCACGAGGTGCTCAGTGTTGGAGGCCCGGTGGACATGGAGTGTGCTAATATGACAAAGAGCAAACTGATCTACTCTCTGTGGAAGCTGCACATGAGAGGACGCATGTGTAACCTGACCACTGAGTACTTAACAAGACACTATGAAAACACCTGTGAGGATGGAAAAGTATTAATAAGGGGAATAAGCAGAGAGTCCTATTTACATATCCCTCAGTTCACTCTCACAGACGAGGGAATCTATGTTTGCGAGACCGCTTACTGGGGAGGATCTTACATGGCTGAAATTGTGGTGTCTGCAAGAGGTAATACAAATATGGTACATCTACCTTATTGATTTTACTTTACAAAAAGATATAAGTCTACATTACAGTAACAAGAGTCAGATAGTTTAAGCCATTCAAAGCTGATGGATAGCGTTTTTGTCATATATAAAAACAAAAACATTTAATTCAATTACACGTTTTCAATTGTTTTGGAACTTTTATTTCCCCTTTGGTTAAAGTCCGCCCTCAGATTACAAGTGAACTAAAGGTGATTCATGGCAGGAGAGTAGCTGTATGTTTGGCTGTTGGGGGTAAACCGGCGGCCTCCATCTCCTGGAGCACCATGGGAAACTTCACTGGGAACCAGAGCCACACACTCAATGCTGATGGCACCGTTACTGTGAAGAGTTACTTGGTGCTGCCTGAAAACATCTCCAGCGAGGTCCTGAATTGTATCGTCACCCACCCCAGCTTTAGAGAGGCAGAAAAGGTCTCTCCTTTGGGCTTGGAAGGTGGTGAGTGAGTGAAAACACTAGTCATTGTGTGTATTACGTGTATCTCTGATGATACCTGATGTGTACCCTTGGTCAGTAAAGTCAGAAAAGTGCACAGGGAGAAGATCCAACCACTGAAACTTAACAGGATTGACACCAAAGTCCTAATGTGCCATCCCTGCCCCATCTGCAGTCAGTAGTTAGCTTTGCTCTCAGAGCCCTGAAAAACTGCCCCCCCCCCTTAAATAACAAACAAAAAATTTGCTCATGTTTTTTCTGTACTTCTTGCACTGTTTTGTGAGGTTGAAATTGCAATGTGTGCAATTAATATGTTTGGCTTATCAGTCTAACAATGGAAGAGGGACCCTCGATATAGCTCCCTGGGACTCCCCACTGTGGGCTTTTGAAAGCAGATTTTTAAATGGTTTTTTTGTTTAGTTATATGACTCCCCTGGAACAACTGCAGGGACCCCAAACCTACTCTCAAAATATACCTCTGTTGTGTTTGTACCACTTTGTGCCATTTAACATGAGACTGTACCTTTTTGGCACCCTTATAGGGTGGCTGATGTCACACTACCTAAAAATAAAAATTAATATCTAAAAAAGAGTTCAATAACAACTGTTCCGTTGTAGCCACAATTAATATGTCATTTTAAAAATTTTCTTGGTTCTAAAAAATGTATTCATACCACAGAAAATAATCAAATCAGAAGAATCAGTCAAGATCTGAGCTAAGTAGTGAACATACGAGGTTTGGTTAATTTAAGCGAAACCCTCGTAAAAAATGTAGCCCTACCAAATATTAACGTTTTTGGGTTTCAGCATTTATGCAAGCAGCATATTTCAATTTTACCTTGTCTTTAAAAAATTTTAAACAGAAAAATTATTACCATTAGGATATATGAACTCACAGTAAAATTACTGATTTAAAAGTGTTAAGTATAATTTGGCACTGTATCTGAAGCAGCTGTTTTTCAGGTGTGGTGCCTGTGATTACGGTGCAGTACAGCATCCTCTCCTTTTGCTCCATTGTTCTGCTGTTTGCAGTCGTGGCTTCATTCTGCATCCTAAGGAAATCAGTGCTAAAGTGGTAAGATATGCGGTTTAGCAGTAAAGCCTGAATTAAACCTGATAGAGCCCAAGTTTATTCTCTAAGCTGAGGTCATTTGAGGTTTTGTTCTTTGATGTGAACTGTTAAATCCAACACATGTGGAACACCCGATACATGAAAAATATTATTCACTGAGGTTTCACAGATTTGTTTAAGTAAAAATTAACTTAAACATACACATTTAGAACATTTCAGTTTACATAGGTAAGGAATTTGTGCAGAGAAGGCAAATTTATTCATTACAGTGCAAACTGTCAAAGATCAGATAAAATTTGCTTTGGCTTCTTTCTCCTTGGGTGGCGTTCTCACAGCCTGAACACCAGATGTTTTGTGGACAGCGCCCACTGAACTGGGGAATGGAAACTGAAAGAAGACAAACACCACAACTGATTAATTAACCGTGAACATTCTCCCAGTGACAGCATTGGCAGAGATTTCTCTCAATAAGATGAAACATTGCGGGCAAGTGTTTTTAGCCCTTCATTTGGTGAATTGTGTCCTTAATCGCTTTTGCACTGTTGTTAAGGGGTTAAGTGCTATCAAGCCAATGCTGGCTCTTCACAACAACTTAGATATAAACCTCTGGAAGGTCCCATTCATGTCCTTAGGCTATTAACTGTACCACCTGTTTTTCCACTAAAAAACTGACCAGCTGCTGTTCATAGTTTCACTTTATCTTTGTGTTCATTTTTATTTGCTATCCTGTGAATTTCTTTAAAAGAATATGTTTTGATACTCTAACAGTCTTCTTGTTTTTTTTTAAGTATCATAGTCATCTGTAATGTAATTTATGTTTTTCAAATAAATTAGACATTTTGGTCTCATCTCTGTTTCTTTTCAGCTGGCTGAGTTTGGACAGCCTAATGCTTATTGTTCCAAAAAAATTTTGAAATTAAGTTCTCCCTCTCCACTATACCAAATGCCTTTTCCTCATCAAGCAAAACAGTGGGCTCTAAATTCCCTGTAGTAAAATGTATGATGTTCAAAGCAGGTGTGAGTATAATTTATAATCCAGGCAATGTTGATAGCTTTTGAGGGGTTTGAATAGTTTTGCAAGGCAGTATAAATTTTCTTGGTAAACTGATTTTGTCTGTGTTTTTGTGACCCTCTTTTGTTCTCCCATTAACAAAATAAAATAAAATAAAACAAAATATTATTTGCATTATTACTGGGAAGAACTAATGGCCTTTAGCTTGACACATGGGTTCCATATTTCCATAGCCCTTCCATCACTCCATGTGAAATCAGATTAGCCTTTCCTGCTAATTTCCCTTTCACTAATATCATATACAGACCAATAGTTGTTGCAAAAGGGCAGCGGCATCATTTCCAGTTTCCTGAAAATCAATTGTAAAACTAGTTTCCCATCTATTCTTCAGTCTTCCAGTGTATTATACAGGTGGTGCTGCCGCATTTACAGGATTGCCAGGGGGTTGATACCACTCCAGTTGTGCACAGGACAGTTACGTGACTATAATGCAAATCTAAACACACTTTCTCTCCATCCTCTTTCTATTTCTCTTGCTATCATTTTTTTTCCATCTTGTTTAAAGGATAAAAACCACCTGATTTACAGTGGAAATTCATGACAACTGTCAAAGTTTCCAAGCAACTTAACAGGTACTTTCTGCTTTATAAAGCAGATACATAGTTGGCGCTGTTGCTGCTGATCTGCAAAGACAAAAACATGTTTTTTAACAAGGTGTCTTCCTTCTACATACAGATTCATAAAACATACCCAACCCATTCAGTGACTGACTCACACAAGATTCCCAACACAGCAATAAACAAACAGCACACCTGATATTTTTTCTTCTTCTCTAGCCACATAGAATGTGACATGTACCAGAAGTAGCTTGTAACAGGGCAGTTTTCTTGAGAATCTTCTCAGTGACTCAAATGGCCATTAACCAGCCTGCCTGATCACTGCAAGACGCTGTAAACCTACAAGGTACTGTACACCTGCTTTATATTTTACTATAGAAACACAGCTGTGTTTGGTTAAATCTGCATCTATTACCTTATATTATAACAAAGGCATAATAAATACACGTATCATTTTCACCCAGGGACTAGTGATGCTGGAGTTTTACATACGTGAGTAAGTGCTACAAAGACTGGTGGTGACAGACAGGACACTTGGGAACACGATGACTGGAGGCTGCAGGACTGAGGACTTGGAGAGCGAGGAGGGAGGCTGAAAACAAGGTGACACTGGGCTGACAGCGGGGACAGATGCTGAGAGACACCGGGCAGGACAAACTCAGATCAGGCAAGCAGAGCAGAAGCATAAGCATGGTGAGACTCTGCAGGGGGTGTGTGGTGTCTGTCGTGGAACAGGGCTGATGTGCCCAAGTCTTGTTCACTGTTTTATTGTGACTCCTGCTGGTCAACTGGGGAATCCCTGTTGTTTTGACCTGCCTGTCCTTCCAACTTTTAACAAGTGCAATGTTTTCCATGGATGGACTCAGACTCGCACTAGTGACAAATGACTCAGTTTTGTATATTTTGAATTCAGTGAATTCAAAATATACAATTCAGTGAATATTTGAATTTTGTAGTACTTATATATATATATTTTTTAAGCTAGCACTTGCTGAGAAAGGTTTGAACAAATTTGCTTCAAACTTTAAAAGGAAGGGTGACAATTTTATGAATTTCAAACAATAAAAATTCCTTATTAGAGGCAGAATTTCCTTTGAAAGCTGTGAGGTATTGAAAATCATCAGGTCTCACTGCAGGGCTGCTCCAGGTCACTGCTCAGTCTTCTTCCTTATCCAGGATCAGGTAGAGAAATATCCAATTGCATAAAAGAGGTAAAGGTAAAATAATCCTTTGAGGTAAAATGATCCTCTGAAGATACCAAATTGTGTTCATTCATACCTTTTATATTAATTCGTTAATATTAATTTGTTCTGTGAAATCACCCGAATTAAACAAATTCTCATTGAAAAGAGAACAAATTAAAATTTTTTCTTTAAAAAATAATAAGTAACTGTAGTAAATACAATCTAACTGTTGATGGGGCCTTGTGTGGTGTTATGGCGGAAGATAGCTATTTGTAAGAAGGGCCCAGAAGTGCTTCTTGCTGAACGTGTGCTGAATAACCTGGAGGCTAAAAGAGATTGTAGTGATCACTTCATTTAAGGGATGGGAACCATTCTCCATGATGTGTTGTAGCTTCCTCCTCATCCTGGCCTCTGTCATGGCCTCCACCAAATCAGGGCTCTGACCTCTGACAGAACCCGCTTTCTTGATGAATTATGATTATGGTGTTGGACTGGTCTTCATATATTTGAATCTCCTCCAGAACCTAGATTCTTTCCACATTCCAAATACATTTTGGCCAAGCCAGTCAGCTGAATGCATGAGGGTGACTGGTTCTGAAATCCCATCAGAGTGATGTGCACATGGTTCACTTAGTTGGCAGGGTAAGTTCCACTGAGTCTCGGCGCAACTAAGTGAAAAAGCATGATCACTCATGTGATTTCCAATATGGGGAAGGGGGGTGGTAAAGAACTGGTTCACTATCACTGTCTTCTGCATATGTCCCAGGGGATGATACCCAAAAAACAAGAACAGTACCAATACTACACACAAGGACTGAAGCCCAGATGTAAAACCACACCAGCATTCACCAGCATTACACCCTTTACCACTCACTATACCACTGTTTCCCTTACAGTTAATTTACAAACACGTACATCCTAACACTGCACAAGCATTCATGTATCCCAACAGGTCCATGGTTCAGATAACACTGAATACTGTAAAATGATGAACTGACCGTACATCAGCCAAATGGGTAAATTTTCAACAAGTGGGAAAATAACAGTGATCAATAAAGACTTCAAGTATTTCTCAACCCTTTCAGTCTTCCAGGTTGCGGCATTTGGAAAGTTGTTTATTTCGTGCCAAAATCCATTTTACACAGAAAACACTACCGTAAGTGCGGAACGTCCCTATATTTCACAGATTTTGAGTCATGTGGTACATACATACAGTAACTGCATCAGGGAATCTTAAGGTTTGTTATTCTGGTAAGACAGCTGCATTTGATTTGCTAACTGTAAATAAATACTAATACATTTATTAACGTGCCATTTCATTTCAGCGGAAAGTGCAACATCCCATGTCACAGTTTGTCATAAGGGCATTTCAAGTGTAACAAATCCAGTTACATCTAAATTCACCTGCAAGTCTGCATTCCTGTAATCTGTTCTGTCACAGTTCAACTCCCATAAGGGAAGTGCTGTGTTGTATGAGGAAAAAAACCCTGGCTCCTAGAGAATGAGTCAGGAAAGTCTGATTCCCTATTAGTCATATTGCGAACGAAACTGAAAGTCGATCGCTATGGGTCATCTTACGTCTCTTAGTGCTTGCGAATACTTCCATGAGGATCGTGGGCAGCGAGATAAGCAAAAGAAAATGGTTTATTCAAAGAGAAAGAGAGGACCAAACAACGTACTGTATTCCAGAGAAATGGTACTCAACCAGGGAAGAGCGAGCAACTGCGATAATGTCACGGTCGCGATCTAACCTGTCTCAAAAAACAGTCCAAAAGTGTAGCCTTAATAATATAATCATACACCAAGATACACTTTTTTCCATCTTACATGCCCTTAACCCTCCGTTTTGGGTTAAAAAAAACTACACACTAAATTATGGGAAAAAGTCCACACGTGGGTCTACGGTAAACACCAACACACGGCAGTGACGTCATCTCACGTGCCATTTCTTTAGGCGGCGATATTAAAGTAGTTTAAACAGAGTGGTGTCAGATGCGATCAGTACTGTTACAGCCGCCACATGCAATGGGTTCCAAAATAAATGTTTTTCTCCTCTGCTGGGTGATTTCTACAGGTAAGCGATCATCAACCCTGCACTTTTCTCCTATTTGTTTCGTCAAGGTTGACAGTGATAACGGTTAGAAAGGTGAAAAATATTAAGCCGAGGTGTATGTTTGTCCGAGTGTGTGAGGGAATTAGTTTGTGAACCACGAGTTAATGCAGTGTTTCGCGCTGTCGCCTTCTAATGCGAAGGTACTGGGTTTGAATCCCACTCCTGCTTCAGTGTTCTTGGTTAAGGTATTTACCCTCATGTGTTACAGTACAAATGTTAACGTTTTAATGGATGAATCCTTGTGACTTTGCTTGTCTAATATTTTAACGTGCGTTAAATGAAGTTGTGACTTCAACAGTGGTTCATAATAACAGGGGGGTTCAGCAGAGTCAAATTAATAAAACCCCCATACTGGAAATAAGACAATGACCTGAAAATGACTTATTATAGTTTTACACCTGTACTTATTCATGTGTTCTACTTCTAGTCATGTATATGTGGACCAGATTTCCTAGTTTCTGACTAAAAGCAGCAGCATACAGTCATTACATGAGTGCTGTAGGTCCAACTGTGTCTACAGAGCAGTAATGATGATCCTCTGTGATCCTCTTTTTTCTGGGAAGCCCTCTCATCAGAGGTCAGAGTCAAGGGAGACAGCAGCGTTGCCTTCGGACAGGACGCCTCCTTCTCCTGTTCCCTCTCGGACCCCAAAGGAGTTTCTCAGATCACCTGGCAGAGAGTGCAAAAGAATGGCTCCATACAGGACCTGGCCACCTACAGCAAGATGTACGGGAAGAATGTCATAGAATCCAATGTGGTTTTCAAGGAGGCGTCACTGAACTCATCCTCTATCACCGTGAAGAAAGTATCATTGATGGATGAAGCCTGTTATGTGTGCACCTTCCACGTGTACCCCAGTGGATCTGTACGGAAAAAGACCTGCCTCGCTGTCCATGGTACGTTACCACCTCCATTACCTTTTTCTTCACAACACACCTCACGTGTGTGAATCTATGGAATATATGGACTGTGGGTGCAAATAGGGGAACTGAGGCCACCAGTACGGATTCCATAATGCAGCATTTATTACACACAAGGCAGCAGCAAGAAGTTAAAGCCAGGATGTGCGCGTGGGAAAACTCCTACAATCCACTAAAAGAGCCAGTTACTCCCAAGCTTGCAAAATATTATTTAGCCTGCAAAGGAAACATGACTGTAGAAAAAAAAGTGCTGGTGCGCTAAAGCGCTGTTTCCAGGGTACGTTCCTTGTCTACGCTGTAATGCGTGTCTGATAGTTTCACATCCTGGTTCGCAGGAATAACCGCCGTGGTCACCGAGCGGCTGCCTGACCAGAGAAGCGTGGTGTTCCGTTGCTCGGCAACGGGCAAGCCGGCCCCCGAGGTCACGTGGAGCGGCGCGTCAGTAATGGAACACGGCGACCCGCAGACTGTCCAGAACCAGGACGGAACCACGACCGTGTCTCGAAACGCCACCGTGACACAGGGGAGCTCGCGCGACAGACATGTCGACTGCGTGGCGACAAGTCTTGGTCAAAACGTCACGGCGCGTGTCAATCTGAGCACGAGCGGCGAGGTGCCGCATGGAGGTGAGTTCGCGTGCGCGGAAGTGACCGTGTGAAGGCGAAGGGGACTTAAAGTCATCAGATTCCGGGGAAAAGAAACGCTTTCGATGTTTGTGAAGTGAGAAATAAACTAATAACCATTGACTATAGTTTTTGATAAGCGATATTCATGTGTAGTCATGCTTCCATGGTTGAGTAAACGTGGGGAAAACACTTAACGTCAGCAGTATCGTTCCGATTGGCAAAAAATGAGTAAGGGCGGGATTTACGATTTAAAACGCAGGTACTTTCCAAGAGCCCCGCTTCCTGAAACTGAATCACCAATATTATTAGCATGTTGGTAGTGTTTACAGAAAATCATGACATTTCTGCTGGGGAAATTTGCAAAGATCCTGTGAGGACTGGATTGTTTGTCTTCCAGAAAGCGTCAGTGTGTGTGTACATATGTAAAGTTCCAAAACAAGAATCAATATATTTCCTCACTGTCCGCTGTGTCCCATGTCAGGTTAAATATGTCTTTCATTTTTATTTTGCAGATAACAAGCGTACTCATCAGTTAGTTGCAGCCCTGTTGGTCAGTGCTGTGCTTGTGCTTGCTGCTGTCATCATTGTCCTGAAAATAAAAAGGGAAAAAGGCAAGTAATAATTTTTTTTCTTAATGAATTTCATTAACATTTTCAACAGTTACAAACATCGCAACATATATAAAATAGTGTTAAACAATTATTCAACACTAGTGTGGTTACGAAAAAGAAAAATAATAAAAAATAAATAAATCAATATAAATGTGATACGACATCCACAGAAGCACAGTTCTGGGGGGTTTGAGTTTATGATTGAATTCTTTTAATTTCCCTCCTGTACAAAACGAGGGGGTTTTTTTTAAAAAATTTGGCTAAACCAAATAACCCCTGTTTAAAGGTGAAAGAAAAATGACAAGTAGTGTTGGAAAGTGAAGCAATCCTCAGGAGTATGATGTACACGAGTGTACTGTTGCCCAAAGGATCATCATTCTCACTCATATTCACTACTGCCAGGTGCACGGCATAAATCCGACAGATTGCAACCACCTGTATTTGTTATACATAAGAACTGAAGCATATTCATTTTATTTGGTTTCTTCTTCACAGGTTGTGTTAGACAACTGATATCTAATGGGAGGAGGAGGATTGCTCAGCATCAGGAAAGGATGGATGTCGAGACGTTTGTGCCTTCTGAAGAAAAGCTGCCCTGTTCCCCAGAGTGTGTATAGCAGAGATTTCACAAACTGCACTGGAATATTTTCACCATCGGTGGAAGGGGATAATTCCTGTCAAGTAGGCACAGAACCATCAGCGTTTAAAGGGCTGTGCCAATGATGGTCTATATGTTAATTATTCCTCCAGACCAAAGCGCCATGTCCTAGAATCATCGCCATGGTACACACTTTTTATTTTGCTGCTGTATATTGTTTGAACCTACCTCTGCCTTTCTATGATTTCCACGTTGCATGACACACAAGCCTGACAACATCCACCAGCCTGTCATATGAAAACAAACATAAAAATCCACCAGCTTTTCACAATACTGCTGATTTCTGTCCTGTAAATCATGGAGTAAATGCTTGTCTGTGTCCATTCAGATCACTTTGATAGGAAGTTTCCTAATTTTTTTTTTAAATATAAGCAATGTTAATGTTTTCTTATTCAGTCATAGGTAAGCTACTGCTGATGTAATTTTGTAAAGTCATGTAACCATGTGAAAACAGACAGCCTTTTTAAGAAATATATTCTATTTATATAACTGTATAGGTAAGTTGAAGTCATCAGTGCATCTACTGTTGATACTTTGTAAATGTTTCAGTTTCTTTTATTTACCTTACAGTGTTCTGTAGTCTTGCTGTTGCACTTTTTATTTTGATATTTTCTTTAATTTTTGATCGTTACATTTATTTTATTTATTTCAGTTTAGGGATGTTGCATTTTGTAGAAATATCTGTTTTCAGATCGAAAAGAAAGAACCGTATTATATGAAATTTGTCTCATGTTGCTTGTTTTTGCTGCATATTGTCAATCAGCACCCTTGTAATGCTGGACCAAATTAGTATCCCACAATAATTCCATCCATTATTATTATTTGCTGTATCCTACTCAGGGTTGCGATGGTCTAGAGCCTACGCTGAAATCACTGGGTGATAGGTTATGAAACTATACCCTGGATGGGGTACAGATCCATCACAGATCCCACAATACAGTGTCATGGAAGGGAATATGACCAATATTCTTTATTGCATATTTTTATAATGAATTCGATCAGATATTCAAACAAAAACAGATATGAGGCAAAGGAGATCCATGTGAGCTGCAATGACACAAACCGTGGTAACACAGATGTACTATAGGTGCAGAAGTTTATTTATGGTGCTTGGTACAGCTCTCACATAATGCACAACTGGAAAAGAATGGGGGCAGAAACAAAACTTGACTTCAACAATGATGTGAACTGAACCAGAAAGCAGTCAAGACACCACAAGGTTTTTTCAGTTTGCTCCTTTCTGCAGGCTTCATATGACATATGGATTGGCCATGGAGGCTTCTAATACTCCAGAGATTTTCTTGGTCCTCACAATAACTGAGATTGTGTCATTTATGTTTTAGTCTTCTTGGAAACAGTACACCTCTTCTTACAGGCACTATTAGTGCAGCAAGTGTCGTAGGTGTCACTTTGTGACGGTACAGTCCCACTATATCATTGAAATGACTATACTAGAATGACTCGAACACAGCTTCAAATCCTGTTCCTGCTGTAGTACTCCAATTTAGGGTACTCTACTTATTGTGAATCAGTACTAAATGATGTCCTTTTTTCCAAATGGGTAAATAACTGCAAGCAGCTATTGTAATGGGCTGTGGGAAAGTGTTAAATGTGATATACCAGTTGTGATTTATGTTTCCCTTAGTTAGTGCCTATGATTATTTGAGACTGGCAGTCTCATGACAGAGAGCAAGTAGGAAGTTTACAAATGGTTTTATATAAGAAGTGTGACCATGTTAATACAGTCAAGTTGTAATGTGCACAAAGGTTGTTGCAGAAGACAGCACATAATATGGAAATCTCATAACATGAATATTTTTCTACATAAGAAATAATGGCTAGTGCCATAAATGTGCTCCACAAACAAATAAGCAGCCCCATGTGTGTTTAAATTAGCCCATGTTTTGTCATTGAATGTTATCTTTCAATGAAAATAGGAAAGCACCAAGAATAAATACCATGTAGTAATAATGTGCATGCAGCAAATAATAATACAGTACAACAGCAAAGTTAAGAAAAGAAGGAAAACTGATGCACTGCAAGTTAAGAATTCAGGATTTTTATGGAAAACATAATGGGAGGAGTAAAAAAATTAATTGATGATAGGGCACTAAATGTAATGTAATGGGTGTGCAAGCTGTCAAGTCACCATACTTGTACCTCAGCAACCCATCTAACTTTAGTTCTAATAAAATGGGCTAAGGTACTGCTCCATGACACGCTTGCACCACTCACACTTTGGCTTCAGTGCTTGCTAGACCGTTTGACACACTACTGTGTTGCACAAAGCAGCGGAAGTAGCAAGATCACACAAGCAAACTGACCAATTACAAATGATAGTGTATTGCTGCATTTGTGTAGTTTGGTAAAATACATTTATTTTGTAAAAAAATTTGTAAAATGTAGGGTGCATTATTCTGAAATCTCTTAATCCAAAAAGGTGCAAATGATGAAATGACTGAGTACTGAACGAAACTGTAAAGACTGTTAGCACTGACTGACAATAACCTTTTGGATTTGAGACCAAAAGCGTGTAGTTCAAAATTTCCTATGTAAGGGGTAATTACACTGCACAGCGTAAAATACCTGTTGTGGAAAACAACCAGATAATAGGTAACATTTTTCTGTTTCCACTTTCATCACTGATTCTTAAATGTCACAGAAGCTGACAATTTTGCTTTGTGAGCAAACTAGAGTAAAGGTTTTAACTGGTGGACTGCAGTTACTGTTTGTAAAATACAGTGTAAAACAAAGAGCTGGTATAGAATGATATACATGTGTTAGAATATTATATTTCATATTGCACTTATTTAAATTTCAACAGCTTTCATTTTCTGTTTCAAGCTCTATAACATATTCTGCTGTTAGAGGAACATCACTTCATTTTAGTCCTCTCAGGCACAAATGGAAAATGACATGTGATTGTTTCTAAAATTAGTTTTTTGGGCCATGATTTATAAGTACACAGACCATTGTGCTTTTGCATGCTTCTTTTACTACAGTTCATTGAAGAGCTGATCTCCAAACTGTGATTCAGAACTTTCAGCTGTCTCCTTCTCCAACTGTACAGGGATCAAGGGATTAGTTATATCATCTATTAAAAAAACAGCAAACAAAATCTTTCAGGAGTCATCAGCTTACATTAGCATACCTAACAGATGTTTTAAGTGGATGCAAGCAATGATTGGGATGATGAAAACTAATATTGCCTTTATCACGTTGAATGTTAACATTAGATTATCTGTGGAAAAAATAACACAAAAAATGTTATTTTACCTACTCCAAGAAATAAACATGTTGTTGTTAATAACAACAACAACAACAACAACAACAACAACAACAATAATAATAATAATGTATTAGTAGTAGTATTAGTATTGGGGTAAAAGAAAATTGTAGTTTCATTGTTTATCAATATATGGATTATCATTCAGACTTAATATTATCAGTTATGTTGCCAGATATTTTGCTTTTATTCATGCTGAGAACCTTACTTTAAGGAACAATTTAGCATTTTGTCCCAGTTTCTTGTCTGCAGGCATTCTACAGTGAATGCCAATAGTACTATTAGCAATATACATAGAATTATGACACATAACTACTGCAAAAGAACATAATATTTTACCTCTTCCTGTCCTGGTGTCTGGGTCTAAATGAAAATACATAAAAACAAATAAGTTTCAGAGAAGCAATTTTTGTTCTTGTCAAACATCTGGTTTACTGGCGAGATTGAAAATAATGTTGTTCGACAAGAATACTAGCCATTACAATGTACCCATGATCTTACATGCAGTTGTAGTGCTGTGAAAAAGGAAATACACTCTATGAAAGCACAGCCCAAAGATGTTTGTTTATAATTTCAACAATACTGGTTGATAAAGGTGATCTAATTAGAAAAGTTTGCGATTGCAGGCTGTCGTCATAGAGCAAGTCATGAATTCCACATTGCACCAGAGCGTATGTGATGCGAATGTGAGGCCATTACTAAGTGGACCTTGCAACAAGACAATAACTCGAAGGACTCAAAGAAATCGACAAAAGAGTAGCCTAAAAAAGAAGAAATGCAGGGACCAATGGCCAAAACAAAGGCTAGATGTTGTCCCCAAATGTTGTGTGGGGGGGGAGGGGGTGAATCGGAAAGCACGTGCAATAAAAAGTTTTATAAAAAGTCAGTATATGAGACTAATATACAATTACAAGAAACGGCATCATTCTACATGTGATTATTGAGCTGGCTTCCTGGAAGCATCCCTTTCCACCACAGCACTTCATGCGAATCCATTTCTCACATCATGTACACTTTATGGAGCTTCCAACTACCCCTTTGCTGCACAATCTACATGATCACTTGCCCAGTCTCTCTTTTACACACAGCTTGTCTCCTGCCTCCATCACCTTAGTTTTCCCTGTGCTCATCTTTAATCCACTTTCATCATCCTACCCTTTCAATTGCAAATTCCTGACGGCCATCTGGACTAATTCAGCCACGTGCAACAGCTCCATAGGTAGGCTTCGGCATATGTTCTCTCGTACTGCCTCCATCATGACAGCAAATAACAACAGGCTCAGGACTCAAAATGTTGTACACCTACTTACACTTTGAATCTGCTGTTATCCCCATGTAATTATGATTTGCACAGTTTCCAGCCCATCGTGCATTCTCACAACCAGACACTAGCCATTTCTCTAAAGAATAATTTCTATTATTTGTTAAATTAGATCACATTTATCTGTCAGTAATTTTGAAATGATCTATCAATAGTGTTGAAATACTCAAACATACATTTAGACAAATATATTAAAAAAAAAAACACATACCTTCAATGAGGTGTATTTCCTTTTTCACAGCTCTTTAAAGTTGATGTCTGTTATGGAAAAGACTAAATTTGCTACTAATGCACTCTAAAATAATACATTTGACTAGACAGTTCCTACCTGTTACGAACACTACAATTGCTGACCTCTCCATTCCACTATTATGATAGATCTCACAGGTGTAATTTCCTTCATCAGATTTTTTGATGGAGGAAACATATAAAATCACTTTGTCCATCTCTCTTTGCACTTTTATTCTGGAATCACAGTTGCTCATTGTTATATTCTCTTTTTTCCAAAAAGATGCCTGACATTTGTTCACATGGGTCTCAATCTCCCACATCACCATTACTGTTCCATTCGGTTTTATTGGGCATGATAGAGAGATGTCAAGCCCTCTGTTGCAGATCATATGACTATCCTCTGAAAATGAAAACAAATTATCAAGTTTACAGGGAGATACTTATGTCTAACCAATGTATTAAGCTGAGTTTTAAGGGATTCTTCTAGTGTGTTTGCTTGAATTAAATCAACTGTATTTTAGCAGTAGTCACCTTGTATAGCTTCTTTTAGATTAAGTAGGGACTACTAGTAGAATAATATTACAAGTCTCAACTATTAATAAATGATAACTTCCATCTTAATATGAGGACAAAAGTGCCAACTATTATACAAGTTTTTTTGTAGGAAACTGTTTAGCTTTTTAAAACTCCAGTAGTCTACTGCTCTTCTGAATATAACTCATATTATTCTACATTTGTAAACTTTCTATTGACTCTGTCTTACCTTGAGTTTGCTTGATCAAAAGTATTACTGCCACAATGGTGTACCTTAATAAAGCCATGTCTTGTTACTACTCTGTTAGGTTTTTCAAAGACAGTAAAAATATAACAACATAACCACTGAGGGAGGAAGGAAGCAAGAAAGGAAGTATGAAGTTCAGGTGCAACACAGAGTCTTATCAAACTGAAAGTTTAAGGAAGTCACTTATCTGGTCCTCCTGTTCAAATGAGTCCTACCAGAATGTCCCTTTCCATTTCACATACGCTCATGGCTGTAGGATGAGATGGAAATTATTCTCTTCCTAAATAACAATATAGAACAGAGCATAGAAAATAAAACTCTTAATACTGTCATGTTATTACATACCATCAAGCTGATGCCAACTCTTGACAGTCACATATACACTTATGTACCTCTTTAGGCTTGAAAAGAGTTCTTCCATGTGGTTGGTAGTGATGTTTTCCTTCAGCTTTTTCAAGAATGACTATCTTTACACTAAAATCAAGACTTTATTGACACCACAAGATAACAAAGATATGTGATAGGGTGCACGGTTCAAAGCAGTCAATTGGGTTGCACACCTTAATTGATGGGGGCATGGCTTGTTACACCTGCTCCTTGTCAGGCTAGTTGAGATGGTCTGTATAAGAGGATTGCCTTGGACTAGGTAAGGAGGCCTTTTCTGTTGTTCTGAGCTCTGTGTCCTCCTCCTCCTCCTCCTCCTCCTCCTCCAATGGAGGGTGTAGAGGGGAAACTGGGGGGAATTTTTTCTAATTGTTACTGTCATTATTTCTGTTAACTAGTGTTAGTAACACCTACAAGAACTATAGTGTAGGTGTTACCAACAGTACTGGCTGCTGTTCTTGTGAATTTTGGATTTTATGCCCACACTGGTGTTTACTGCTGTACCTCATTTAGAGGGCTGTGTAGTCTATGTGGTGTCTCTGTCTTGTGGTTTTGGTTTGGACTGAGGGGAGAGTTGTTGGATCGGCCACAACTGGACCCTTGCTCACCAACTGGCCACCCACCTAGAAAGCTGACTTTGGATTGAAGTGTTTGGGTTGGCCTGGGCAACATGAAACTCCAGTGTTGAAGTGAACTCTCCTCTTGGTCCTAGCTTCCAGGTTTAGTTTTACCTTTTATGTCAGCTGGCATAAAAATGTCATCTATTGTGCTGCTGTGTATATTGAAGGTAGCAGTAGCATGAGGGGCTGTTGAGCAAAGGTGTATGTTTTCTCTGCACTGGTTGTTGTGGAGGGAAGTTATGGGCGGTGTAACCATGTGGTGGAAATTTTCTGCTTGGTGGCTCTTCCCTATTGCTGATCTTAGTGCTCATAACTACCCTAAACATCTGTCTTGTTGGACTACTTATGATGCTCTTGATGTAATCAATAACATTATAAATAAACTAAAGGTAATATGTACGGACTATGGGGGAACCATCCACTCTAGCCTCAGTGGGTCTCATTTCCCCAGGGTGGTGTAGTCAACCAAGCTTCTAACATCAAGTGTACCTTTAGTTGATGCTTGAGCCTCTCAAGCACTGTCCCTAAACCTTGCACCCATCAGTGGTGTCATGCCACTGATAACAATCACTCAGTTCAAAGGACTCTGCTCTCTATATCCTTTTTTTGTGTCCTGTTTCTACATCGAGCATCAAAATACTACTGCTTTGGAGATGCACACATTTATCAGTCTAGCACACTTCTCCCAAGAGGTCATGACTGCTGGATCTCTTGTCCCACCATCAATCACAGGAGGCAAATGCTGGTAATGAGATGATGGCTTGTTTTCACAACAAACTCTAGAACTTACAAAGTGTTAGTTCTATTACACTTTTGGAGCAGGTGTTAAACTCATGTCTTCATTCATATCAGAATATGAACTGATTTGACTAAGTGGTCCTCTACTAGGTTGCTATCTTAAAAATCCCCCCCCACTTTGTCAGGCCATATCAGCATTGGCTCTAGTGCTAGGGTTTCCTCCTTCCATGAAGAACCTTCATGGTTCCTCTTTGTTACTGTTTACCTGCCCATCTTTGAGCAAGGTTCACTTTTTTTTTGTCTTGAATCTCTTATCAGAGGATGTCAGTGTAGAGTGAATATTTTTGTATAGGTAGAGCAAAGTGCAAGGACAGTAGGGCTTTTAACCATGTTTTAAAAAAAAAAAGTCCACTGGACAATTAGGTCAAAACACCAGTAGCCTGCTGCAAGATCCTTTCTCAAGCTGTTTAGTGTTGATCAATTCTCAAATGACTATAGCTGGTTCACATTCTGTGGCAAGTGGATACCAGAAAGTGGTCAGTTTTTAACACCCGTCCTGAAGCAACTTCCCGCCAGCTCACAGCTTCTTACTACACCCACTTTCAGTTTTTATTTTAGAACAGATTTGGTTCTTTGAGTGGCTCTTTTGAAATACTCAGCATGTCCTCCTTGAAACTTTGGTCATTTCCCTCTATTCCTCAATCTTCTGAATACTGGCTACTCCCCTTACCAGTTTTTTTGTGGGCTTGCATTTGTTTTCTGTTCACTTCCATTTCTTGTGACTTGTGTCCGGAGTTCTTCTGTTTCTCCTAAAAGTGTAGCGCTTTGCAGTTTGGCTTTTACATTGACTTCAAAGACATGTCCATCTCCAAAACAAACTCCTCCTGCTTTTAAGGATGAGTCTCATTTCTAAGTGTCCAGGTGTAGAAACTAGAGAAGTTACCCAGTCGTCTCCAACCTGTTCACCTACAACCTGGCTACAGCATCTAGCAATTTCCTAGTTTCACCATAAAAGCCATTGTAAGTTCTTGAATTAACTTACTACCCAGTTAAAGCGACAAAGAATCGCTTTTCGAATGAATAAATACTTGTGCACAGATATATTAAACGGGCAGAAGACAAACGGTATCGGACGGACGTCACACTCGATTTACGACCGACGGGGTCCACTAGATACCGGCAGTGTTCAAATGGCCACGCAGGGGAGGTGGTGGGCCTGGCGCTTCTCAGTATTACGACACGATTAAAAGAATATCAGCATATAACTTAAATAAGGGGGTATTACTTCGTATTTTCATACGAAGTAAAAGGTGTAAAACGCAAACTAGATTTGTGTGCATGTTAAAACCGTTGTTCTCAAATGGTGAGACGTTAAACAAGTATACATGTATAAACAGCCTAAATATTTTGACACATTACAAATAAATCCTATATATGTGCAGGTGTATTTAATACAGGGTTTTGTAGCACGATGCCGTTATTCTCATGCGTGAAAAATGGTCGGAGGCGGAGCGCCGCGAACCCGCCGTTTTCCTGAAGCTGTCGGGGGTGCAGTGCCGGGCTGTCTGTCGAACTGTCTGCCGGTCTCACTGGGGTCTCATGTAGCCCACCGAGGTAAGTTCCCACTCAGACCTCTTGAAACGAGGGAACTACACTGCCTCAGTTTAAGACTATCTTGACAAGTGTGTTATATTGTTAAAAGCTCTTTCCATTTTAAATCCTGCTCAGAGTTTTATGGTCCTGTATTTGGCTTTGGTACTGGACTGTACGGTCCTGAATTCCGTTCACTTAACTCCGTCAAAACGACACGTTTCACGGAGTCCTCTGTAATTCTAATGTCTGCGTTGAAAGGTTTAGAAAAACACTTCACTAATCGCACATTTCTCGCCGCAGTTCTGTGTCCAGCTTATGAGACTTCACCTGGATGGATGGATGGGTTCTTAAAGCTTGCTTTCTCCAACACCAGTTCCACAACAGCTACATTTCTAGCACAGGAAAAGAGCTGCAATTCTGAGAGCTTCTGCAGCCGGTTTAACTTAAATCGTGTAACCCTGAGCTCACTTTGTTTCAGCTTCAGGTAAATTTTTCTTCCCTCCCGCCGTTTTCCATGTGCCTCACGCGACCTCAGCCAAATTCGGAATCAAACTCAGATTTTGTAGAAGACCAAAATAATATTTCTTTATTATTAATAATATTGAGGAAGCTGCCTGGGTTGTGAGTACACGTGTGGGTTGAAATCCAGCTATCGAATTTGCACGTGTGGGTTTCCTCTCACTGTGTGAGTGAATGTGACTGAGTGGAAAACCTGGCCATGTAGCCTGTTTTTCGGGGTTCCTGCCAGGCTCAACCCAGCACTGGACACATTACTGGTTAATTTGGGGGAAATGGAGCATAAAATTCTGCAGTTGGTTATTTACAGTAACTTTTCAATTTGAAAAGTTCAGATGGGGGGTATATTTAAAGGCAAAGTGGTACTTTAAGAGTTGGTTATTAAACTCGGATATAATGTTGGTGTCCAGAGTTGTACAGCAGGTGTTTTTATTATATCCATCCATTACTGTTTAACACCTGTCTTGAGCCAGGTTACAATGGTATTGAGATTCCTACGGTCATGAAGTTCTAGGAGACTATACTCTGGCTGGGGTAGGGTAACCCCACACACATGTGCATTCACTCTCTGTGGGCAATTTACAGCAACCAATTAATCTGATGTGCATGTTTTTGGACTGTGGGGGGGAAACTAGAGTAGCTAGAGGAAACCACAGAACTGCAAAATTTATATGGACGGAGCTGTGTTCAGTCCCACGTCAGGTGCAGTGAGGCGGCAGCAGTAGCACTCTGCACCGCCATGCCTCCACATATCTTTGTTGTACAAGAAAATTCTAAATCAATATCATTAAAGTATTAAATGTATTAACATGAAGCTGATGCATTACTTTGGTGTGTTATTTATTCATTCATTCTTTAACTACTATTGTATTATGTGTACTTGAAAGATGGAATGTTAAGAGGAAGTTCTTATTTTCCCTGTTGGGGAAAGCAAATGTCATTAAAAACCTTAATAGTGCTCTGCTACACCCAGTAAAACCAGTTGGCAATTCCTGAAATGAGTGGGCTGCTGCTCTGGTAGCCATCCCACATCTTTTGGCTATTATGGAGCAGCCCACAGGAGGGGCGTGCATGTGTATCATTTTTTTTCGGCCTCAAATGCATGGTGTCTTGGTTTATGGGGCAACTCTGCACCACCTCCAAAAATAACAGCGACTGCAAACTGTTCTTGGCTAATGATAAACTTGATTTCCGCTGGCTGTTTAATGACATATTTCTCTATGTTGACAAATGAAATTTTTTCAGGCTACCACTTTGTTGTCTAGACATCTGAGCGATTATGCTGTCAGCATGTGGCAACACTGCCAGGAACCTGCTGTTTGGTTTTTTTTTTTTTAATGAATAGCTATCAACTGCCACAGCCAGGATTTTGTCCTAAGCAGCATCTTACCGCTGTAAACGTGACGCATAAGTTCTTAAGCCAACAACAGGCACTACTGAATTTTATGGAAGTATTTCAAGCTAATGAGACAGAAGCCCAAGAAATACTGTTTCACAGGAAGATGAAATGCCTCTCCCAGTTGCACAACTGTTCTTCTCAGTAGGGAAGAGATTTACAGTGAGACCCCCTCAAGACGAGCTGAGACTCTTTCCTGATATTCTGTTTTCCTTAGACGTAAGCATGTGGCTTAAGCTCAAATTCGATAGCTGTGAACTCATAGGAGAAAACAGCAAATTATATATTCTGTACTACCCCCAAAATGTAAATTTTGGACAGGCTGTGGATCTGATGTTTACTGGTTTGATCTTTGCAGGTTGTGTCAGTGATCTTCTGCTCTCCTTCCCAGAAGATGCAGTCAGTCTTACAGCAATGCCTCCAGCTCTGGGTGTCCTTGTTGATGATATCTCCCCTACAAGGTAGAGTCTTAACATTTCACTGTAGTTCTTCACAAGGTACAGCCTCTGTTCTGCACGTTGTTGGATAGGAAGTACCACAGCCAAACGCTCACCTTGGGAGTTGCCAGAAAAGGTTAAGTGTATGTTGTTAATCACGTGTCTTACCACTGTGTCTCAGGCAAGGTGGTCACCCATCCTCATGTGCAGGTCCTTGTGGATCTTCCTCTCACACTGGCTTGCAACCTGACCCTGGCCCGGGGGGAAACACTGAAGCAGGTGCGCTGGATGGATGGCCGCAATGTCACCTTCCTCACTTACCTGTCCCGGCAGCGACCCAGCATTACGGATCCAGAGCGTGTGGTCCTAGCAACCGCAACTCAGGACTCCAGCGCCATCACCATCCGAAGGGTGGGGCCCATAGACGAGGGCTGCTATAGATGCCTGTTTGATGTGTTCCCTAGTGGAACACAGGAGGGACAGACCTGCCTCACAGTCATAGGTAAGGCCAACGTATGCAGGCTTGGATGGTCCAGATAGTTGCAGTGCACAGTAGAGCAGCTTGTGCCAGCAGTTTTGTGCTGAGCTTTGTACAAAAACGGGAGATCAGTTTTAAAAGGCTACACAACCTGAAGTTATTTTTGTTTCGACCATGAGTCATTTCAGGTGTCTTTTGAATACTAAGTGTGTTATAAAGTGTTGCATCAACTATTCGAAATCTTTTTTTCTCATTGGTAGTAAGCTAATGGAAGAAACCCAAGCAAACATCTTTAGTTTTTTCAGTATAATATTTTGTATGCTGTCCATTGCATTTATTCATTTAGCTTATGTTTTCCAAAGCAACTTATAATACTAAGTTGCCCACCTGTACCCATATATACAGATATCTCATTTTTAGTGGTAAATACCTTGCTTAAGGTTATTGTACCAGTAACCACCAAGTTCAAAGAGAGCAGTTGTAACTACTGAGCTACCTGCTGCTCTCAGTAAAATGTAAGCCTGCCTGGTCACCAAAGGAGAAAGAATAAATGGAAAAAAGTGTGGTGGTTCCTGGAGCCAGTCCAGAGCCTTGGCTGCAAGTGATTAAGAAAAGTCTCTGAAAAGTTTATTTTCTCCACATTTCCTTCCCTTGTGATATGTGGTGCTGAATGTGGAAGTTAACTTGGCTTTTGCCAAATCTGGCTGTTGTGATCAAACGGCCTGTGAAGTTCTAAAATATACATGATGTTTTTGTTATGCCGAGCAGTAATGCTTTTGTCTATCCGTTGTAGGCTGTAGTATTGACTGCAAGAACAACATTAAGTCGATACAACTTGGGATTTTTATTTTGTCTTGAGAGGTTTCTCCTTGTCTTACTCTTCAGTGTACTAAGGCTTTCACAGTTCACTGCTATGACTGAAGGGTCTTTTAGTCTGGGAAGTAAATGTGCTGGTCCTGCTCCAGCCTGGTTGTATGGAGCTGCAGCTGGAAGTGGGCTGTGGTCAGTGGTCACCAATCCTGAGCACATGTTTAAATTTTCATGTGTGCCACAGCCTGGGTCTGGTGCACGTTCCTACAAAGAGTTGGTCTGTGAAGAGCATGCTTGTAGATCCTTTTGCAAACTGTGGAATTTCTTACAAGGTGTGCATTTCTTGGTTTCAGCCACAGTGAGCTCACATGGCAACCGGACAGCAGTGAGTGGGAAGGGAGCCACGCTGTCATGCCGATATGGTCTTCCCAAGAGGGTCCACCAGGTGCTGTGGATGAAGAAAGAGGTGCAGGGTGAGCCCAGCAATGTGGCCTCTTTTGCCAAAAGAGGGGAGCCCACGGTGCTGAACTCCTTGCAAGGCCGTGTCAGCATCAGCCGCACGCTGGACGAGTCTCACCTGTCCATCAAGCCTGTGAGGATGGAGGATGAAGGCTGCTATGTCTGCGAGTTCCACGCCTACCCTGAAGGCATCAAGAGCACTGTTGCGTGCCTTACCATTTATGGTAAATGTTACTCTGCTTGCAATGAACCTGACTAAAATAACAGCGTTCAAGATAACACATCTGGTTACATTAAGCATGTGGCTTCACGGATGCAGACTGTGGCACTATATTACTAGGTAGAGTGTCTAGACAAGAAGTCAGCTCTCACATAAACGTTTCAAAATACAAGTGGAGCGACATAAAGGGAAATCTTTAAAGTGTGTGGATGTGTATTTGTAGAAGCCACAGGCTACTTTCTGTCCCGCATCTTGAAATACCGACAATCCATCTGCAAGCGACAGGATGGGGAAGTCCTTTGTATAAACGTATGGGATGTGTTCACTATGATGCCTGGAAATGGCCCAGGTCACACTGCTGCAGTGTTATTGTAAGTCAATGTATTCATGACAAGGGAAGTGACTGGGGAAATTTATAATAACTGCTACTTCTCATCTCTTACAGCTTATACTTCTCATTTTGATCCTGAGATTCAGATCTTCCCTGAAACAAAATGTGGTTGAGCTGTTCTCAGAAGTCAGGTCATCCTGGTACATTAAACTCTGGGTTATAGCTGGCAACACTGAAAACCAGTATTTACACTTTGTAGTTTCCTGCTACAAGCTTTTAATCCTTTTTTAAAATATTTGCTAAGCAGCAACCCCTATACCAGTAAAAATCCCCATGTGTGAGATGACCAGAAACGGTTGATGTGCGACAGAATACAGTCCTTGCTGTAATGTAGGGCTGCAGTGAAAGCAGCAATTGTGGATGGGGCCTCACTGGAGCCAGGCAGCAGCCCACTCTGACTACTTCACTGTTCCCCAACAAGGCTCACATTCTGCTGGGCCGGAAAACAACGTCGTTTTTGTTCACACCAAGAGCGTCAGCATTTCAGCGCCAACACTACAATGACTGCAACTGAAAAGAAGTGTACTGGGGATTGTGGGTCTTGCCTGTCTCATCTTTGCGTGATTAATCACTTGACGTTTCACAACATTGCTGGCTTGACTGTCAAGAGTTATAATTCACTTGTCTTCATATGGTTCGCACCCACAGCAGCTCAGCCAGACTGCTGCCAGAATAGATTTATCCCTCACATTCTGGCCCTTTTACTTGAATGTTTTCTTTCTGTTTTGGAATTTTTGTCAAAAAAATCTTTTCAGTTTCATGCTCTTCATGCATCTAGCTTAAAGCTTCTGTCCTGAAATCAAAAACGGACAAGCTCCCGAATTCCATATGTGGAACTTTTATTTTTGGTTCCCTGAAATGAGCATTAAATACTAAGAAGCAAACTGGAAGCAGACTTCACCTTCTTGCTCAACTCGATTGCAAAACCTCGGTTTATCACCACGTGAATGTAATGTTTGCCTGTAGTGACATCTTTATTGTATTTCTGAGGAATACAGTTCATCAGAATGCAAAATTCAGCTACACTTCTGTAGCAGTGTTTCATTTTCAGTTTGTCTACACCTGCCAACCAGCCTTCCCAAATTGTCTCCGCAGTGTTACCAAGACCACAGGTAAACCACAAGGCTGTCTCAGACGGTGTGATTGAAGCCAACTGTACAGCACTGGCCCGGCCGGCTGCAGAGGTCGTGTGGAATGTAGAAGGAGACAACAGGACACTGGGCCCACCAGCCGTCTCATCTTTCCAGCAGAGTGATGGGACAACTCTGGTTGTGAGCACACTGTCACTGCGAACAGAAATACTCAGGCACCAGTCGGTGAAGTGTCTGGTTCATCACCTGGGCCTGGAGTCAGCAATCTCGGTTTCCATGAATACCAAAAGTGAGTTCATCCCTTAGCTGACACCAGTTTATTTAGAATATCCAAATTACACAATTTTGACTGGCTGGCTGAATTAACCTGGCTGTGCTAGGTTTGTAGGTGTTTCTACACACTTGTAGACATGCTGTTACCCTCTTGAAGAAGGGTGAAGCTTTGCTCTTTCACTTGACCTAGACTTTGATTTCGCCTGTCTAAATGGCACCGCGCCAAAGCCCTTCTGTGGCAGGATTGTTTTTCAGTTCAGTTTTTCAGCATTTATTTATTCAATATTTGAACAGGCAGTACAGGGGTTTTATGATGGCCCCAGTATTTTTCTCAGATGCCTCATTCCATTAGGACAGGAAACCACGGCTTCAGTCAGAAGTGTGTTTTAATCTGTGCAGCACACCTCTTGTGTAGTCAGTTTTTCCACTCTGGCTACTAGACAGTCCAGAGCAACTGGTCATCAACACACATGCATAGGTAGCTTGTGCTGTAAGCTGCATGTTGTGCTTGTGAGGCCCCCCAGCATTGCTGTCTCACTGTGTTCGCATTATAGCGATGAATGCACTCTCCATGGTCCTATTTTGGAGTCTGTGTTCCTTTTGGAAAGACCGGCTCCATTTGCATCTTATGATGTTTCCACTGCAGTTGGGAAAGCCCTCACCATTCTCATCGCTGTGACCAGCGTGGCAGCTGTAATCCTCATGTGCCTCTGTTTCTGCCTGTGGAAGTGCTTCCTGCAAAAGGATGGTGAGTGTTACCTTTGCCCACAAGGAGGTTGAGGATAAGAATGGAGTTTGGAGCTGGACTGGAACTGAGATACTTGCATGTCTAGATTGCGTTTTGAATAATTCAGTTTTTTCACTAAAATGTCTAAAACTGGTAGTAGTTATTTAGCTGTGTGCTGTCACTACACTTGTGGTTGTTTTTCATTAAAAAAGTGGACAGAGGTCAAAACACCACAAACTTTGATCTCAAGTTGCAGAAATTCTACAAAACAAAGCACTTAATCTGGTGCTCCTCTGCCTAGGATTCATAAGTGATAAGTGTGTTGCTGCCAGCGGGATGTTTGACCAGGATGTAGTACATTTGGAAGCCTAACATCTACCATGCCTTGCACACCTTCCCAGCCAGTCTCTAGGTCATCTGGCGTTAGATATCAGAGGTAAAAGTGGTAGCGATCAGATCAATGTCATGATTTCTGTGTAAATCAACTTATAAAGACTGATGGGAAGATGTGGTAAAATGATGCTGGGTGTCTGAAGTCAAAGTCTCTACTAGGGAGATGTTGCATTAGTGGTGATCTGAGAAAAGCTCAGAATCCCTGAGAACAGACAGCCTCCTTATATGAAGCAGGAAAGTGCGGCAGATTTACCAAGGAAAGGGAACTGTACTCCTTGCCAGTCTGACATGAGTTGTTTAGTTTGCATTGTGCCACCTTTCCTGTTCCTTGAACTTGAGTCTACAGTAGGAGCCAAGGGGATTGGTACTGAGTCATGGCAGTAGCTGATGATCCCAACATATTCCCAAAGAGCTCCCAGCTTTACATTACAGCAGTAATAACCGTGAAGATCTCTTGGAGAAAAAATGTACAACACAGTACTCTTCTCACACTTTGGATACTTGCTGTTTATGTCTCTCAAATCACCACATCATCTTGAAATATAGTGATTTAGTGAGTGGGAAGGTTCAGGAGTAGTAATATAGCTGCACTGGTATACCTCACAGCATACCCCCCATGTTCCAAACTACTAAATCACAGAATTCAACTGTCACTACATGCTTCTCCTGACCAAGTACTAAGCTAGTCTTGATAAAATTCTCACTTAACTGTAAGCAGAAACCCTGAAATTTGATCACTCTTAGAACAGAAGGCTTTTGATCCAAAAAGTCCATCAGTTACTGTGTTGGCTATTCCTCTGGGTGGGCGAGGAAGAGGAGGCCCCAGGCCATGAGTGACTCTGTAGGTGGGATGTCAGGCTGAGTCAGAACTTCTTCAGCTCTGTCTTAGCTTTTCCCTTCAGGAAGCAGACATGTTACGCCCAAGTGGATCTGCGCTTTAGATAATATTGTGCAATATTTAGTTAATTTTATGTGAGATTTTAGTTGCGCATGTGTCTCCACATTTTGGTCTGTATGGATTAAATTTGAAAAGATTTAAAAGATCTTATTCATCAAAACAAGTTGAAATTCTAGCCATATATCGAGACAAGGAAACAGCTCTGTGAAGGAAGAAATTGGAACGCGTTGATCATAAATTCCTGGGAATGGAGAACATTAAAGGTCTAAATCAGGTGAAAATGGTCCATTTGGGGCAGGTTACATGGGTATCATGATAGTCCTCATGTCCCTGCGGTATTTTGCTTGTGAGCTTTTTTTGCGAGTTATATGCCTTGGAGAAAAAGTAGAACTGCAAACTCAGTATAGTTTTAGGAAACGTGCAAAAGGCCCCAACTGGTCCACATAAGGATGTATGAGATGCAGATGTAGAGAACTTCACTGCTGGTCACTCTATGGTGAGCCCTTGTGGGGTTAAGACCGTGTGGCATGTGATTGGAGCACATGGGTCAGTGTGGGTGAATTTCAGTAAAACTCCCCAGTACTGCTGAGGAAAGACTGAAAAAACCTGAGACATAATTCATGTAGAGTTCCTTCCAGCACAGTGTGACTCTTAACAGAAGTTTCAGATTCGTAGTGTTATGCTATCCAGAAATACTTAATTCCACAGCTGTGAGTAATGTGCAGTTTGGTAACTGAATGTGACCTGGATACTCACACCGCTGTTGACTGGATGATCATGTTTGGCTGCTGTTCCTTAGCTCAGTCCTACGAGAGCAACTGAGGTCCTCTTACAATGTTATTTAAATGTGAATGTGAAGTTGCTCACAGAAAGTCTTTACTACATTTGAGAGGCCCCAGGCTGCTGTTTTTTGCACAAGCCAAAGATCCTACTGAAGAATGTAGGTCAACAAATCCAGATCTTTGTGGCTGACCACACAGATGGGTAGCAAATCTGGACTGAGGCACAGAATGTGGCAAGATCCAGCCCCGTGTCACTCTTAAGGTTTCCATGATTAGATAAAAAGTGTAAAACTCATTGTTAGCTCTGTAATCCACAAGACCTCAATGACTGCCACTAAACTAAACACAGTGCGTTCCAGTAATGTGTTCTTCTAAATTAGTACCTTCAGCAAACCTTTGGTACGCAGTGTGGGCTGTGTAACTTGTATTTCAGGATAAGTTATTCATAAACAAAGAATTGTGGAACAATTTCTTTAACTCTGTTTGTTCCTCACGGAGATGAGCTGAACATGTTTGACCTCCCATCTGTACACTTGTCTGCGGCGATATCCACACAGATGTCAACACCACTGGTCCACAGCAATGTTCCCGCACACAAGACACTGCTGTGGTCCTGCTGCAAACACCTGCTGTAGATGCTACAAAGCTGTCTGTAGTGAACTGCAGTGATTCCCCCCCCCCCCCC
>UFQX01000030.1:139489-164050 GCA_900497675.1 Arapaima gigas
CCCCCCCCCCCCCTTCTTCTTCCCCCCCACACATGGAAGTAATGATGATTCAGTTCTGTGGATCAGTTATTCACCCCATGGACTGAAATATTTTCTGTTTGGACAGTAATGCAGGGACACAGTAATTTGTGGTTTACCTGCATGCATGAGGGCACATATCTAGAACAGACTGCTTCTTGCATGGTATTTAGAAACGTTTTTCAGCTTTCACTGTACTGTTTTTTTTTTTTTTTTTGGTTTTGTTTTTAGCTGGAATTGTTTTCCAGGAATGTGGCTTATCAGATAAGGCTTCTGTTAATCATTAGGCTGTCAGGGTCCCAGGGAAGGTCCCAGCAGGAAGGAGGAGGGAGTGACCACTTCCTATCTCATGGTGCCTGACAGAACAGGCTTCTGCCCTGCAAAAGCCATCACTCACACATTAAAAGAAATTAAGATTTATTCTTTGTTCAATCTGCACAATACAGTTTCGTGTCCATAGCTATCTGGTTGCCATATAAGAAGTGCTTTGGCCTGTGGTCACACCCCCCCCCCCATGAGCAAATCCATTTCTACTCACACGCAACATCCTTTGACCTGAAGGAAACTTGCAAGAAAATACCATATAAAGTATTATTTAAATAAACAGGGTAAAATGGAAGAATACAAAGCTTCTGTACACAGTGCCCCCCCTTTCTTTCGGAACCCAAGTCTGGAATGAAATCAGGGGAGTTGGAGAAAGATGTATTAATTCCTAAAATAAGTTCCTCTTGACCCCATGTCATGTTTCTATATTTAAAAAAAATCCTGGAATCCATGTGTTGCTCACACAGCTGTGGGTTGCAAAATATATATCTGCTGTCAAAGAATATCTCTTATTGTTTAGTTTAAACAGTAACTATTTTTGCTCAAAAATAGAAATGTTTTTCTCTGGCTGTACAGCACAAAAATAAGACTGAATAGATGGGTGTATTTGTCTGCATGTGAGTCTATATGAAATTAATATTTAGTTTCAGTTACCATGAGTGTGGTTCAAGCTAAATGACAGTGTTTATTGTAAAGATGTTCACTATTTCACAAAGAAATATGTGTTGAAAAACATCCAAAGTTTAAATGACTATTACACTGTTCTGGTGATTTTTGAAATCAGCATGGGAGGTTCACAATTGCTTAATTTTGTATGGGAACATGAGCAGCACAAAGAACAGCAAGGACAGTCAGATCTTTTGTTAAACTTTTTTTTATCTTTGGAATTGGCAGTTTCTACCCATTTGTTTTCTCAGAGGTGAGATTGCACTGGTTTCCCACCACAGTGACACTAACAACTTAAAAATTTTAGTGTGAAATTCAGTGGTGTAATTTTTGACGTTTTTTCAAGTTGGTCTTTTGAGATTTTGGAATTTACCTCTCAATGCTCTGTTTTCCAACAGATTGATCTGATCACTGGGCACTAGTTTGGTTAACAGATGAAAAAAGCTCAATTTCATCTGTCCCATAAGGATCATGTTTGAAAATCAGCTGCACCGTGGCCCATCAGTCTGCAAAAAAAGAATAAGCTGTAAAAGGACCAAGTATAAAATCACAACGATGGATGAATCCAAGAAGTATCTAAGCTGGAGGAAGAAATAACCTATGCTGGTATTAATGGACTGTCCACAGGCACTTCATCAATAATGAAAGAAGCAAGGAGTCTTTTAATGTTTGTTCTGTTAACTTTTCTTCAGACGGTAGTTTCTCAGAGTGAATCTATGTCTGGCTGGGTGCACAACTCATGTCTTTGTGTGTGATGCCACATTGTAAGTCCTAACCCTAAAAACGCAATGCTGTAAGGAATTAGCATTTTTTTTCCCCTCATGGGGAAAAATGTAGTTTAGATGCTATGACTAAAGATTTGTTGTGATGCAGTGAAAGCAGCAGCAGCAGTTTCTCACACCATAGATGGGTTTTCCATAGACTGCTGAGATTTACTGGAAGTTCTGAACTGAGACCCACCAGGCCCTGGTCACGCCGAATGAACATTGATGGGGATGAACTCCCTTTTTTGTGTTCGACGCCAATGTCTGAGCAGAAGTTCACGTGAGGGTACTGGTCTCTGCATGCTGCCAGTTTAAGTCCCAAAGTAGTTACTGTTGTTTTACCCTTGAGTAGAATTTTCCTCCAGCAGATGATATCGTCCTACAGGTTCAATAAGATTTTGTCTGTTGAAAAAGGTGTTTGCTAGCCAAGTAGCCACTGTGAAAGACTGAAAGATTGTAAAGGATAAACATGGTCATGTCCACTTAGTAAGACAAGTCTGTGCTGCTCTCTTGCAAACACTGCTTTATCGTTGGGAGTGCAGTTGGTCAGATTGTAATGACCACACAATTTCTAAATGCAGAAACTCATGGTTATACTATAATATTATACAGTACTGACAGTATTTATGTATATTACACTATATTACATGATACATTTTCTCCTGTCTGTCAATGCTTTCTTCTACTTGCATGTTTTTGGCAGTTTTGTTGTAACACAGCTTTCTTCATTGCAACACGAAAAGCTGTAGGTGTTTTTTAAGTCAAGAACACAGTGTAATACGGTTCTTTATTTTGTACAGCAGAAAATCTCTGCTACGTCATAATAAACTCACGTAACTGGGCAACCTTTCATGGCGACAGTGTAAAGCACCTCTCTACTTTAACTTAAGACTTCAACCTCAATCTCTAGACTAAGCTACTAAAGATGCCTATTTATAGTCAAAAGTTTAGAGGTTCCTAAATTGATTGGTGCCCTGCAGATACACAGCATAGGAAATCTTAGTTGCATGAAAGCTTAATTTTATACTGTATTAACCAGTGAATCATGTTACAGAAATTTCCAGAACTTTCAGACATCTTTGGTCAAAACTTTTTTCCCCCTAATAAAGATGAATTACATGCTTGTTTCTCCATGCTTGGTTGCAAATCTGTCTCAGGTTTGAAGGTCGAGCAGAAGCCTGAAAGGTAAAACATTCAGGACAAGGTAACTACTTCTGAATTCATTGTTTCAGGTGCATTGTTATGATAACCAGAAAACTAAATAAGCAAGATTTGCAGATTTTCACTTCAATAATGAAAAACAGCATTATTTCTAGAGGAGTGGGCTGTGAAGGCAGCCAAAATGTCAGTTACATTCAGATGTCAAGCTGTGGAATTTGATATGCGATTGACAGCAATTGAACTTGTGTGGGTCTGGAATGTGGTTATACTTTTAAATTTAAAGAACTTAGCATATGTAGGCGCCACAGCAAGCCAAAGAAAGTAGTGATGTGGGCAAATGCAGCCTGAATCTCTGCACATCTTCATAAAAGGTCTGGTTCACATGATATTTGTATTAATAAAAGCTAATAAAGCTGGAGCTGACATAAAAAATGGACATTTCAAAATAACTTTTCTGCACATTTTAGATGCTAAAGGTTTACAGTTAAGTTTAAATGTTCTTTTATTTGCTGATTGTTTTGTTGCAATAAAGAAAACAAAAAAGATATTATAGAAAACTACTTTCTCAGACTATATTATGTATTTCAGTCAACACATGGCTCACTGTTTTTATTTCACTCTCCTGCCCTAGTGTGACTGAGGTACAAAGAAGCAAAATGACTTTTTCCCCTTAACCTTTGAAGGGGCTCCTGCTTTGTGTCCTGTGTACAGTTAACAGCAAATTGTTTACAGACCAATATTTGCCACTTAAAGAGCTAAACGGCCCCAACCTGCTCAATTTATTTAAATAAATCTGGATCGGACCCCAAGCCTCTCAACGGACCAGACCTACTGCACAACCATGGCACAGAAACAGCACCAGTGATTCAGCCTGGTCTTCCACCCCTCCTAGCTCAGCTGCTTCTATGCATTATCCAAACACATGGAACATTTTTGGAGACCTTCTCCCAGATACTCAGCCACCATTCCACAAGGTCGGAGGTCTGCTGGTCTCCTGGGGAGGATGAAGAGTTGACTGGCCATTGCCCCAGAGAACGTGAATATGTCTGTTACAAATAGAGGACATATGCTAGTCTTCAGTGTTCCTGAAAGATCAGGCGATCAGGCGAGTCCAGAACATCAGTAGCTATTAAATTTCTTATCACATACCCACCTTCCAGTTATAACCTTGCCTAGAAATTCTTGGCCCAATAGCTTTCTCTACATTTTTTCCTTTTTATAGATGCTTCACTCCTTTGAAGTTAATGAAAAGTTCTGGTGAAGGAAATGAGTTATTGAGCATCAGTCAACTTTTCTGTTGTTCTCCTTTTCTGATGCGTATGAGCTGCGCTCCAGTGTTTCTCTGCACATGATGGCACCGGCCCATGTACAACAGTGACAGTGGCCGTGGTAAAGAAAGTCACAAAATGTTACTCGGGGTTTGTGGACAGGATGAGGAAAGAGACTTGGGCTTGTGAACTTTTTATGTTGGGGTTGATGAACACACACCGGGATGAATTTGAGGGAACTGGTGTCTGGGAAGTTTCCAAGGGCGTGAGACAAATGTGTGTGCTGGTTAAAAGTCTGAGGTGAATCCTGCATCAGTCCTCTTTTCCAGCCAGTCCTACTTTGTGGGGAGAAACACAGTTATTACTGAGTTTTTCTTTCTGTGTTTAGAGCCTCCTGCACCTCCTGGGGGCCATCATCTTTCAGAAAGTAAAGGTGTAGATCACCCTGTTTTGTACATCAACAGAACGTTGTTACAATACTGTTGAAACGGAAATAAAACGGACCATCGTAATCTTCTGATTCCACCTCCTGAGATGGGAGATCCAGTTCTGTAGCAACCTCACACCCCTCCGTTGTTTATGTTCAGTGAAGGACACCAGTGCCTGGATCATCTGCTGGTTGTTGGTCCTGCAGCCCTTTCAGCTGTAGATGTTTCTCTGGTCTGGGTTGTCCCTGGCTGTCCCAACTTCCTCTCTCAGCTGTTCCAGGAAGGACACATCGGGGCAGGTTGGTGGGAGGAGTGTGGCACGCAGGGGACACCAAACATACACAGTTCTTCATCTTCACAGCTCTTTACAAGGTCAGCACGGTTTAAGTGCATCACGGGTCACATGTGGATGTTTACAGTCAACAAACACACAGTTGCCATGACATCCCTAAATAAACCCTTGATGTCTATGGGACAGAAACGTTTCCTTTGAATCTGGGAAGTGAGTGTACAGATCTATCATGGCCCCTGTTTACCCTGATCTGGGTTCCAAATAAACCACTGAAACCCCAGAAAACAACAGCCAAGCCTCCTCTGTCCTACAAACCAGTGTGATTATCATGCTGCTTTTTTCTTTTGTGTAAACTGCTAAAATGCAAATAAAATATTCTCCAGTGAAGCAAGAAAAACAAAAGCTTACTGTCACTAGGAGACCTAAAACTCGGTCACGTTTAAAACGAGTCTTGTGTCTGGCTGATTGCAATATCAAAACTCGCCACGAAGGGGCACTCATTTCTCATTTTAAAATCAATAGCAGGAACTTCATGTTTTCCCGCAAAGGTAATTACTTAGATACATTACTGGAAGCTGGAGCATCTCTGCCTGCTTTATATTAGTTAATAATGAAAACGCTAAGTCTTTTTTTGAATTAAGTCCCTCAAATGAAATGAAGAAACAGAAAATCAACACTGTGCTCTGTGGAATTTCTTCTCTGCTAACTGGCCCTGAGATTGCTGGTGTACTTTTCAAAGGGTTCAATCTGAGAAATGAAATGTAAACAAGGTAAAGGTGTGACACAAACCCCGTTGCTCCCCACCACCCCTCCATTTCATAAAAATACCCCTCTTGGTTTAGCATTTCAACAAGCTGAAAACCACAGTTAGATTCCACTTCACACAGCCTGCAGGCGCAATAGTCGTCACAGGAAAGTTTTGCAGATTTTCACCCTGTTCCTGTACTTTACTTCAAAAGTGACTTTATTGTTTCACCTTTACATTAGTTTTGCTTTTGCTGCTCAGTGGTGTTGTTGTGTTGCAGGGCTTAAGGGACAGTGACTTCATCAACAAGGCAACTGGCCACATGGAACCTGACAAAACCTCCATTTGCTTCCCGTGTTCAAATTCACTGCTGAAAACCGACCCAATTAACAGTTAAATATTCTCCGAAAAGTGCAGTTCAGTGGCCTTAAAACATTGTGTATGCTTATATGACTGTATAGTTATCGTAATAAACCCTGATGAAGAGCATAATTAGTGTAGTTAGTGATGCCAATAAAAACTGTGTGAATGTAATGTATTTGTAAGAACTGAATGGAACATTACTGATTTGCACTGCAAAACACGGCCGTTCTCAAGTGTTTGAAACCAGGAAGAGACATTTGCTGAATGTGAAAATCCCCTGCGACTCCTGGCCAAACCAGGTCTCCGATGCTGCGATTGAAACACAGCCAAGAAAAATTAAACAGTTACATCCCACATGAGAGCTCCTCGCAGAGAAGTGAGATGCAAAATCTGTTGTCTGAAAGGAACCAAAATCAGGACGGAATTTGGCCACATTTTGGAGAACAGAAACAAAGCTCAAATAAAAGTAATAAAACTGCTCCTTTGTCCTGAAATACGTACATTTATTGTTAAAACACAGCAGTTTAGGACATTGCATTATGAATCAGTTTGAAAATTAAATTAATTGCCATATATGCACAGGACACCTCAACAGTAAAATACAACAGAAAACAACAGCAGTGTAATTAATATTTTATACTACATGGTCTCAGGTAAAAGTTCAAATATTTATGGTTCTGTGGCTCTATTCCGAGCCACATTATTAGAATTTGGGGTGCAAAGGCAAGTGTGGACACAGCACACACTGAAAAAGCTTGCAGCTTATTTCAGTTTTAACACTTTTCTGCCAGCACACTAAAATACTGTGAAAAACAGTGAACTATGCAGTGTGACAAGGTCAGGGAGCAGCAGCTTCTGGAACGTCCAGCTTGTGGACTGCAACTCTTTAGTCACTGTGAAGTTCATCATGGCGAATAAAACCTGTATTATCCTGTACATTCAAATTATTTTTTTTGCTCCATAACTGTCACACAGGTCTGCCTTCTGAAACCCTGATCTGGCTTCCTCTGTGCAGAATGGGCCTTGGGAGAGGGGCTGGCCGCTGTGCTGCTTTTGCAGAGACTGAAATCCCCCTCCCACCCTTCTACACGGGGGGGATCAAACACTCACAGCACAGTTATACATTCATATCATAACACTGAATTAGGGTTTTGGAGAATACAGACATCAACTGTGCAGTACAGTCCTCTTTGCTGGGCTTTACTAAGATGAAACAGATAGCAACATGACCACTATAATTTATTTCTTACATCATTCGGTTAGTGGTTTATTGGGCCAGGTCTGATGGTATTTGTTGATGGTTGACCTCATCGAGACGCCACCTGTCTCCTCTGAGTCAACGGTGGGCGGAAACATACATGCAAAACCACCATCGTTGCAGCTTGCGACCCCCTACCCGTGACGCTCTCGCTCTCTGATTCACAGGATGTGAGAGCAGCTCGAATTCTCACCCTCAACCTGCACCAAACCCCAGACACGATTCAGGGAAAACCATCTTTCTGCAGCTAGACTTCATATCCTCTGATGGAATTACCTTATAGGCACCAAATTAATATCTGCAACTAGGCCAGTAATCTATTAGTAAACTGTCTGCATTGACAAGACTTTATAAAATTATTACAAAACTTAACTGAGTTAGTGATGTAAAAAACAATAAGATGCCGTTGATCAGTAATGCATTAGTAAAAACAGTCAAAAGAAACAAGGATTAATATTGTACAACACAGACAGACCACATTTAGGTCATATATTCCCCACGAGAGGTAGAAGGTACTGCAGACACTGTTGGACTGGAGAGTGTGGTCAACACCTTTCTTCTGCAGGGGTCAGTTAATCCGGATGGCAGCGTATTCTGACTGTGCCTCCTCAAGGTCCAGAGCACAGCTGCCGATAGGACTGTCCCGGGTGGCCTTGTGATTGAGGGCCGCATATACGATGACATTCAGGTCTGAGTCAGTGCCCTCAATGTGGTCATCCACTGATACAGCTACCTGCCCAGGTACACCAGCCCTAGTAGGCAATGCTCCGCCTGATGCCCCACGTCTGTTACGGGATGCCCTCCTGTCATCAAAGTGGTTGTCATAAACACCGGCGGACCCATTGGAGTGTCTGGCCGGGGTGGGTCGAAGGCTCCTGGGGCGACTGGGGAGACTGGGCGGTGGTGTCGCTCGGGAAGAGGCCAGTGGCGCAGTGTGCTGTAAACACACAATAGCAAATGAGATAACTTCCTACACGCTCCTTTTAGATCCTCCCCGTAAACTTTATATTCAGTATTTGTGGTTTAGTATCAAAGAATGTTTTACCTGATCGTGTGGCTGTTCTTTTGTTGCCAAGCGCTTTGACCCTGAAGGTGGCAGAAATGTGTTACAGAAACATTAGCCGCACAGTGGAAAGGTATCAGCAGTCATTTCACACCTGGAATAGAGGGTAGACTGTGAGGTGTTAGATGGGCAGCACTGACCTCCACATTGCCTCATGCTCAAGAAGGAAATAAGCACAACTGTGGCAACAAGTACCACTACACCGAGGCAGATGTAGAAAAAGGGGAGCCATCCCCAGTAAGCCGTGTTGAGTCCTGGTATATTTCCTGGCTGATTACCTAGAAGACATACACAACTATGTTATACAACGTGTGCCATTATTATCTGCTCCATCAACACAGAATTTCGGGTGACAGTAAGAGATATTACAATGGTGGGCAAATAGTTAAATTTTCCTGTTTGTCCCCCAGGAATTGCTCATGGTGGTCTGCAGTCTATCCCAGAATCACAAGGTGCAAAGAAAAGAGGGGAAAACTCTGGATTGACTGTCAGTCCATTGCAGGGTGGCCACACACAGTCAGACACACCTGTACACTATGGGAAATTGAGAGTGACCGATCAAGCAGAAACACATGTCTCTGGACAATGGGAGGACCTCAGGGGGCCCAGAGGAAACCAACTGAGAGAGAGGGAAGAACAAGGAAATTCCACACACACTGAGCTGGACTCAAATCCACACCGAAGCAGCCCAGAGGCTGCTGCACCACCGTGTTCACTTAACTGCTTCAGTACAAATATTCACCTGTCTGTAAGTTTTACTTGAGGGAATTTTTTTTTAAATTTCCAGTTTGGAAATTCTACTTTGCTGCATTATGTTGGATATTTGAAATGAAATTCTACAGCAGTGCAAGGTCTTACTTGTTGAGGTTCTGGGTGATATGGTTGTCTCATGACCATTAGGATCTGGAATTTATTATAAAAAATCACTTAGAAAAACAAAAACATTATAATCAAAATGGTATTTTTAATATTTTTCATAAAGATTTTATTTAGTGCACATACAACAACATAAAAGCAGAATAAAGCCATGATTACTCACGTGAAATAGAGACATTAATGTTATGTGATACAATGGACATATTTTTTCCATCTGTGGAAAGTTCACACCTGTACAGCCCAGGATCTTCCAAGGTGAAACGTGTAAAGATCAGTAGTGAGACGTTCAAATACGTATCTTTTCCTTCTTTCATCGGTTCAATTCTGATGCGATCTGATGTATTTATACGTCTGCAGTGTGCCGTGTTGTCAATTTTACACCAAGAAACTTCTGTTTTTCTCTCACAGGGTTCAAATGGACAGCGAACGCTCGTGGTTGTGTTTTCCACAGCGGCCACTACAGTGTTCCGTGCGACTCGAACCTGCACTACACAGTCGTCTTCTTTTCCTGAAAAAAGGAAAAAAGCTCAGGTCTGATAACACTATGACCCTTAAGCATATTTTTTAGGACTATAAGACTAGAAACTTCTATTTTTAAAGTATGCAGAGGAAAAATGTATTCGAATATTATGCTTCATCAAAAATTATCATCGTATTGTTGAAACAAAACATTTATATCAAGTACATTATTTGATCTGTTTGCCAAAGCAGCAATGAAGCAGGAATGGAACCAAACATCATGAGCTTATTTGCCTGTGTGCATAAACTCTGTTTAACCAGATATGCATCTGGTGACGGCGCGCTGTGTACTGTATTCTCCTCTCACTAGAAGCTGTTTTTGTCATTCAGACTTTGCATTATCAGTCCTTTCCAGGCTTTTTCTGCTGCAAAAACTGTATTCTGGGGCCGTTTTGGCTTTGTGCTATTAACAAATGAATGAAATGTCAATTCTCCTGTCCAAACATACTGACATGAGCTTTAACACCAATGTTGCCTTTTAGCCCCCTGGAAACCAATCATAAGCACAGTAAATTTTTGGGTCATTTTTTGGGATCATTTTTTTGAATTTTGGGATCAGACTCCATCCATCCATTTCCGTTAACTACTTATCCTGAGCAGGATCTTGGCGTTTTGGATCCCACCCCAGCAGCAGACAGCCCTGGGCCAAGAAACTGCCCCTGGATGGGATGCCAGTCAAATATTAGATTCATTATTATTATTTTCTCCATTTAGCTGACACCATTCACCATTGTGTCTTATGGTGTTGACGTACATAGAATGACTTACCCATTCAGGATGGTGATTTTACTGGAGCGATTTGGGGAAAGAGTCTTGCTCAGTTCAGGAACAGAGCATCTCTAAGGGCTGTGCACAATGGAACATGTACAGCAGCAGCCAGTGACCTTGTAAACATTGTTTCTTTATATAATAAACATCCCAGAGCAAAAAGACCAAGATGTCATATACCTTGCCTTCTGACCTTCTGCACTGACAATGACTGGATAAGCCAAAATTTATCATCAAAAGACAAGATAGAAACAATCATTTTTGATTCAAACATATTGTGAAATATGTTTACATCACTGTCATTTATAAACATACATTTTATTTGGCCATTTTAATGAATTATCCATGCCATATTTTTTATTCAGGAAAATTAGTTTTTCTCCATAAGAAATAATCAAAACAACTCAAGTGGAAATTCACCAAAGGGCATAACTTCGTGAATCTGATTAACCCTGTTACCTGAGGAATAGGTGCATTAAAAATAAACTACAGACACTGGAAAATACTAAACTCACATTACATGACATCCCTGTTTTCAGTGAGGAGGACAGTAAACTGTTTTTTCCTTACAGCTCTTTTCAACATCTTCAAGTGCTAATGAGCAATTTAATAATAATTTTAATTCATTGTAATAAATGTATTATTACAATATGTTGGAACTTTATTATTTCAACTCAAGAAAGCAATGTAAAAACACAGTTGCTGTGGGAGTGAAAAAAACTTTACGCAAGACCAGAACTGATAATGTTTTCTAAAGTGTTAAGACTTTAATAGCATTGCACAATGTTCATCACAGTTCTGCCTTTGCATTTTGACCGAGTACTACAAACAAAATCCAGACAATCTAGAGCCATAAATGCCTGAAGTACTGTAATAGGTGTGAATCAATGTAAATCTGCCTGTCTGAACCACACAAAAATTCCCAGTTAGTGCCAGTAAGTGTTTTTCATGTGATTATGAAATCTAACCTTTGGGTGTCAATGAAAGGACTTTTTTTGCAGGAGAAAAAAAACAATACTTCACACTCCCACCACACACACACACACACACACACACACACACACACACACACACACACGCACACCTGTGGGAGTTACGGTAAAACACACAAACACGGGTGGCATGTGACAGGGGGGTCGCAGACCAGAAAGATGCAGACACAGTGAAGCAAAACACACCCTCCTGTCGATTTTAAATAACCACCAAATATCTGTGTCTTCCTACACTTCTGGGACATCTCAGGAGTAAAATACAAGAAACACTGATAAACTAAAAGACAGAGTGAAAATCACCGTATTTCATCCAAATGGGGAGGATAAGTCACAGTGATGGATGGAGGTTGTTAGTGGCCATGGAAAGAATGTTTGCTGGTTATTCAGAGATTCCAACGTGTTTAAATGCAAAAGTGGTGAACTGCTATAAATCAGATTAAAAAGTCAGTAAGAAAGATTATTCTACTCCATTTTCTTTCTCACATCCAGTCCTTTATAGTCCTTTGTGTTTTGAACATGGATTAGTGTTCCGAGGACAGGTACTCATATTTGTATTTAAAACGCATCTTCACCACAGAAAAAAATCTAATTTTGTAAACATGTTCAGCACTGCTTAACAACCCCTATTTATGAGGCAAAATGACAGAATTCCACTTGTTCCTCCTGACATTGTAGTTCATATCAACCAATCTGTATTTCATATGAAATTTGTGGACCGCTGGGAAGTAAAACCTTTCCTGCTGATGCCAACATTTTTGGTCCAGAACATTCATATTAATATTCATAAGCCAAACTGCAAACTATAAGTATAAACATTAACTAACATCAGAATACGGTATACATTTTATATCATTCATCAAGCTTTCCGGAACAGTGTTGCTCACATGCCACCATTTTCACACACACCTGTTTGTTTGTTTCCTACACCAGGTCTATTCCTAGAAACATACCTCTCAAGTGATGCTGAAGTCACGTGTTACAGCTTTTCACAGCCACTTAACTTCAAAGAGGTAAAGGTCAAGTGATTACTGTACAGTACTGTGTTTACCTGAAACCAAGTGACTTATAGGCCTATATTCACTGCATCAAACTTCCTGCAAACATCTGTACAACAGAGTAATTTAACACAAACATCCATCCAGCATGTGACAATCACAGAAACACCCAAACTCATGGCTTTAGAAAGAAGTCCTCACAAACACAGGGAGAAGATGAAAACTTCACATAGACTGAGGCAGCAGTGTTACCAACTGCACCACCATGTCACCCAAAGCAGGTGTTCATTTCATACCTTGCAGCAAAGACCAAAGTGCTCCTTCACACACGCAGTCACCCATCGTGGAGATGAAGAGACTTATGTACATTCAATTAGCTAAGCTGTGCGAGCATCTAAAGAGGATCTGCCTGACATGTCTTCCACATATAACGCCACAAGGAGGACAGATATGTGGCACACAGATATATTACAATAAACTGACAACGTCAAGCTGGTGCTTCCACTTGGTGTTTGTGCAATTGAACATGAAGCGGTATGATGTTGTGTTTGTCATCTAAACTGTGTGCATCCCCAAGCTTTCCCGCTCCTTCACCTCAGTGGTCAAGCGTGCCATGTTCTGCAAAGATAGCAGAACTCAGTAGATTCTGAGAAAGTCGATTCTGATCAAAACTTGTTCAAATTTAGGCTCATGTTTCCGCTCTCTAACAGGGTGAATTTGTTTCATTTGTAATCCAAACCATTTCTCATCCTCAAACACTTTTCTTATATTTTACTTTTTTACATTTCTCCTTCTTTATCATGGTGGTCACAGTGTGATATATAAAATAATGCTCTTAATCAATGAAAATGCAGACTTATCAAATACTGAGCCTGTATTATGTATGGACAGTGCATAAAGTGGAAAAAACTCCCCTTACTGGCATCTTGCTGTGTGTATTGATCTATAACAACGTCAACTGAATGTCAGGGAAGCAACGCGTGAGCCGACATACAGCGTAACTTAGTGCAACCTAGGTAATGAAAAGTAGCCATAAAGATTATTATGAATCATTACAATGTACCACTGTAGTCTTCTGTTAGGAAAGCAGCTGAGCCAGAACATCTGGCCGACTCAGGGGCAGAAAGTGGCACCAGAGGCTTATGAGAAGTGCAAGTGACCGAAAAAGCCGCTCTACTCAAAGGAGCAAAACATAGAAGTGAATATGATGCAATGCACATACTACAGATCTACATTTTTAGCTATTTTTGTCCAAAGCATTATCTACTGTAACACACTACAAATTTGAACAGCTGGACAGTGAAGAAGCAAGCCAAGTCAGTCACCAGCTTGACATCACGGGATTTCAACTGTCAAATATTTGGTAGCATCTTAACCACTAAGACAATATTATTTTTACTTTAAGATGAAAAGCTTTTTTCCCCCCAATTAAACCCAAACATCATTTGGATTTTCACTTTCCTTCTTTCTCCATTCAATCAGTCTCTGTGAGGGAACCACCAGCTCTGCCAGACAGCACAGCTTGGAAGCTGCTTGTTGACCTTCTGATGGCACACGGACTTACCCTGGGCACCTGTATCCATGTACAGCAGCAGCAGAAGGGATAGAATCAGCAAGCCACTGTCAGTCCTGGGATACGTCATCTTAGCCGATGGGACACCCCAGATCCATCCACAGGTGAGCTCAGGTGGGAACGAGGTGAAGGACAAGGTGGCCCTTCAGAGATGGAGTAGGTCAGTCATTCACTAGATGAGAGACAGTGTGGGTGAATGTATGAGTCAATAAAAAGCAACGCAGCAGCAAGAGTGAGTGTGTTCCTCTCTCTGTAACATGCTGCTCAGATTGTGCAAATGCATGGCTTTAACTACAACACGGTTGTGGTTTCACTTCCTCTGCATGGACACTTCCTTGTTTTATATAAAAGTGTATGCACCTGTACACTTCCTCCTGCTTTCAGCGTCTCTTGGTCGGTCACGCCCGTTTACTTGCAACTTTTGACCATTATCTTCATTCATATCATTTCATATAATACATATCATACAGTGTACAGTAGTAGTTCTCAGGAGTAAATTGAGCTCCTCATGAGTTTTAGTCACAGACTGATCAACTGTCCTGTTTCCTAGGAATTACCATCATTGTGTCTGGTTTTGGTTCAGTTTTACATTTTCTAATTTTAAGTGGGCTACAAACAGGGTGGCAGGGTGGTGTAGTAAGAATAACTTCTTTCTCATAGGGTGTGGGTTTGAAACTAGCTTGTGTATGGAGTTTGCCTGTTCTCCTCGTGTCTGTGTAGATTTCCTCCAGGTACCCTGGTTTCTTCCCACAGTCTAAACATGTGCTTCAGGTTAACGGACACTGTTGTTGAGTGCCAAACAGACAAATTTACAGATCTCAGCCCATGCTGTTTTACAGCAGCCCTACAGCGAGGATCTTCTGCTTTGGAACCTAAGATGTTATCTCCACTGAATGTTGTCCAGTCATCTGAGGTACAATGAGAACCTGTGATGTTACCCAGTGAGACATGCCCACTTCTGACTCAGCACTGGAGCACAGAGGAAACTGACTCTAATAACAGAGCAATGTCACACCTCTGTGGTTGTAAATGGATGCAAATGATTAGTTGATGACCTTAATAGAAACTACTCAGCCTGCATGCCTTCAATATTTATCTGGTAGAAGCTACTGTAAGATATTTCTATCATTTATCACATGATGTCTTGCTTAGTCAGGCTTCCATTCAGTATCCTGAAACAAAAAGTATGCAATTTCAATAGATACTTTACAAGTGAATCTGCCTGCTTCCTCATCCTCATATCAGCACAAGTTCCTTTGTCTTTGAGAGGTAAATGTGAGTACCTGCATACCATGAGATTTTTGTGCTCCTGGAGTTCTGTAATATGAACAAGAATAGAGGTTTTGTTTCTAGCTTTGAAAGAATGTCTCTGGCTGAACACAACTTTATCCCTCTGAGTTCAGAATGGATTTTTAGCTGCCTGAGTCTCGATCTTCATAGATCTAGTTCAACTCTGAAATGATACACAAATGAGTTTAAAAATTAACCAGATAAACTATGAAATGACATTTAAATTCTGAAACGTGCAATGCAGTGTATACAAGAACATGCATGTTATTTTACAATAATCTGCTGCAGTTTCCAACATAGATGCACCAGTTCCTACTTAACAGTTGTGTAGCCGGCAAAGCACTAGCAATTGCGCCCCCTTTTGTTCAATTGCCCGTAGTTTTCGTGTAGACTTTTTCCACACCTACAGTAAGTCCAACTCAGTTGATCTTGTCCTTGTCTGCTTTCGTGGATGAAACTAGCAGTGTGCTAAATGATTATGTGTCATACTAACCCTGAAACTTACCCTACTAACTGTCCTCCTTGGTCACCATGGGTGTTTACCTGATGTTTTTCCTACTGTTTCAGTTCCTACTATCAATTCAACAGGACATCCTCTTACTGAATGCACACATCCCGCAAGGTTTAGGCTGTTCATGCCAGGGGAGCAAAATTCACTTGGGTTGTAGTTGTTTGTTTTTGGAGGATCAAGTGGGCTCACGCTGGATTCTTACTGGTAGCAGGAGAACACCTTCCATGGACTGAAGGAAGGACAGAGGACATTAGGGCATTAGACATTGTTCACAGTGCAAAATGAAAAGCAAATACTTGCTTGAATGGCATTTCCAATCTCTTTATGTGATCTTCTACCATGGGTAATGAAGCTGAAGGGTCGAAACAATGCATGCGCTCTGAGGGTGACGTTTTCTAGCAAAAAAGAAGAGGTTCATCAGAGATGGTGGCAAGAGATCTCTCTTAAATGGTTTTGAGGAAATGGTGTGGTCAGTGGTCATGGCCTCTGGGGGTTATGTGTAGAGCCTCGATAAAACATACATTAATTCAAGAAAAGACACAACCAAATGTCAAGATTAACAAGTAGAGTATAATATCTACATGTGTAGGGTTAATATGAATCATGAGAAACTCCAGAATACAGACCAGGAAAAGGACTGCAAAAGTGATCTTCCATTGGAAAGATCTCAAACACAAGCTGGTAAATTAAATGGTAGAAACTAATATGATATATAACATTTGCAGAGAACTTTTGGCCATGGTTGCCTCGGCAATAAATATATAATAAAGTAACAAGTAATAAACAGTTGGGGGTGGAAATGTTTTTCATTTTAGGGGCTTTAGAAATTGATTTAAACACCATTGCAGGGCAGCTTAGTGTCCCGCTGGGGTCTCGTAGCTCCAGACAGCAGTCCCACTATACACAGCACAAAACAAAACAACAACGTTTCCTTACTCAATTTGTTCACTGAAAAAGAGAATTTATGCTGTCCGTTTTTAAGGCAGGCAAACCAATTACTTGCACGCTGTGACGTCATCTAGACCCTTACAACAGCTCATTGAAACCGGGCTAATTCATTTGTGCTGCTATGTCACTCTCATTTTTAAGATATTAGCTATTAGTAATATGTGACGTGCAAAAGACGCAGCGGGAGCAAATTGTGTCAAACATATGCAACGGCGTACAGCACGCCGGGCGTTAAGTGTGAAATGCAAATTCCCTCCCAGGCGAAGGCGTGGAAAACGTGTGACGTAGCGCACGCGCACTGTCTCTCGTCGCACGGAAGGCGTGTAAAGCGCGTGACGTGACACCCGCGTTTGTGCCTCAATATAGAGTCCAAAGATGGCGGAGTACTTGGCCTCCATTTTCGGCACAGAGAAAGATAAGTGAGTGAACTTCTTACCGATTCCTTGCTTTTATTGTGTAAAACGAAACTTCCATTTAATAGGTGATGTATATATATAGGTGTGTGTGTGAGTGTGCTGCATGGCGGTGAACGTTGCGTTTCTGATGTGGTCGGACTCACGGCAGGCCGCGGTGAATAGGGAGCAGGAGGCAATGTGGCGGCGGTAGCAGCAGCGCGGGTTGTAGTGCGATCGCTGGCTGCCGGTGGCCCTCGTGTGCGGACGGCTGTGCTGTTCGGGCTCAGAAATGTGCAGTGGGGCCGATTGGCGGGGCCCTGGAGGAGCTGCTCCGGTCCCTATGGCCCCGCTGTGGCGCTAATCCGCTCGCTTTGTTCGCTGTGCTGCCGGATCGCGGGCAAAAGCAGCGCCCACATTAGAGCGCTGCGTTTGGGAGCCCGGAGCCAGCAAGGCGAGTGATTTAGTGTAAAAATAAAACCTTTACTGTAGGTGTGGAAATGGCGGCCTGCGGTCCCCAACACGGCATCCCCACTGGTTCGGTGGTTCTCCTTCAGTGAGGGAATCGATGACCTGGAACACGCCGCGCTTCATGCTTTACACACATTTTACACTGTGCGGGGTCCACTTTACCTCGTTTACGCGCTGCTTTTCTGTCCCGTGCTCAGTTATTTAAGGACCGCCTTACTGTACCTGGCGAGGGCTGCTACCATGCACGGCACGGTGGAACCCGAACCCGAGTCCATGTGATGTGCTACTGCCGTGGCTGTTTTTATTGATGGTTTTGATAGAAAGCGATTCGTGAGTAAACGGTTCTTTATTAGCTCTAGCGGCTGTGGAGCTCCGCGGGGGGCCGTGCCGTCATTCCACATGTGGCCGAGCAACAGCTCTTAGCGGATGCTGACCGCCTTATCCGTGGAACATTGGTATAATTATTTATTATAACATTTAATAAGCTGCCATGGTAGGATTTAAATTTTGTTTTAATACTGACCATTGTTTCGGTGTTATTGATCAGTAATGACAGAGTTATCAGATGCGGGTAATAATGAGTATCACTGTGATGTGTGTTTGTCCGCAGAGTCAACTGTTCCTTCTACTTCAAAATTGGAGCCTGTCGCCATGGGGACCGGTGTTCCCGGCTTCACAACAAGCCCACCTTCAGCCAGGTGAGTGTCCGACCATCCCACTCCTGCTGCTGCACTCGAGTGAAGTACTTGCCTAAATTCCTCTAGTAAGTTTAGCTTGCTTTATGAATGAAAAGTTAGTGAAAATGAGATTGTTTGTAAAACTATAAATCGTGTTAAAGAAATGCATTAATTAAATAAGAATCACGGTGATAATCACAGCAGCAGAAAATTCTGGATTCGTGTAATCCGTCTCTTCTGCCACAAAGGGGCAGAAAAGTCCACATAATAGGAACAAAGTTCAGCATTTGTCTGCCCCAAACGATGCAAATCTAGTGTTGATGTGGTTTTTTATTTTCAGTCTTTGGTTAATTAAACGTTTATACTTTATTACTGAATATTTGTTTCTTATAGCTTTAAGTCCATTTTTGAGCTAAATGTAAATTAGTGGAAGGTCTTATCTACCAAGGGCCTTTTGCCTTTAACTTAAGGACAGGTCTTAGTGTATTTGGGATGGATCTGTGTAGTAGGAAGCAAATATTTTGGGTTTTTTTCCCCCCATAATTTAAACTAAGAAATTTAATTCCCCATTCTGCATCATTTCTCGCTCTGCTTTATCAGTGTTTGTAATGCTGCAAGTAGTCTGCAAGTAGTTTATATTAATATAGTCCTTCTTCTTTGACTTTAGTAGTTGATTTTTTATTGTTTTGACAAATATATTAAACTGTAGCCATAAAGCTTGATTGTGTCCTAACCTTGTTGGGGAATTTTGAGGAAATTCAGCTACAAAATGAAATATTTGTAAAGAAAATGTAGCACACATGCCTGCTGTGAAGTAGCTCTGTTATTGAGGCTGCCTCCTGGTCCTTGTCATTGTCATAAGAAGTTTGCAGTAATATATTCAAATGACATAACACTTAAGTAATTGCAATATAGATTAAAATTTAAAATGATTTTTTTTTCTTTTTTTACACAATTACTCTGCCCCACTTGCAGCCCTGTGCACTTTAACCCAGCTTTTTCCATTGAAACCAAGTACAATTTGGTAGAAAAATTCTCCACTGAATTTCCATGAACTTAATTGTCAGGCCTATTTGCAAATCCTAATGTGTTTAAACCCTTTATCCTTTACATATTAATATAGAGATAAGTCTTCAAAAGCTGAAATATTTAAGGTCCATATCTGCAGCATTTGGAGCAGTTGCTTTGGCATGAATTTTCATATTAGATATGTACCTGGTCCACAGTGTTCTGAACTCAAAGGCCACACAGCTTCCCACCTTTATTCTTCTACAAGTGTTCTGTATTTTGGAAACACTGAGTACATTTTTATTTTTGTGCTAAGCTTATAGAAGGACAATCATGCAACACCTCGCCAAAGTGGGTCCAGCTTAGACGTGTTCCTGAACCCTTTTGTCTTTTGAATACTGTTAAAACCTACCAGGCAGTACTAACCGGCTTGGTTAGATTACTTTGGTTACATTATTGTATGTTTTATATTTCAGACCATTGCCCTGCTGAACATTTATCGAAACCCTCAGAACACGGCTCAGTCTGCTGACGGCATGCGCTGTAAGTCTCTCTCCCTGGGGCTTCAGCCTGTGAGGGTGTGGATTTCATGCTGAAATCTTCATTCAGGTAATCGTTGATTCTAACCCATGTGACGATGCTCTGCCTTCCTCTGGTTCCCAGGTGCTGTAAGTGATGTGGAGATGCAGGAGCACTATGACGAGTTCTTTGAGGTAATTCCCAACCAGCACTCTTCTTTGCCCCTGGCCTCCTTGAAATCTCAGAGAGGGGTCGAGGCTGGTGGATTTTGCAGAACAATTTATCTTACTACACTGTAGCAAATGCTTTGGCTTTAAGCCCTCTCTGGAGGCAAAGTGTAGAACTAGTCTTAACATCATCTTCTAAAATTTCTTGATACTTTTTCTCCCTGATACTCCGCATGCTTTTATTATAATATTGTACCTAGGATAACAGGTAACACAGAGGTTTGATCTGCCAGCTTGCACATCCTGCGGTGTTGCCCTTGAGTAAGGTACATGCCCCAGTTTAAAAAAAAAAAAAAAAAAAAAAAAAAAAAAGCTATATAAAGGGGTAAATCATTACAAGTAGGTTAAAGTTAATGTCACTTTGGAGAAAAGTATCAAACAGATAAGAAAATGTAAATGTCTTTCACACTAATGTCTTTCTCATTACCCTCCTTGCCCCCCAATACCACCCTTCTAGGAGGTCTTTACAGAGATGGAGGAAAAGTATGGGGAGGTGGAAGAGATGAATGTGTGCGACAATTTGGGTGACCACTTAGTTGGAAATGTATATGTGAAGGTAAGCGTTAATATGTGAAATTACAGATCTTTATATGCTAGTCCTATAAACAGTAGGTTTTTAAAGTGGCTATTCGCAATTTTTCACTGATTAAGACTTAAATGTCCTGCAGTTCCGTCGTGAGGAAGATGCAGAGAAAGCTGTGATGGACCTAAACAACCGTTGGTTCAATGGGCAGCCCATCCATGCTGAGCTCTCACCTGTTACAGATTTCAGGGAAGCCTGCTGTCGCCAGTATGAGATGGGGTCAGTTCCTGCTGTCCTTTTTGGGTTTGTTTTGGTGCTGTTGAGATCGGTGATGGTTGTGGGAATGAAGCAAGATGGGTGTAAACAGCAGGAGAGGCAGGGAAACAGAATATAGCCCAGTGTTGAGAAGAAGTTTGGAAAGGTTTTCTGGTAACACATCTAGTTTTCAGTGTAGTGTCACAGACTCAAAAATCATCAAATGGTTCCCTCTTTATAATTTCCATCTGATCTGTAGTCTGCTCCCTCTCGTTGCGGTACCATGTCTCACCTGCAGAGAGTGCACTCGTGGTGGCTTCTGCAACTTCATGCACCTGAAGCCCATTTCACGTGAACTCCGCCGGGAGCTGTACGGACGCCGTCGGAAACGGTAAACTGTTTTGTGACTGCTTATTTTCCAGTTTTGCGTGCATGTCCCTGAGACATTCTTGTATATTTGAATGCATTTGTAATATTTTTGTGTTTCTTAATGTTCCCTACCACAGGCACCGCTCCCGCTCCCGATCCAGAGATCGGCGTTCTCGTTCCCGGGACCGTGGGGGTCGAGGCCGTGATCGAGAGCGTCGCCGATCAAGAGATCGTGAGCGTTCTGGCCGTTTCTGAGCTCATGTAGCCCCACTTCTGCCCTGCCCTGCCCTGTCCTGTCCTGACATGACCTGACTCCACTGTATTCTACACTGCTCCTGCAGAAAAGTCACCCAACCATGACCAAGACCCATCTGAAATGCTGGACTCTCGTTTTCCCTTTCTAACACTGTTGTTTATTTTTTTAAAAAAAAAACAGGAGCTTGCTTTCTCAATAAAAAAAAAAAATACTTTGTAGTGATTCTATAGTGGGCTGTTTTTAAAGTCTTAATCTAGGATGTGTTGTGAAGAAATTTTGTCATTTGTTGCATGTGTTTCAGACTGGTGGGTGTGGTATTATATCCATGGGGTAGTAGGCCAAAAGACATGTCTCTGGAAATAAATGTTCTTGTTAGTTATCCTCATTGCTGCCCCTTTTTGGTAATGTGTGTATTCATCAGTCTGGAAAGTTCCACTCCTATACTGGATATTTTGATTTGCATAGATGGGCTTTGGACATCATCTGATACCCCTGCTTGTCCATTTAGCCCCCGATGCTCTGTGCCATAAACTGAATTTTGATACACTCTGGAATGCAGAGCTCATGCACAGTACAGATTTGTGAGTCATTTCTAAAAGTCACCAGTAAAAGTTTCAATCCTTTTATTAATATTATATGTTTTATTCTCCATTTTGGCACATGTGTATGTAGCGAATACTTTTTCAGATTCCTCTGGGTGTCGTTCAGTGAGGAATGAGGGCAATTCCATCTTTAATTTGTTGTGCACAGCTTATTATGTTTGAGATAAAACCGTTATTGATCAAGACCAAGGATGTATACAGTATGTTGGTAAAGTGACATCTAAACAGTGCATATGAAAATTTTTCATAGATTTTAAAAATAACTTCAAGATGTTTTAATGATAGATTGTACATGCCTGTTAATTTGATGCAGAAGTGTCTCCCACTCATCTGTATTTGTCTGAGTCTCCAGTGTTAGTTAAACTGGGTGGGGCCATCCTTCAAGTCAGGATGACTTGTACATCTTATAAGGTGCTTCTACATGCAGTGTAGTAAAAACTGCAAAGTCATTTAGAAGAACAACAATGCTTGAAGTTGAAAAAAGTCAGTACTCCACATCGTATTGGAATAAGTACCAGTCAATAATTGTGTATTGTCAAACACCCTTATACAACTTGTATGCATGGCAGAACAAATAAATTTCCTCAGGTCCATGGTGCATAGAACAGAGGGAATAAAATTTACAAAATGAGTAATAAGATGGCAATATGAGACATTGTTGGTACTCATATATTTAAGGTGGTAAAGCAAAAAAATTTCCAAGGAAAGGCAGAAAAGCAGTAGGTTTTGGGAATGTTTGTTAAATTTTGTAGATCCCTTTGTAGTGACCATCATAAAGTTGAAATAAAAGGCAGCATGTAGAACGGAGCAGGATTTCTATCTCAGTGTGCACGTAACGCAAAGCGGCGCACATGTGAGCAGAAGGTCCGTATCTCTCAGGTTGTAACTTCATTCCCAGGGGCAGCTGGGCATCAGTATATAGCTTCATTTCAAATGAATTTGTATTAATAGTCTGTACTGGTAAAAGTTACTTTTGAGATTGTCTTAAAATACTGTATACGAATACGTAGAAACTAAAAATCCCCAGAGATTTAGTGCCTCCTAACAGAAATGCACAGAATAAGATATAAAATAAAATCGGTAATGCGTTCACGCAACGGGGAGTGGCGTAGGAAGGCACGAACCAGCTCTGAGTTTTGATTGGACAAGAAGTTTGGACAGACGCCCCCGCTGTAGCCAATCATTGCGTACGCCAAACATGGAGCGCAGCCCAATGATTGGCCGGTGTTCTTGAGGCCAAACAAACGGTAACGTGACAGTGCAGAAAAGGCTCGTTTAAAAGGAAGTGATAGAGAAGTATTTCCTATTGTCCTGGAACACGTTACAGCGCCAAGGTAAGTCACCGACAGAATCCACTGGTCTCGCGCAGGCTTCAACACACACTTCGATTATGTTGGCGCAATTGTGTTTTTTTTCCAGGATTTCCCCTTAAAAACCTAGCCTGCTCCAACTGCCATCGCGGATGTGGGGAAGTGGCGCCTGACTAGGTGTGCTGTCAGTAAGCGTTAACCCAGGGGGAAGTGCAGTGTACCTTTTACGTGGGGAAACGGGTTGCAGGTTCCAGTCGCGTCATGTTCGTTTAGCAGGGGACGCCGCGTGCCGCCGCCACACAGGGCGCCTTGAATGATGCAACTGCTGGTGCGTCACAGCATCCAGGAATCGCCACGTCCGACACTCGTCACAGATGTAAATATCCAGCTGCCAAGTTCTTCTGATGTTAAGCCTTTCGTCAAGAGTTGTCCTTTGAATGATGGTCGAAAATGTTGGAACATGGAAAGACGGTTAGTTAGTTAGTGTTGGGGTGCGAGTCCTGAGAAACATGGTTTATTAGCGTATGGATGTTCTGGTGGCCGCGCGTGGCGTCAAGCAATGCGATGGTACCATTAATCTGGTACCATCAGACTAAAAATCCTTGTTTTTACACAGCACTCTTGTGACACAGAGAGCTGAGCAAAGCTACAGAGAGAGACAAAGCAGCCTTTATAGTAAATGCAGAGTAAGCTGGCAGTTGGTGAGAGGAGATCAAAAAACTGAGTGAGAAAAGTGAACCTCTGGGGGTCCAATGAAGCTGCACACCCCTCCTGGACATTGCTGTACATCAGTCAGGATGGAACTATAGTCTCTGGAAGCTAAATATGGTATCCAGGGTCAAGGATGCTTATCCTGTCCATTGTAGTGTGCAGGCTCCTGTAAACATGGTACGCTGCTGCCACTGCCATCCGCAACCCGTGACAGGAGGGAGTCAGTGGTGGTGGCTGCTTCCATATGTGGTACTGAGCAAAGGCTGAAGAAAGGGAGTGTTCAAGTAAGCCTCCTTATGCTGACACAAAATCAATCGTAAGAGTGGACTTTGGAGTATGTTCTTCCTTTCCAGGTCAGAGTTGTTGTTGTTGTTGTTGTTGTGTTTTTTTTTTTTTTTTTTTTTTTTTTTTTTTTTTTT
>UFQX01000030.1:165631-185731 GCA_900497675.1 Arapaima gigas
TGTTATTTTTTTTTTTTTTTTTTTTTTTTTTTTTTTCACAACATGGTAGTTTTGGTTGTGTGGATCACTTACTTTTCCTCACTTTTGGTCAATTTTCTATGTGTTTGTAAGTGCTCCAAAACCAGTTATTTAATTTGAACTCCTAATCTCAAGGTTTAGTGACTTTCTGGAATGTGTCTTGCTGTGTGATTTCATATGGAAGTGTTCCCTGCTTGGAAAACATAAAACAAATACAAGAACCCCCCCTCTTAAAGCAGGATCTAGTCAAGCCTCAGTGCAGTGCCTCAGCTGCTGCTGAAGGTTTCTGTACATGAGAGCTTGTGCTTTGTGAACATGTTTTTGCCTTGGCCATAACCTGGAGGCTGTTGAGGGCTGAGATCTAGCAACACAGCAAAGTCTGGACCTGCACAAGAGGCTATAGCAGGTCATAGCAGGTGGATGCAGGTTGGAAGGGTCGAGAGTTTTATTTAGTTTTGGTTCTAATGTGTATGTTTTGAATGAAATCCAGCGCAAAATGGCTGACTGCAGATAATGACAACTGTGGCAGGTTTACCCTGAGCACACACAAAATATTAGACATTATGGGGGGGTGCTTTAAAACGTTTACCTTCACAAGGAAGGAAAAAAAATTGTAGTGTGTCATCTCTCTGAAATTATTGGAATAGGACTGCGCTACATCTATTTTTAGCTGGCAAACAGAGGGCAGAGAACTAACAAGCATGAAGTTGCTGTTCTGTTTCAAATGGTGACAAGTCGCACTGTGAATGGACTAGTCAGACAGCTCATGCTACACAGCGTGGGATTGGTTTGGATCAACCTAGAGGAAGCTGGTTGGCAGAAGTTCCAAAAACTCTACCACTTTTGTAGTCTTTTGCTTATTTTGACTAAATGGGTTTTTTCCCCCTCCTTGTCTGGGCAGATTTGTTAGAAATAAAGTGTATTCAGACCTCCATACTCAGGTTTTGTGTGATGTGAGAAACCAGTTGGACTGGATTGCCTGTGACATGAGTTCTTATTCCCCACCTTTTGTAGAATGCTGTGGTTCTTAGATTCTCTTGCCCATGATGTTCCCCTATGCCAGGTTAATCATGCCCTCAGTACCCCCCAGCGGAGAGTCCAGTAACATGCCCACTGAGTGCCCCTGTTCCACCAAGGAGTTTATCCATGGGCAAGACCACGGTGAAGGGAAAAAAGAGGAGGTCCCCAATGAAATTGCTTGGATCCGACCTGACCTTCCCAGCAAATGCACATGGAAGTTGGGCATCTTGTGCACAGAGTCCCCACACCCCCATCCTGAAAGGTGAGGCCATCTACAGCAGCCGTTGTGGGTCTACTGGTTAAATTAAACTTTGTTCCAGAAGAAATATTTACATCAGGACCAGAGTTGCTCTGAACTTCTTTAATCCAGTTCAAGAAAATTGATCCAGTGGAAGTTGTCAAAAGAACAAATCTTAGTTTAAGCTGGTAGGGATAAGGTAGTTGTCATGTTATGGAAATGGGAAAAGCACATGAGCTTGAGGTGGTGGTATTAACAACTCCTATTTAGCTGAATTCAGTGGTCATGTTTTATGCCATATCTCATCCCATTATTATCCTGTTTCCTCTTCTGACAGGACAAAACCCCCTAAAATCCTTCCCAATATCCTGTGGAAGATTGGGGATACCCCTCTAGTCTGCATCAACAAGATCACCAAAGCTTACGGGCTCAAGTGTGAACTACGTGAGTAGTAATTACATTGTGCTTTGACTGTATTCCTGTATAATACATGACACCATAAGTTCATACAGAGTGTAGGTGATGCTGATACTTATCAATTTTCTAGAAGAAGTCTTCCTTTTTGGCAAATGGCAGTTAGAGCAGTTTGCAAGCATGTTGTTAGGATAGTAAACGAAAGGTCTCTGAAACTATTGCTGTGTTGGTTCTGGAGCACTGGATGTTGTGCCAGATGGAGCTTTTATAGCCTTGGCCTTTTCTGACCCACTGCATGTGAGCAGGGTGCAGTATTGCTATTGCTATGATAGCTTTGGCTGGGGGAAATGTCCTGGGTCTAATGAAAGAGAACCATGAGGTGGCAAACGGCTCGTTCCTGTGCCCTCCTACAGTAGTATCTTGCACATCAAGGGACACGTATGGACGTAGCCACATTCAGGTTCTTCAGCACTGGTGGCCTCTCAGCTATTTGTGCAAGTACTGTAAGCTGAATGGTACTTGCAGTAGTCGGCTGCATTTTCCATGATCTTGCTGGCACAAGCTCTGGCTGCCATATGTGTACCTTTTGGGTTTATGCCACAGTTCAGATTGCGCAAAGGCTTGATTGTCTTAAATGAACATAATCCTAGTCCTATTCTAAAAAAGCTGTGACCAGGAGAAGTTGGTCTGCATCAGGTGATGTGGGTAAGGAGCCGGGGGATTGGGGAGGGGGGGGTCAGGGTATCAGCTGCAGTGTGGGGAAAGTGGGTCCTTTCTGAAGTTTACAGAGACACCTGAGGAAGAATAGAATGGGTGGTGTTCAGATTAACAGACCAACATAGATGGTTTTTTTTTTTGTTTTTTTTGTTTCCCCCCCCCCCCACAATCGATGCCACATGCTGGTTGAACTGAGTGAATATAGTTGCCATGTTTTCTTCAAATAGTGGGGTGCTGAGGTGTTGAATTTACACTCTTCTTGAGGATCTGAGAGGTATATGACTTGCTTGCACCTTACAAAGTTGTTGTATATCTTTTTTTTTTTTTTTTTTTTTCATAGATGGTTTTCTACTCAACATTAACCAAACAGAAATGAGTCACAAAGGGTCATTTTGTTTTAGGTTAAGCTTTAGGTTACTTTGTGATGTGTCACATGGCACAGTACCCAGTTAAATTCTGTTGTGTTAATGAGCACTTTTTAAAGCGATTAACTGCTTAAAGTCAAGCTCTTGTTAAACTCCACGATGTGAGGTGGCCCACATCGTTCTCAGGAGTACAAGGCTTTTGTGCACACGAGCTTTTGGCGTCTGGAAAACTAAGTCTGGGCAAGAGGGATCTGTGTGAACTCACTGACCTTGGTCTGTTCCTGTTTTTTCGAGTTATATGCAAGTAAATTAACAGAAACATTGTACACAGTTTGTGTAATTTTAGTTTTATATCATATCATGTAGGTTAGATCAGATAAGAATATGGCTTGTTTAAAGTGTTACGGCCACCTACGCAAAGTTACCACAACTCAAGTGTGTGGCGGTTGTAACAGAAATACTGCTTGATTCCAAACATTAAAATGGCTTTTGTGCGTTGTGTCTGTGTGCACAGTGGCCAAGTGTGAGTTCTTCAATGCTGGTGGCAGCGTGAAGGACAGGATCAGCTTGAGAATGGTGGAAGATGCGGAAAAGGCTGGGATCCTCACACCTGGGGACACGATCATCGAGCCAACGTCCGGCAACACGGGTACATATTCCACACACACCCGAAACCTATGAGGATTGACGTCAATGGTCCGCTGTTTTTGTGTAAGGTAGCAAGTAAAATCACAGGCTATGTTCTTTAAAGGGCTTATCAAAGCAGACTCTTCTCTTGTGTATCTAACCCCGATCAGCTGTCGTGGCTGCCAGTCGCATGTATTGAAATAACATTATGATTGTACACATTTTCTCACTTTGTTTTGAGAAAACTGTTCAAGCATCTGACCCCACATTTACCTTGGTGGAGGAACTGAGAATTGCCTCCTGCACACACACTGATCCTGCCTCTGTGTGCTTGCTCTCCTCACAGGCATTGGCTTGGCCCTTGCTGCTGCTGTCAAAGGTTACCGCTGCATCATTGTCATGCCAGAGAAGATGAGCATGGAGAAGGTGTGACATGCATACAGCTTGCACACCCTATAGCCCATGTAGCATGTGACTTGGAGAAACTCCTTTGTTCTCACGTGTTTGCATGTGCGTTACAGGTGGACGTGCTGCGGGCCCTAGGGGCTGAGATTGTGCGCACTCCTACCAGTGCCTGCTTTGACTCCCCAGAATCCCACATTGGTGTGGCCTGGAGGCTGAAGAACGAGATACCAAACTCTCACATCCTAGACCAGTACCGCAATCCCAGCAACCCCCTGGTTCACTATGACACCACAGCTGAGGAGATCCTGGAGCAGTGCAATGGTGAGCACCCTTGTTTTGCACACACTGGGTTTGTTTGTGTGTTTGTGTGTTTGTGTGTTTGTGTGTTTGTTTGTTTAAACCAACAATTAAAGGCAAACCTAACTGTCTTTCTTGCAGGTAAAGTAGACATGCTGGTGGCAGGAGCTGGGACAGGGGGTACCATCACAGGGGTTGCCCGCAAGCTCAAGGAAAGATGCCCAAATGTTAAGGTGCGTTCCTGGCTCTGTCTGATGTCGTGCTCGGGAAAGATCATCTTCTTTTCCTGCTTAGGGTTAAGTAGGTGGAAGTTGCAGTTTAACATTCTGGTCACACCTTCTGCATATTCACATGCTGCATATGTGTCACAGATTGTTGGTGTGGATCCTGAAGGTTCCATTCTCGCAGAACCAGAGGAGTTAAACCAGACAGACAAGACCCAGTATGAAGTGGAGGGCATCGGGTATGACTTCATCCCAACTGTGCTGGACAGATCTGTGAGTTGCTATTGTCACACCTTGACTTCTCTTGCTCATACACATTTATACTCTACTATACTTTCAAGGGGTTTGAATCCTTATACATACATACATACATACATACACACACATGTGCAGGGAGGTCCTGTCTGGTTGGTAGTAAAACGCCAACAAAATTCTTTACAACTTGACAAGAAATGTAGCATGAGTATTGCTGTGTAAGGGGTCTTCACACCTCCTTGTGTGGCACTGTAATGAGCTCTGTAGTGTATGAGGATATTGTGAGCAAAGCTGTGCACTTTCTTTTCAGGTTGTTGACACCTGGTACAAGTCAAACGATGAGGAGTCCTTTGCCATGTCCCGCATGCTGATCAAGGAGGAGGGACTTCTGTGTGGTGGGTCCTCCTCTGTGTCACATACCTGTCATTCCAACTTTGAGAAGTAGTGGAGGTTGCTGGGAGTTAGTGGTGATGGTGACTGTTTTTTGTGGAGGGGTATAGAGGGTTGTATAGTACTCAGAGACCTGGTTCTGTCACCAGTAAGATTTATAAATGAGTAAAAGTGTAACCTTCAGTGTTCTTTTAGCTGCTTGACATTATTCCACAAAGTGAATATTTAGGGTGTGTATCTCTCTGTCTCTCTCTCTCTATCCCTCTGTCTGTGTGTGTGTCAGGGGGAAGCTCAGGCAGTGCTATGGCTGTAGCAGTGAAAGCAGCCAAGGAGCTGAAGGAGGGACAGCGCTGTGTGGTCATCCTGCCAGACTCCATCCGCAACTACATGTGAGACCTGGAAATTGGGGGGGGGTATAGATGAGGTTATAATTTTAGCGGCACTTTAATTTCATTTTGTGTTTAAAGTGGTCAGTTTGTGCTTGGTACGGCTGGTATCTCACTGGTCCTGGGCTCCAGGTTTGGATGTAGTTTTGGATCCAGTTAAGTCTGTGTGGTGTTGCCATGCTTTGTGGGTGCTCTTAGTTCACACAGTCCAAATATGTGTTTCAAGTGAATTGTTGACTAAATTGCTATGGTTGCTGCTAAAATGATGAATTAATGATGACCTCCATCCTCACATTTTGATCTCAGGTCCAAGTTCCTGAGTGACAAGTGGATGTGTCAGAAGGGTTTTCTAAGGGAGCAGGACCTCATGGTGTCCAAACCCTGGTGAGATGTTACACTGAGACTTGTTTTGAAAAGAGCGGTGATGGGGTATGAGGCATGGTCCATGGTCTGGTCCAGAGGCCTTCCCACACTGAAGACCCTGTGTGGTGTGACTGTTTCTCTTCACACAGGTGGTGGAACCAGAAGGTCCAGTGCCTGAATCTGTCGGCCCCCTTGACCGTACTGCCTACGGTCAGTTGCCAGCAGACCATCCGCATCTTGAAGGAGAATGCCTTCGATCAGGCGCCTGTTGTGGATGAATTTGGGTAGGAATCCAGGGTGGCATGATGGGGTGCTGTATGCCCCTCCCTCCCACTTTACTATGGACTCCCATCACTTCTGTCATTATCAGGTGCAGAACTGTTGGCAAATGTATGGATTTATCTCTGGCAGCTTTTCTAGTGATGGATTCATAGATAACATTCAAATGTCTGGCTGCTGTATTCAGAGGACAGCAGGGGGCATAGTGGTTAGAACTGTTGCTTTGCAGTGAGAAGGATCACTGCTGTTGCTGCAGTACCAGTAAGTGTGGTACTTGCCCAGCATTAGTCATCTATATAATTGTTAATATTTTAGTGTACAAACCTAACATTTGAAAGGTATTTTGGAGAAAGGTATTAGATAAATGAATATACACAACAGCTACTTTATTAAGTACACACAGCTTGCCCTGCACAATGACTCAACACGATTGTTGCTCAGTATATGAAGCATGTAGACAAGGTCTTGAGGGCCAGCTACTATTTGAATGGCCATTAGAGTGGACAAGACGCGTGATCTAAGTGATTTTGAACCTGGCTTGATCATTGGTGCCAGTCGCTCTGGCCCCAGCATTTTAGAAATAGCCAAGATTGTGGGATTTGTGTACAATAATACCCCACAGACGTGAGTGTCCTTACTTTACCACAGTGTCCTGTGCTGTCCTATGTCTCCAGCCAGTAGAGCATCTTTGGGATGAACTAGGAAGTGATCTCAACAGAAAAAAATATGATGTCAAAAATGTGCACAAACAGAAAAGCAGACAAATAACCCTGTGGAAACAAGGCCAGCACACTGTTGCTGAATTCCTGCTGTTGTGGAGGCACGAGAGGATTGTACTGAACAGGTGTACCTAATAAAGTGGCTGCTGAGAGTATAATGGCAATATTGCCTGCAGTTGTGTTTATGGTGTGGTTAAAGGCAGCTATATCAGGACAGTGATCACTCTTGCCTGTTTTCTAATGGTCCTACAGCCTCATCCTGGGCATGGTGACTTTGGGAAACATGCTCTCCTCCATACTGGCAGGCAGGGTGAAGTCCTCTGACCCTGTCAGCAAGGTGCTTTATAAGCAGTTCAAACAAGTAAGTCACTGATCACCCCTGGTTCACCTTTGACCTGGTGAAATGATACTGTGTCTCCCTGCATAAGTCAGTGCCAGATACTTTCCACACAGACCATCATTTGGAGTCTCTCCCCCCCCCCCCCCCCCCCCCCCCCCNCCCCCCCCCCCCCCCCACAGATCCGCCTCATGGACAACCTTGGAAAGCTGTCCGGGATCCTGGAGACTGATCACTTTGCTCTGGTGGTCCACGAGCAGATCCAATGTGAGTCCCCCCCCCCCCCTCCCTCACAGGGATGTATATGTATTATACTCCTCGTTTTCTACCCCAGTCACTGCAACATTGGAAATGACAGCTTCTAAAGCATTTTCTTCCCCCAAGATATTGTTTTTTCCATCTGGCAGGTGAGCATCATGTCTGCCACAGTACCTACCCAGAGCTAGTCTCCAAGAGTCCAAAAGGCTTTGCTAAATTGACTTTTGGAGGTCCTCCAGGTAATTTCTACCTGCTAGACCTTCTTGTCCTGCCGGAAAGGCATTTATGTCAGCATTACTGTGTGACATACTTTATAAATGCAAATAGGTGAAACTTTTCTGACTCTTTGAGCTACAGATGGGCCTGGGAGGTCCTTGGAGAATACACTATTATATGAAATTTTATATTAAATACAAGAAGGTATGAGAACTATGAAAGTGACAGTGAGAAATGTGGTGCTCAGCATGGTCACTCACCAGGGTAAAGCAGCACCACCGCATATAAACATTTCTCTTGTCTGTATGTTGTGCTGTTATACAGGTGAGGAACCACATTGTGCTGATGGTTAATTTAATTACCCCATTTAATTCATTATGGCAACATTCTCGGCTTTGTTCTGGATTTATTGGTCAAGAAACATAACTTTTAACTGCACTCCTGTAGTTATTGTCAACTTTGTTCTGTGTGCATCTATGTACATCTGCTATATTTTTTTCAGAACTTTATATATGTCCCCCCTCCAGACATGGGACATATCCATACTCTACTTGAAAATCACAGCCATATAATTTTTCTGTGTGAATAGAAGATGGTATTTTGGGTACTCAGTACTGTTTTCTTAGGGTATGTGTGACTGTTTGCTTGTTCTGTGTCAGGTGAGCTCAGGGACAAAGTCCACCTGTGGTTCAGTGTTAACCAAGGGCTAGAAACCAAGGAGTGGCTGAAATTGGGTGACATCCAGGGGCTGTGCAGTGGCTGCTTGCAAAGCTCAGCCTCTGTGTGTCTCTAGCAGTAAACATGGGGGAGCAGTAAATGGTCTCCCACTGGCTTTTTCTGGTTCATTCCTGAAAACTGTACAAATGTGAAAAACCAGATAATAAAATTATTACATTTCTGGTAGAGAAAATATCCAATTTGCCTGAAGTGCCCCCAAAATCATCATTAAAGATACCTATTATCATAATGATAAAAGTGACATCACACTAATACTTAGACTGAGTATACTAAATCTTTTTTTTTTTTTTTTTTTTTAAATTTGATGGAATCTCAACAGTTTTCTGAATTGCATGTTATTCCAAAGACTAAAGTTTTTTTGGCAAGGTTTTAATAGCATGTATATGCATGGACCTGTACCTAAAAAGCTTCACCACCCTCCACACTTTTTATTCTTATCATAAGTAAATACAGAAATTATAGATTTGTTTGGTAAGTCTTAAGGTTTACTGGGCTCTGTGGTAGGGTGACTTCAAAGAAATTTTAAAAAGATCATGTACATAAAATTTATCATAAAGTGACGTGTGTGTTTGGGTGGTGCTGTTACAACTATGTAATGAACGATAACAAACTTTAAGCACATTATTGCCACTCGGAGGACTCAAACCTTCATGTGAGGCTGCTGCGGTGGACGTTGGGAACAGGTTAAATAAAGTGCTGTGTAATTCCTGCTTTTTATTACAAGGTTTCTGAGCAGTTTTGAATACTGAACACTAGTTCCAGCATAGGGATATGTCTCAGACCCCCTATCCCATCCAGTGTGGAAAAGGATAAGCAGCGGGTGGCAGTAAGTGAAGGGTTTGTTGCCTCGGTATCTTCTGTGCTAGAGCCTCTGAGCCGTATTTCCAGAACAGTCTGTGATTGATGTGTGCCCTCTCCTGATATTATTCTGCTGAAGTCCCTCATCCTCCATTTGGTCTCATATAGCTTTCCTTGAATGCCTCCTTTCTCTCACGGTGCCTGTCTCTCCCCTCATAGACCCGTCGGATGGCTCTCCCTGCCTGAAGCAGATGGTGTTCGGTGTGGTGACGGCCATCGACCTACTGAACTTTGTCACCACCCAGGAGCAGCGTGAGCGCTCAGTGTCTGAATGCACAGATGAGCTCTAGGAGATGGATATCAAGTCACTCCCCAAGAAAGAAGATAATCACTTTCTATGTTTTGTAGAAGTCTTTGGGGTTCTTCTGTGTTTTGCTCCTAAGGGTTTTCATTTTTTCTGTCATCTCTGTACAGCCCCTCTCCCTCTTTCTTTGGTTGTGGTTCTCATGAGTCGAGCCACAGCACAATGTTTGGCAGGGGAGTGCAGGGTTGCACAAGGACTCCACTTACTGCTTTATGTTGCATTTTCCAATGCAACATGCACCTCTGTGCAAAGAGATGGAGGCAGAGGCGAACTGTGCGGCTACTTGCACTGCACAGTTTCTTGTTTGCTGTAGTATGTGGGGTTGGTTTTTTTTTTTTTTTTTTTTTAATAAGTGTTCTGATTCACTGAGTTGTTCCAGGGATGAAGTTAACTACAAATGACCAAGGAAATGTAACAGGTTTGAAGGTTTTGTGGAATGTCTTGTACACAGTTGAAACACTTAATTTTCACAAAAATACCAAGGGATCATTTTACAGGAGCATTTACATAATCCACCTTCTTTGCTTCCGTTTTGGCAGTTATCCTGTTAATTCATCTTACATGTGTACTGCAATGAAATTATTTTTGGTCTCCATTGTACCTTTAATTTCTGATGTTTAACAACTGATTTTTTTTAAAAATTGTGTCTGTGCAAAATTCTATTCATTATATTGTAAATGGGTTATTTTAGGCAGCTGAGCATAAACTTTGTTTGACAAACTGAAACTGGTTTTTCTTGCTGGGGCTATGAAACTACACCCTGGATGGGATGCTTGTTTGTGGCAGGGTGCACTGCTCTACTGCACACAGACACACACGCATGCGTGCAATGGGCCATTTATAGTCACCCGGTCACATGAAACATGTCTTTGGACTGTGGTTCACAGAGAGATGCATGCAAACTCCACACAGCCTGAGCCAGATTTGAACCCTCACTCTATAACCACAGCATTATGCTGCCCTACTGGTTGAGCTATTTGTACTTTTTCCCTCTTAAAAGAGAAGTTGCTGTGGACGTAGTAGAGGGTTAAATAAACGACACTGTAGCCGTGTAAGAAAAGGAGTCATCTGCATAGTAGCCGCCAGGGGGCGCCAGCGCAGCGTTAATGTTGCACCTGAGAGTATTTGAAGTGAAACGAAGTTCAAGACGGAATGAAAAATGTAATGTCTGATAGCTGGTCTGTAATGGTTCGCTCTGGCGGGAAATTTGATTAACACGTGATCTTTGGCTGAGATGAAAACTTAATTACTGTGGGATTTTCCTTTATGTCGTATTCGAGGTCGATGATCATTACTATGTTTTTCTGTATAACAGCACAACCATGTTGAGGGCCAGAGGTACTTGTTTGTGTATTTATTTTTCTCCAACATAGACTGCTAAACTGCTTGCAATGATTTACACTTATATACACCTGGGTGCTTTTTAGTGATATCTGTACGGTACAATACCTTGTTCAACAGTTTTGGAGGTAGAACTGGGATTTGAACCCAGTGCAACGTACTGCGGTAGTACAGCTAACCACTATGCCACCTGCTGATGCATGATTTGCCAAAGTACCTGGAGATCCACGCAGAATCATCATGGTTCTGTTTAAAGTTATCACGTTTACTCCCACAATCCCTAGCTTGCAGGTTACAGTGAGCTCAGTAGAAGCGATCTTTTTCAGGAATGAAGAAGGTGTCCCATCTCAGGACGGGTGTGTTTACACTGAGAACCACAGCATCATGTAGCCCACCCAGTGGTCAAAAGCCAACTATAGGCCAAAACTGCTGACTACTGGTTTTGGACCAGCACTTAACCCCTATTATATCCGCTCACGAGCTGGGGACAATGCTCCCCAGTGAGTGGGGCCTTTTTTTGACAGGTCTGGGGTCCCTGGGCTGGAAAAAGAACCACGCTGTTGCTTTTCTGTAAGCCATTCCGTTCTCACCATGAAAGCAGCCTGGGATTATACTAATGCGGATTGTCTCAGGACAAAGTGGGGGCTGCTGGGACATGCCTAGGTTGCTGTGTATGGGGGTGGAGGTGCAGTCATACTCCCCCCCTGCTTGCTCAGATGCTGTAATGGAGGAGGACACATCCCAATCATTATGGTGCTGTGTCCTGGGGATCTGCTGTGGAAAGGTGTCACCTCCTCTCTCATTCACATGTTCTCTGGAACTTCTGTGCATCCAGGTCACAATGCAGATCTTGGTGTCCTGCACTGGCATCTAGAAGTGTTGTCCTCATCTAGGTGACTCCACAGGGTGCTTACTAACCGTGAGACAGAACCTTCACACTTTATCCTCCTCTCCAGCTCTTTCCACCCCACCCCCCCGCCCGTATCCACTGTACTTCCTCCTACTCACTTTGGCTTTTGGTTGGGATTCCTTCCGCGGAAAGGTGTCACCTCCTCTGCATTCACATGTTCTCTGGAACTTCTGTGCATCCAGGTCAGCTGAATGGAACATCCCACCATTTTTCACCTTTCTGACACATTTTGCTCACAGCACAATATAGGAAATCCTCTCTTTGTACCAGAGCAGGACCTTTATTTCCATTATCGCTGGTACTCACGTGACTTTGCTTCATCTTCAGGCGAACTGGAGCAGATGCAGTTGTGGGGGTGCTGCTCCAGTTGCGTCCCACTGTACATTTACCTGAGGACAGGTTTTGACTGTGCTGTTGCGTATGACAGAAAATGCTGTTTGTTTTGAGTGCGGCAGAGACTCCCCGACTGCTGCCGGTCCACCCGCCCACACCCCCCTCGGTCACCGTTTGTTTTGGCACAAGAACGTTCCCATCCAGAGCTGGCATGGGGCATAACCTCCATGAGCAGAGCCAGTCCACCATCGTGGATCAGTGCATCACTGAGCCTGTTCTGCTGACGGGGCCGTTCCTGCCATGAGATAACGCCATTCCAGAGAAATCCCAGCTAAAGCCCCCTTTTTTGCTCCACAGGTATTTATACAGAAGCATCAGCACAAGCAGGGCATTCACACCTCAGCTGTGTCTACCACCTCAGGCTCTCCTTTGCTTTTTTTCACGTGACCAAAGTGCCGGCACCAGCTCCACAACGCCATGGATATTGCCATCCAACACCCCTGGTTCCGGCGGGCCCTGGGCTCCCTTTACCCTGGCCGGCTCTTTGACCAATTCTTCGGGGAGGGCCTGTTCGACTACGACTTCTTTCCCTATGCTGCTTCCACCATCAGCCCCTACTACAGACACTCGCTGTTCCGCAACCTCATGGAATCCTCCAACTCGGGCGTCTCTGAGGTACCTCCTGCAGGATGGAACAGACAAATGGTCTCTCTTGTTCGTAGGCAAACTGGCTCATAATTGGGAAGTTCTGTACGATATTGCTGTGGTTGCTGTAATAATGCGCCACAAAAACTGCATCACACCTCACCTCTTAACTAAGATGATGCAGGTTTTTGTGTGGAACGTCTTGTAGTCAATTATATTGGAGTTAGTTTTGACTCTGTGTATTTCTGTTCTGACGGTCCCATATAGCTGGTTCAGAGACACCACGATCGGCCACCTGGGGGAGAGGGGCCTCCAGATGACACCTGTTCACCTCACTAATATTCGTGAACAGCCGCTGACAATAATGTTGTTCTACCAAGTGGCAGTATGTGACCCTGGGAAACTGTACATGTGAGAGGGGGATGCTGCTTTCATTGGAGAAACTCGGAAGGTGGATTCTGCTGTCACTGTGACTAGCAGCCAATCACATCCATCCTGCCGCAAACAGAAAAATAGTTAAAAGTGATTTGTTTGTTTCTGTCAATAACATGTCTTGCTAGGTGTGCTCATGTGTAGTCATGGATAAGGACGATAAAGTTTAATTCCACAATCATTTCCCTGCCTCAGCTCTGGAGACTGTCTTCAGCCTTCAAGCTCTGGCCACAAACCCCCCCTCCCCATCCCCCAGGGGGATAGTTTAACCTCCTGTTAAAGAAGACAAGGACAACACCAGGAAGGCTCAAGAGATGATCAAACCAGACAGCCATTCAGTCATGTTTAATTATTAAAGCAGCCACTGCCGTGTTATTTTGCAGTGGCGAAAAAATGAGGAAGAGGGTGGGCAGGGGGCAGGGGCTGAGGGTTCAGGGGGAACAACAGCTTGTTCCTCATGTCTGTATGGCGCCTTTTGCTGAGCATGAGGGAGGACATTCACAAGGGACTACAGTGTCCTCCTTAAGTGTGTCTGCTGCTGCCTGTCACATGTTTTCTTCTAGAACCGACACTCAGCATCAGCAGTTGCCTCTGTAGCAACACATCTACACAGAAGGCCGTTTTTGGTTAGGTCTCATGGATGGTCACACGATCGGCCTCTGACATTTCACCTGCACTGTGTTTGTAAACTGCAGGTGAGGTCTGACAGGGACAAGTTCATGGTCTACCTGGATGTGAAGCACTTCTCCCCTGATGAGCTCAACGTGAAGGTGGTGGACGACTACGTGGAGATTCAGGGCAAGCATGGAGAGAGACAGGTGAGGACTCATCGTACCGCCGCAGCACTTTACTGGAGCACAGTCTTCTTACTGAGCATCACTGAGAACACTGGATTGCCAGCATTGTGTGATGCACCCGAAACAGCAGAGAACCTCCAGCAAACAGGCCTGCGTTGGGCACAGATCAGCCTAGTGGAACATTACAGAGGGAAATAAGGTGACCATAGAGACACACGTCTGCAATTCTTGTCGACTGCTGGTGAAGCAGCAAACAAAAGAGAAAAACGGCAAAAGAGAAGTAATGAAGTTCTCGAAATAGTTAAAGAGGTCGAGTCTCAGTAGAAAATGGGTTCTTTGCTTTCGGGAACCGAGTATAATAAGAGCTCTGTGGCCCGGCATCAGGCCGTCTGCAGCGGACGGCGGTGAGTGCAGATGTGACGCAAAGCCATTAAGCTGAAGGTGAAGGCAGTTTTCAGCTGCACTTTCGTTTTTCCAAGAATTACTGTAATGACACGATGTCTTTGGCTCTGGGAGCTGTGTGTAATAACCCCCTCCCACGTACACAAACGGGGGATTGCACAAACACTCAGGACAGTGTTGGTTTGGATAGGGAATAGTCACAAGGGAAGGGGGTGGCTGTTTCTAGGAACACATTCGTCGTCTTGCGCTGTCTCTGCGTCACAGACAGCGTTCCCAGCTGGCTGTGCGGAAAATCTGTCAGTAACCTCTGCATCTGCACAAGTCCTCCAGCCACAGTGAGCAGCAGCCTGAGCCAGAGTGAGCAGGGAGGAGAGTCTGTGGGGTCTGTGGGTGTAAACAGGGAGGAGAGTGTGTGGAGTGAACAGAGGTGGTGGACTGTGTGTGTTTGTACACTTTACTGGACTTGTTTTGCTCTGCGTTCCAGTTTAGAAATAAGGTATCTTGCTGAATCCCTTCTGAGGATCAGCATCACCTTCTACTCAGAGCACAGGATATCCAAGGCTACAGCTCTCCTTTTTTAAAGGAGACCCATCTCCTCTTTTCTCTTGAGTCCACAGGAAAACAGGGCAGAAAAACTGTGTTTTAGACTGAGCCACATACATATCCAGTGGAGTCTGTCCCTGTGCACTGAAAACAGTGCTTCTTTGTCTCAATATTTTCTACCACTATAACCTGGAATTTACTTCTACCTCAAGGGGTTCTATGACCATCTGTTTGGTTCTCTGCTTTCAATCTGTTTTTTCATTTATGTTTACATTTAGTTCATTTATTTATGTTCCAGCTGGGTTGGAAGGTACATTTGTACTAAATGCGATTGCATAGTGGTTTCATCTCCAATGAAGTGTGGGAATAAAATGAGTGACGAAGGACAGGTGACCCACACACAGCCTGCCCCTCTAAGGCCATCAGCTGCCTGCTGGTGTTAAACAAGAGGAACCCAGTGATGGAGTGACTTCTATAGACTGACCTTCCATTCCATCCTCACACCTCCTTCTCCATCCCCCCAAACCACTCTGTTCTTCTAGGACGACCACGGCTACATCTCGCGCGAGTTCCGCCGCAGGTACCGTCTGCCCTCCAACGTGGACCAATCGGCTATCACCTGTACACTGTCGTACGAGGGGCTGCTGATGCTCTCCGCCCCGAAAGTCTCCATGGGGGCTGAGGCAACACGCGGCGACCGCACCGTGCCCGTCACCCGTGATGACAAGACCGCCTCTGCCCCCTCCTCCTAAGATGGGCGTGGTCTTCCAGCCGCAGTGGGTGATGTGAAAAAGATGGGGGGGGGGGGACAGGTGCTGAGGGGTGGCGTCTCAGGTGGAGGAAGGGGTGAGATTCATCCAGCAACACCTTCTCCCAAACTTCTCTCCAAGACCCTGGGTGTCAGCTTATAGATATCAGTGTGTATCTGGTTCAGCATAATTTTTTTCAAGTTATCAGTATTATTGTTATTATATGAAATTATGATTATTATTTAAGAATTTGAGGACAGAGGGAGGAGGAGACTGTAAAACCAGAGAGGAGATGATGAAACCGTGCTTTCCCAAAGGTTTCCCCCTTACAAAATAACATCTGATTTCCCCTCCTCTTCTTACACCCCCGGCCCTGTCACCCTGCTCCACCCCAGAGAATACAGACCAACCTCAGAAACAGAGTTTATGAAACAAGAGTTTTGCGAGGTCAAAAGTCATTCATTCTTTAGGTTGCTCCCTAAAGAATGGAGAGCAGATAATGGAGCTATAGCGGGCACATGGGGGCTTTTCGCTAGGGGGGGGGCAACCAGAGGAAGAACTTAACCAACATCCTGAAGGGTGTTTAATCCTTGAATGTGGTTTGAGAGAGACCCCCTCAGTGGGACCACCTGAACAGATGTTCTCATCTCCTTCCTCATCTCAGCCCCTTTCCTCTGGATTCAAATCTCTTTTGTCCTGTGGATCTTACTCTGTTTTACCCATATCTGGTGGAGTTTGAGAGACCAGACTAGAAAACACAATAAAGCTGTACGACTAACAGAAAGAAGAAAAGCCGAATTCTTTCTTTTGTGTCTCTCATATGTTATGGTGTGTTTAAAAAAAAAATCCTTGCATGATGTGGAAACTTTGAGACTAATTATGAGTTTAATAATTTGTTAAACTCATAATTAGTCTCTGGGGGAAAATGGGGTATGAAAGCTGAAATCCAACAAGAGCTGAATAACTTCACGCTAATTTGTAGCATTTACTCCACTAAGCAGTAAAGCAGAGACGGGTTTTAGTGGTTGGCCGTGCTCAGCATGCTGACATACAGTGGAGGCTCAGAAGTAATGAGATGAGGAGAACATCCAGCTAAGTGTTGATAATTTTACTGGTGCTGTAAAACTCTGGGTAAAAGGAATGTCACCGCTGAGCAGAGTCTGTGTGAAATCACTTCAATAAATGGATACCCAGCAGTTTTGCATGAAATGACAGAATTGGCCTTTCCAAAATTTTTCATTTTTTTCATTTTCTTCTGGACGTTTCTTCTTTCTTCCACCTCATCCCGGTCCCTGAGATCTCACCTCAGAGCTGTGTGTCATGGCCCAGACTTTACTGGTCTTCACAGCACCTTTGCCTGAGAAATTTGGCCCTTATTTTCTTCCTGAGTCCCGTGATGCACCCTTGCAGGGGGAGGGCAGAATTTCCACTGTTTTGCAAGTGATGATGTCACATTTACTTTGGATATAGCTGTGTACTGGGAAGGAAGAGAAAGGTCAGATGTAACTGAGACACAACCAAATCCCATGAGCCCCAGGGAGACGTCACCTTCCAGCTGCCTGACTGCAGCAAAACTGCTGAGCCCTTTGTGAGCACAGCACTGGTCCCCCACCACCTGTCTGTGGAGTAACGGAGGTCGTGCCATTTGCACGCAGCTCTGTCATTGCTCTGCTGGGGGCTCCAGCCGCCACTGTGCACAGCACCATTGGCTCTTGTGCTGCACTGAATCAGCGGAACCAAGTTTGTTCTAAATTTCTGCGTGTGGCTGAGGAGAAGCATCCCATACGCAAGCTTCCAGCCATAACAAAACACCAAAAGAGTAATATAGAAATGGCTGTGGGTAAACTCACTTCCGCTCTGTTTATTGTTGGTGCACCGTGTTTGTGTCCGTGCTCAGCATCAAGGAGATGGGCGCCACACATTTAGGGAACAAATCAGCCAGAAATAGAGACACAATTAGAATTAAACATATTTCTACTCTGGATCACTGTAAAAGAGTGTTGACTGTAACATAAAAGGGTGTTTTTTTTTAAAGTAGGGTTAGTTGGATGTGGGTTTGAATCTGGGTCAGGCTGCGTGGAGTTTGCACGTTCTTTTGCAAGTGTGTCGGTATGGGTTTTGAACTCTGGTTTCCTCCCACAGTCCGAAGACATGTTCCAACTAGTTGCTCTAAGTTGCCCGTAGTGTGTGTGTGCGTGTGCGTGCGTGTGTGTGTGTGTGGTCACCCTGCAATGGTCTGGTGTCCTCTCCAGGGGCAGTTTCATGGCCTGGACCCATTGCTTTTGGGACAGGATCCACACCAGGACAGGCAGGTGGTGATAACAGATGAAGGCCTGGATGGGTGATGCGATTAATGAAGTGGCTGGAAGCTAATGAACATCAGAGGGAGATTCATGTTAAACATTAATAAAGACATGATAAAATAAAAGTCTGACAGTTCTTATTTTTATAGCTTTCACAGAGATTTTACAGAATCTAACCTGTGAACAAAACAGAGAACATCTTTTTAACTGTGTGTCAGTGGAAGTGATTTGAATGACAAACGGTGAAGGTGCAGACAGATTTATGGTCTCAGGTGAGAAGGCAGTGTGTGATTTTGTGAAGAGAAAGGTGGATGTCTGTCTTATAAAAAGTCTGCTGTGTTAGAGCTGCAGCTGTGATGTCTCCACAGGTAAATCCTTGATAAATAATAAATGCATTTTCTAGAAACCTCTCTGATTGAACTGAGTGCTACATTGCAGCTGTGTCTCTGCTGACTGGGATCTGCCTGCCACTTCATCTTCGGACCTTAAAGGGCGGAAAGAGCATCGTGGGTAAAGAGGACATGTGACCACTGGTGACAAAATCATTTTAGTTAAATCTAAACTTGTTTATATTATTGCACGTAATTTTATTAATTTTAAAGCTTTGTTTATACAATGGTGTATATAAATACATTAATGTATTATATATTCTTGTAGCACCTGTAATGCACAAGGTATGTAAAATACACTGAACACAAAATGGTGTACCATATCCCAGGGTGCTGAATTCTGAGAAGCTGTTGTACACAGGAGATGTTTTGTATGCAGTGTTGGACTGAGAGGTGTTGACAAGCCATTCTGGGTGAAACATGAACTGCTGCTCAGAGGACGTTGTCACATCCAGGAAGGCGGGAAACACGAGAGCTCGGCGCAGATGCATCACTTGCTCAATGCGCTCCAACGTGTCCATCCCGGTCTGCTGGCGGGCCCCCCGGCTGCCTTTTCAAACCTGCTCACCTCTCTGTGAAAAACACACATCCTTTTCTATAATGTTTTCATTTACAACAGTAACCCAGTATTTATATTGGAAAGTATATGTTTCACACTGACGTATGTCAAGTTCTCTCGTTTTGATCACACGTTACATGACTTGAATTTCACTGACATGAGATGTGTGTGTTCAGTGGGTCTATTAGGAGCTCTAGGAAGGCAGCAGACAGAAAGGTGAGTTGTGCTGTGGAAACAGTAAGGCAGCCTCTCGCCCTCAGGTTGTTGAGCTCTTCGTATTTAGTTATGTATTAGGTGTGGGACAGGGAAGAGTGTTCATATATAGGCCTGAATAAACACCCTCTTCTCACCCCACCCCTCATTTTTCACCTTCTACACACTGAAGAGGTTTACCTCAACCAATAATGCCATTTTTCAGACCAGAAACTTTAAGCTGGGAGCAGAACATTGAATATTTTTGTACATAGAATCTTTAAAATATACTTAAAATGATTAATCCTCAGAGGTGATTTTCCACTCAGACATTTTCATCATCTATCACTGAATCTATTTACTAGGTTTCTTATGGTTTCTAGAGCAGCACTACATACATGTACTCTGTGTTTTATGTCATGTCAGCTTGTTCTTGCCTGAGAAAAGCATAAGAAATGAATGAAAAAGAAGGGTATTTGTTGGTGTAGCCTATTATTTAAGTACATTCGTGTGTTTGTTTGTGATGGGGTTCAGTTGTCACACCAGTTTTCCACACACCAGGGGTGTGTTGCCAAAAAAGAGGGCGTTGGGCCCACAGATTTCTCAGATGGCAAAGTCGCAGACACAGGAATACGGTGCACGTGCAGAGTTTACTGTCGATACGTGATACACGCTCAGCTATTTACAATGTTTACAGCACCACAGAATTACATAAATAATAAACAACACAGTGTGCAAGGGCTGTACAGCTCCACACCATCAGCTGGCAGGGATATATAGATATATAGATATAGATATCTTCTTCAGAGCCTCCTTATAAACCTAAAGCTCCAGCCTTGTAGATGATACCATCATTAAATTATCATGTTTCTGGTGAAACATAAAACATATTGAAGTTTTAAACATAGAACGCATGTAAACATTCATTTAACACATAAAACATAAGCAGTTAACATCAAAACAGATTAAGTATTAAAAGAGTGTGAGTAAAAACATATTGAACTGTAATGCATGAGTGGTAGTTTCCAAAAAGTAAGTGTGTGTGTGTGTGTGTGTGTGTGGGGGGGGGGGGGGGGG
>UFQX01000030.1:185800-250682 GCA_900497675.1 Arapaima gigas
GGGGGGGGGGGGGGGGGGGGGGGTGTTGGAGAAGAATAAAGTTCATTCAAAACATGGCCTCTGTTTGGCAGTATTGAAGCAGGAGTAGAAATGAACAGCATAGAACCAACAGGAGCAATTTTGTGGTTTACGGAAGAACAAACGGTAAGTACTGCAGTACAACAAACACACACAAACAAAGATTATTACAGAAACATTCATTGACAATGTACACACACTGAATAATGGTGGTGACATGCGCTCACACTGTGTGTGTGGGCGCAGTGCTGTGAAGTTGTGGTAAATAAGAGTGCTGCTGTGAACAGTGGTGGTGTTGGGACAGCCTAGGCCGTCACATCAATAACCCTGTTTTTTGAAACTCCAAATGCATTTCCCACTTAGTGTTAGTGTTCACCAGCAGTGTGGGGTTTGTCTTCTGTAGGTCTACCAGCCTGCACAGATGCTCAAGTGCACAGACTAAGGGGGAACTTTGACAGCAGCTCAGTGTGGTTTTTACAGCAAGCTTCTCAGGCCCGCAGAGTTCAGCTGAGGCCACGATGAACGCTGCGGGGGGGGTCCCCTGTACACCAACTCCCGGCTGAGGAAAGGAAAACGTGCTCTGCGTTGTGTGCGTGGGAAGTGTTTGTTCTCAGAGCCTTCGAATGCAGGCAGAGTCAGGGTGTTTTTCTGAAAAAGATGTGTATCATCGGCCACATGTGGTCAGCTGAGTCACCTTTAGTTTTATGTTTTTGATATCATATTTCTGTGTTCACTTGACCTCACTTGAACTGATGCTCGTGCACCGTGCGAAGTAGGAGTATGTAGATGAAAAGAACAATATTGTGACTGATTAACCTGTATATTTATTCCATTGTCACAGCCCGTGAACTAAAGGCAGTAGTGAATACTGTTTCTGTTTCATTGACTGGGAAATCCAATGCAAGCAAATGATTTCCAGCACAAAGGGCAGCAGAAGAGTACAGTTTTAAGGCCCAGAATTGACACTGCTGTTGTATCACCAAGCTCATCACCTAAATAGCTTCAGTAACCATCCAACTGTAGAAACAAATATGTTCTGTAAAAAAACACTTAATCCTGGTTGCTATAATGTGTTCCGCAGAGAGATAATTTATTTATGAAAAAAGAAATCGTTTGATTGTCATTTCCCATGGGGCAGAATTCAGTTTTCTTGGTCGTTAATGAGGCGGAATTATGCATGATGGAAAAAGACGCCTAACAGCCGCAGTCAGAGTGGAGCAGAGCCAAATGAGAGCAGATGATGGGAATGATGCTCTGAAGAGAGACGGCTCTCTGGCTGCTGCCTGTGAGCGAACCCTTCCCAGCCGAAGTGACACAGAGGTGTCGCCAGCATAATGACACAAACACAACGGCTCCACATGCTCTCAGCTTAGACTTTCAGCTGACCTAAATGATTTAAACCTGATCTCCAAGCTTGGTCTTTGTATATCCATGGGCAGTTTATAGTTTATTGATGGATGGGTACATGGCATGATTGAGTGACGATGACGCCATCATCTTTTAAAAGCGTTTGTGTGCAACGAACATCTGTAATAACAAATAAGATGAACAATGCAATGCTTGTTCTAATAATTACTTGTGTTGATAAATGCTGCAGATTTTACTTTCATTTTGCCAGTTTTGTCTACCCTTTTACCATCATTTTACCTACCTCCGTCTGCACTTAATAGCGGATACTAATATCCAGATTTTAAACATAGCTATACAACATATTTTAAATGAAAGTGAAAATAAAACAGCCTATAAATGGTATCAAATTGTGCTTTAAGGGGAATGTATTTAGCATAGCTTAGTATGCTGTTCAGTGTACTTCTGTACACTGCACTGTACTCAGAAGTGTGCGCAGTGCAAAAACACACAGATACAAGTATACAAGTGTAAATGAAGGTCTGGCAGGATTAACTGTTTATGGCAAAGTCAAAGCAGTACTTCAATAATGCACACTAAATATTTCAGGAGTGATTTTATTGAAATAAATAGCAACATAAATTATCATACATACACGCACACTTACTGACATACAGTGTAAATACAAACGTGTATCTGTCAGCTTGCATTTCAATTATCAAAAATAAAAAAGTCATCTTGCAGATATGCATCAAAAAGTAAATTTCAGTGTTTAACACGGCTATACATTGCTCAGAATGGGCTAAATACGTGTTAAATGAGCACAAATCTTAATGTGGACATTTCTGTGATAAAGTGCATTTTTGAAATTGCACAGAAATGGGCCGTTGGAAGCCACGCGTCAGGATGAAGCTTTGTTCTATGCATTTTTGCCTGCCGTCAGCCTGCAGTGCCTCTGGAAATGTGCTTGCGGTCCTCCTCGTCTAACTCGGTTGGTTTGAAAGGCACGGTCATGGGTGGGGAATGACATCCATGAGTCTAGACAAGGAGCCCACAGCACTGCACTGTCTTACAAAATAGTTCTTACCCAGATTCTATCCAGTGTTATTTTCTGGACAGGTTTATTTTGTCTTATTTTTTCATGGAAACCTGATGACATGGAAGACTTCCCGCACAAATGGGATGCAGGCCAAAATTAAGGACGTGCTGCAGGTTAAAACATAACCACACTACTCAAGTATAGCTATTTCAGAATTCTCAGTGAAATAAACAGAGCCATGTCCTCCTGGAAACACTGCTTCCTATTCATAACAACTAAACTCACAATTACAATACACCTGAAAATCAGAAAACACAGAATTCAGTCTATTGCTGGAGACAATAAAACCTTTTGCAAATGAAAACAAAGACAACATGACAAATTTAAAAAATGTCTTGAGACAGTGATCCCCCCATGTTCTTGACCCCAGGGCAGTTGGGGTTGCTACAGTGACCATCCCGTACAGCAGGCAGCCTTTACCGAGCCTCCCCGAGTGTTCGCATCTCATGCTGCAGTCGTGGAGCAGCACTAACACTGATTACTCTGAAAGGAGACGCTGTTGCTTGGGAGACTGGGGTCACCTGCATAGAGGAGGTAGTGATGGGATGGCCAAGGCAGTATTGCAAGAGATTAGACCCCCTTGCCCAGGAAGAAAAAGGGACTGAATTTACAGCAATGTTCTACTCCCAAAGACAGCATTTCTCTTCAAGTGCAAAAAAGTCCCCGGCTGATCTGAGTCTCGTCTCCTCTCTTGTGTCAAAGACATTGCACAAAGCAGCAGCGTACTAAGAAATTTGGGGAACAACATTTAGCTAAGGTATAAACCAAGCACGTCACATGTAATAAAATAATATAACTGTCTGCAGAGTTAAACAAAGTCACTTTACTAGGGGCAGTCTGGAGCACACACCCTTTGTTGTACCAATTTGTGCTTTCTTCCCCAATCTTAGTCTATCCAGTTTCCAAGTATCACGCAGTACCAGGGAGCTTATGAAGCACCTTTGTAAAAAAAAAAAAAAAAAAAAAAAAAAGTAATAACTAAAAAAGGAAATTTTGAAAGGGAAAAAATGCTGCAAATAAGAAACAGGCAAAGTAAATAAACACAAAGGTTTTGGTCTCTTCTAATATACTTGAGCAAAAACAAGAGACACCAAGGTCTGGTCTTCAAAGCAAACCTTCTTGGGAAGATATAAAGACGTATGTTCATATATAATTATACCTACATAGACGATACAGGTCCATGGCGCAATGGGTAGGACCACCTGCCCACCCCCCTACTCACTCACTCGCTTGCTCACTCACTCGCTCACGGTCTCCACAGGGCAGCAACTCTAGCCAGTATTGCGATTCTGAGGGTCTGGCACAGATGCACTGCCTACACAAGAGTCCGGTTATTGCTCGCCTTAGGCTTTGTCAACACGTGCAAATGCACGTGCACAAATGTAGACCTAAATATGCATGTGGTTCACTGATGTAAAAATCCATCACCTGTATTTTGCTTAACTTCTCTACCGCCAAATTGTGCTATAATTTCCTGTCCTGGCAATTTTTGCAGTTCTGTTTCATGCTTCTTATGGAGTTGTACAGCATTAGCAAGCAGCGGCACAACTACGGACCAAAAACAAAAATCAATAGCTGCTCTGTGGTGAGCAATTCCAGGGCCTCAGATGCTCTATTTCACCATCACAAAGCTGCTGAGTTGGGGCTGACCAGCAGGGTCCACAGTAGGAACCGTTCCCAAGCTCAAACCAGCATCTTGAGGCAAGAATGAGAAGTTTGCCAAGGGCAGGGACGAGGCCTGAAGTGGAGCCCAAGGCTGCTGGCTGATGTGCAGACGGGCCTCCAGTAGATGGGCGGCTGAAACCACAGGGGACAAGGATGCGGTGGAGGAGCCAGCAGATTCTGTGGTCTGCTGCAAGAAAGCATGTTGTAGGCTCAGAGGGACGTGACTATGTGGCAACGATGGTAAGGAGAAGGGACCAGAAGAATGAGGATTGGTTGGCTGATGCTGCTGCTGACTAAGAATGAGCTGCTGGGTTGACACCACCACTGGCTGGTGCTGATGCTGCATCTGGAGCATCCTGTACATAGTAAAAGGGGAGAAAAGAGTTAGAGGCATGAACCAAAGGGAGCCTATTTGCTCATTTACTGTGGGTCTGCAGTGGAAACATAGATTGCTCACCTTTGTTGATGCAGGACATCCTCCAGCAGTGTGCGGCGCTCACGAGCCCCGGGGGAGGCAGAGTATCCATGAGGGGAACAGACAGAGGGGCTTAGGGAGCTGCGGCTGCCCCGGGGGCAGAGGGTGTTTGTACAGATGGGCCGAGTCAGGCCTTTGATCTTGTTGAGCCCCAGCAGACCTTTGGCCCGCGTGCTCTTCCTCAGGTATTGCCGAAATGCTTTCAGACCTGCGGCAGCAGAGGAGCAATAAGGGGAAGATCCACACAGTAACTGTATACCAGTACCACCTCAAAATCTCCATTATATCCAAGACCTTGCAGCATCTGATTGCAGCCTAGTAACTCCGTGAATATACCTTGTGTGAGAGAGGTGTCGGAGGCCCGGCGGCCCTGCTGGAAGCTGGCCTGGGCTTGCAGCAACACAGTGGAGGAGGCAGGACCAGTATTGGGGGCCAGATGGGTGGCAACCTCCCTCATGTCAGAGGAGTGGACGGGGCCTGCACTGGAGGAGGAGGAGGTCAGACAGCTGTCTGAGGAAGTAGCGTCTGAGGGGCTGACAGAGGAAACCACGATGCCTGCAGACAGTGAGGCCAAGTACACAATGCAGTCAGATACGCTGAAATGAACTCATTTTCCAATAATTACACTCTTACATTAGTTATTAATTTTATGTGTGCAAAAGCATACGAGCTGTATACTCACAGGGTGGGCTGCACTGGTGGAAGTGGGCCGAAACTTCAGCCAGTGTATGTCTGCGGGAGGTGTTGCTGGACAGGTGAGTGGGCGGGGCTATCAACAGACCTTCTTCCTCTGCATGCCGAGGCCGAACTTCCTCTCTGATAGTGGTCTCCAGCAGGCTGTTGGGGGAGATCGATCGGTTCCGGAGAAGCCCGTTCAAGCTGGACTCCCCAGGGAAGTATAAACGCTAGAGGGTCACATTTGGGGTGGAGGGGTTTCATTTTAACTCAGGATTAGATATCACAGGTTAACAGAACACCATCAGCAACCAGAAAATAAAGCAGAGTTCCAATAAAAATTATGAACTTACAAAGCCCTTATAAATATGTTAGTTCCTCACTGGCTCACCTGGAATAGCCCCGGTGACTCACTTTCCATCTCAGAGTGGAAAGGGACACTGTGTTGTGCTGGCCATTGAAAGGCTGTGCGGAAACTGTCCAGAGGTTCTGTAGGCACCTGAGAGGACTGGATAATAAAGAGGAATCATGAGGCCCGACACTGACAATGGTGTAAGTTTTCAAAGGTAGAACAGCAGAGGTATTCCCAGCCTTAAATCTACAACTCTTTAGTCATGACTCCTCTGGCGCCAGCATGCTGTGTGTCCTTCCTGCTCATTGTTTCCTTTCATTATTCTTCTAAGGGTGTCAGCTCTGAGCTCTTAGCACCAAAGCTATTAACACAGTTAGTAATGGGATCTGACCTCTGATGTGGAGGAGCTGGAGACGCTGCATTGCCGCTGGGTCCAACCCCCTGCTTGCAGGCTCAGCTGCTGACCACGGTGCTCCTTGATCCTCACAAGCAGCAAGTAGTAGATGGCAGAGAAATGGTTATAACTGCTTTTCTGAAGAGACTGCAACGATAAGCAGAGGGAATCTGTTCTGTTAATCTGAGTCTGTCCCTCTGCAAAACTCATTATTTCCACAGAGTACAGCAGCAGTTCTGGGTTCATCTCCTCTGGGACCATGGTGGCAACTAAACCACACCGAGCTGACAGATAATGACTTTAACATTCCCCTACAAAACAAGAGAAAAGAAGGTCCTTACAGTCCATGACTGCCAAGTCTGATGCCTGCAAGGAACATGTTCCTCACCTCGATGGTTCTCTGCCGGTCGATACCCAGGGCCTGCATGATGGTTAGCACCTGTTCGCTGTAGTCCCCCAGGTTCGATCCATAGTCTGACAGTCCAAGACAAGGTGCTACTGGGTCAGCCAGCATCCAGCGGTGCTGTTTAATCTGGGCAATGCTGATCCGCTTGGCTGGATCCACCACCAGCATCTTCCGGACAAGATTCTCACACTCTGAGCAGAAGGGTGAATGGAAAGAGAAACCTGATTCCCAGGTGTGTGCACATGGTCCTAGAATGCCCTAGCCAATCAGCTTATCTGGCATTTGGGTGAAAACATTCTGGGTGGGTGCCAGCAAGACAGCAGACCTGCTGCCACACGAAAGGATCCTAAGCAGTGCTAAGATGTTGCCCTCTGGAGAATGTGAGGACTTGTCCCTATTGACAGATGAGTCAATAGGAGTGTTTGCATATGGAAGGAAACAAATATGGATAGCTAAAGAGTGGATTTAATTTCTTTTCTTTAAGACATTATGACTGAATGACAGTCAGAGGAGGAGACTAAGTCAGCAGAGTGTGTGCCAAATGAGTGATCTACATGATGTACCCTGAGTTCTAGGGAAGGGTGTAAAGGGCGTAAAGTCACCGGTGAATACATACCTTGCGACATAAAGAAAGGAATTCGGAAGCGCCCTTCTGTCACCCTTTGCCTCAGGGCAGGGAGGTTTGGCCCGTCAAAGGGCAGCAATCCACACACCAGCACATACAGCACCACACCAAGACTCTGAGGACAGGAGAAAAGGGAGCACATACACTCACTACCTCTCCACGTTTCCACATGTCCTACAGAGAAGACTTCTAATAATATAAACCTTTTAACATAGAAAAGGGGCCTGTCTGTCATGTCTTAACCTCATTTGCACTAAGGAAAATGCTTAGTTTTTTAGAACTGGGTGAAAAATGGATTGCTTTCAGGAGCTACATCATATCAGGAGGCCATTTCCATGGGTGGTTGCTGCATAATTCCTACCCAAATGTCCAGCTGCGGCCCTTGGTACTCCTTCCCCTCAAAGACTTCAGGCGCTGCATAGGGTGGACTCCCGCACCAAGTGGACAGAGGCTCTCCAGAATTGTAGAAGTTTCCAAAGCCAAAGTCTGAAAAAAACAAACCAGCTCTGTTTGTAGCCTGATCTGTGACTCTACTATTGAGCTGTACACTCTGGCTCTGAGCCCTGTCTTCAAACTACACATCACCTTGTAGTGTTGATTCACATGCCATAATGACAAAAATACACTGACAGTAAATTAATAGTTTGATCCGCAGGCTGCTATCCCAATCACAAATGTAGCTGTGGAAAGCTAATCAAAATCTTGCTCCGTTTTTTCAGCTTCTCTGCCAGAATCAGTCAAGATCAATGGTAATGTGCCGTGTTCAGGTGTGATGTGCAGTCTGTAAGGCTACCTGCTAGCTTGATGTTCATGTTAGCATCCAGCAGCAGGTTCTCAGTCTTGAGGTCTCTGTGCACGATGTGGTGTGCGTGGCAGTACTCCACCGCCGTAAGGATCTGCCAGAATTTCTTCCGTGCCTCTCCTTCACTCATGCGCCCATTAATGGTCAAGTAATCTGCAGGGTGCCAGGATCAAGGGTCAACGTGACAGCAAGTTCACTGAAACCCACCACAGGCTACTGAGCAGAAATTAAAATTAAAACTTACCAAACATCTCCCCGTTTTTCGCATATTCTGTAACAATGTACAGCATGTCTTTTGTCTCCATAACCTGTAAGACCAAAAAAAGACAAACACTGGTAAAAGCAGTGTTTTATACAGCACATATTTCAATAGTGAAAGATACAGAAGAAACAACAAACTCTATGCTTTAATTTCACACAAAACATCTAACAGAAACACCAGAGACCTTTAAGCCGTTTTTCCCCCAAACGCCTTCCTGTCTGCACTGGAACACCAGTCACTCACGTGACATCTACTTTTCCACGATATGTGTCCAGTTATATAACTCAATTCGCAGGCAGTTCCTGAATTCACTTTATTTATAGCAGGAAGCTCCCTGCCACAAGGGCCTCATCAGGAACTTTGTCACAACCCCAACTATAGAACTACCGTTCAACACTTTGTCATCCACGCCAGTTCTCGGAAACTGCGTGTTAAAGGGAGCAGCAAATGGAAACAGAATGGTAGGTTATTGCAAAAGACGCAGCATCCCGTCAATTTTCCCACAAGTCCCCGATTTCTTTATAAGAGGGGCGACCTCTCCCAACTGGCAGTGTGACTTGCTAATCTGGTGGAAGCCGTAAAACAGAATTAAATCAGAGCTGCTAGAAATGTTGTGTAAAAAAAGCAAAGCTTTCTTGTTCAAAGTCAAATTAAACCTCCCTGTGTGAAAGATTAGAAATACTGATAAGAAGAGATACTGCTTCTGATGATTTACAAGCTGTTTGTCTTTCATTTTCTTTGAACAAAAAGACACCGTAGTTGTATGAGTATAAAATTAGTGAACTCTGGAAAATAACTAGCCTTATTTTTAAAAGTAAATGCTCCACTATCACAGTAGTCTCTATTGGAAGAGGATGTTTAAAGCACCTCTTGGCGAGTCTTGGCACTTAGAGACGTGGTTTGCTGATTGACCGTTTTACAGGAAAGCAAACAGCACCGGCTGTGGGGGGGGGGGGGGGTTGACCTCCGGTTAACAATGTTGACATTCCTCCCCTTGTGATCTTCCCAGGAACGGAAGTACAGAACGTGACCGGGAGCGGCTCCTGCAGGCACTGCTGGCACGTACTGGGGGCCCAACTTTCAGGCTCCTCCAGCAGGGGTCCACAAACTGCCCTGAACACACGATTAAACCCATGATAGGTTGCCACAGATCACACAAACACACACACACAAGCTAATACTAACACTTGAGATGCATCATTTCCCAATCTCAAAATAGCCACACAGCTAAGCATCCCTTATCCAGAATCCTGTAAACTGTCTAGGTCACAGATTTACATTTATTTATTTAACTTACACGTTTTCTCCTAAAGCAACTTACAGCACGAAACTACTTATTGATTTTTACAGCTGAACATGTTTTTTTCACTAAAGAAATTTTAGGGTAACTACCTTGGACTAAGGGTCCTACAGCAGTAGGTAGTGGTAGGATTCAAACCTGGGTAAGACCCTCAAAACACCACACTACTGCCAGCCCCTGCGTACTTTATTGTAATTAAATTAATGTACCAGACAATCAAATTAAATAAGACAATCAAGTTAATGTGCCAAGGAATAAGTTGCCAGAACTAAGAACCACCAAAAAGTTCTGTTTTATGGGATTTAAGATCGGTATATAATGGAAGCTGGCACTCACTGGCCACCGTTCCAATCTGCGCTCATACACTCGGATTAGTATTGTTACTAATTTTTGGCAAAATTAGCTTTCAGATAAATCCTCATTATTTTCTAAACAATTTCAAAACAACAATAAAGGGAGGACACTCCAGACGAGGAAGGAAGGGAAACACCAGTGTGCTTAAGACAGAAATCGGATTGAAGACGTTAAACCCCATCATCCACAAACCCTGGTGGCCCTCATGCTTCACGTGAGCGTGGGGACACGTTGCGTGTGGTTCGCCTCCCACTGAGCCACCGCTCATCCCTGTTAACTCTCGCACTCCCCTCCCAGAGGTCGGCCCAGACACACATAGTCAGCTAGAGGTCACAGGGATTGAATTAATGCCCCTTTACTTATGCTTCAGAAAAAAATATGCGCAGTGAGAAACACGGGGAGCAGCCAAGCAAGCAGACATCATGTGGAGCTCTACATCACACACAAACAGATTTCTGACGTAAAGGTACCAGGGAAACTTGTCGTCATGTTGCTAATTAATCATAATCTGCTTAACAGTGGTAATTAACCCATTAATATAATCAGGCACTTTGGAACAGTGTGTCTATGTGTGTGTAACATTTTCTGTACTTTGGAGTTTAAAGCAGTCCATTGTTTTCAAGGGCGAGAGTGGACAATCTTTCATCAGGTGATGACAGGAGGAAAAGATCAATGGGAGTCTCAGGTAAAATGAAATCTCTCCTCACTCATGTTCCAACAGAGTGATGGTGTGCTGGCTGAAGCGATTAAGTGAGGGAATAAACATAGCAGCAGAGGCCACTGGCCCCCACCACAAAGAAGCCAAATCCTGTTCAACTCAGCCAACTTCAAAACTGAGTGTATCATGAAACAAACAGCTTTTGCCCCCTGCATGTCTCCAACCCCCCACCCCCCCGCTCTGTGGCCCCGGATTTGTGCAAAGGTGCAGAGGCAGGAACTGCACACCCTGCAGGGCTTTGTAAGACTGTGCAGAGGCCACGTGTACATGGTGTGAATGCCACAGCTGGCCTACCTGATAGAGCTTGATGATATGGGGGTGGTTCAGGAGCTTCATTATCTGAACCTCTCTGTAGACCTTCTCCAGGTTCGACGAGTTTAGTCTCGTCTTGTCAATAATTTTGATGGCAACCTGCACATTTACACAATCCACAAAAAGTATTAACAGACAGAAAACCTGCAAAAACGTTATATAATACACTACACTATGTCTTATATATTTTCAGGTGTGTCATACTTAAAAATAGCATAAAATTTGAATTAATGACATAATGCACCAAAACTAATATATGTAAAAATAAATGCAATTTAATTATTTTGTTCTACCTGTTTATTTATATTTACACCTATATATTATTATAATTAAACTGGCTAAATTATAGGTCAAATATATAAAAAGCAGAACTGACACCAAGTTTTCTTTAATGTTAGAACCCCATATTAGCCAAGAGTAATAATAATGCAGTGATGTTTGCAGTAACAGACAGCTGTGCAATGCAGTAAAAACTGATGCCCACCTGTGTTTTGGTCACTTTGTGTCGCGCCAGTTTGACCACAGCAGAGTTGCCCTTTCCCAGGGTTCGCAGGATCTCGTAGAATCCCACCTGGAGCGGCCGGCCTGGGGCGCCGGCCGAAGGGGCCGCAGCCGTGCCCTCCGATACCACCACCATGACGCCGTTGTGCGCCGCCCTGCAGCTCCCTGGCGCACCTAAGTAAAAACACGGTAAAAAAGAAACGTGTCGCGCTAAATAGGTGCGAAACCTGATCGCTGCAGTGTATCGTTACAGCAACTCTAAAGTAAAAACATGACGGCTGCTGGTTCAAATACCATCCCTGCTGTAATACCCTTGAGTTTAGCGCCTTACCCTGAACTGATACAGCAAAACACCCTTCTGTATACATGGGTAAACCGTTAAAAGAAAAAAACACTAGAAGTTGCCTTGAAAAAACGGGTAATAATAGAATTCAGGATTATTATTATTATTATTATTATTATTATTATTATTAACACCTTTAAATTACATGTAGCTATTTAGATGACGCTTTTCTCCAAATCGGTTTAGTAATAATTATTATTATTTGGAGATTATTAAGTGTTTGACAATTCAGCAGTAAATATGCTGTTCAAAACATTATTTGAAATGTTATAGTAGCTCCGGAGGAAACTTCCCTTCTGGCTGCAGCTCGTTTGCCGAGCAGCGAAAACTGAGAACCGCACAGAGGCAGAAACACCCTGTCAGCCGGTCTTCTTATAAACTTGCAGTAAAGAAGTCATCAACTTCACTGTCGTTCGCTAGTTTACGTGACTATTTGAAAAACTCGTTAACAGGTCCAACAGCTATCGGTGGAATTAATACGTACTGTCTAACGGCTCTGTTCCGAATACTGTTGCACCTCAAATCATGCACATAGCGCGTTAAACTCACCTTCACGCGCTCACCCGCACTCTTCCACCGTGAGGCTGCAGTCCAGTTGAAGTACTAAGTTGGAGGAAAAAACTTATTGCACCGGAAAACGACTTTCCAAGCATGTGCGCGGAGATTTACGTTGCACCGCAACTCTCTGATAAGAAGTGTCCACACATGGTGTCCCGCACCTGGCGTGCGGTCCTCTGGCACGGGCAGTCCCGCAGCCCGACGCTCTGCAAAGGAACTCCGCCTCCCCCCCCCCGTCTCCATCCGCTACAACAAATTGATACCCACCTCATTAACGTCACACTCGCGTCAGAGCCTGGAGCGGGGCGGAAGGCCAGGCTGGAGCGTAAGGCGCCGGTTGCCGGGTAACAGTGCTGCTGTGCACGCTCTGACGCGAGTGCTGATGGAGGGGTTGCCGGGCGATGCGCGCGATGACGCGAGTGCAGGAGAACGTGTCGCCACGTGACTGTTCCTCTCGAACTGTCGCCACAGGGAGGCGGGAGCGCGCGGCTCCTCCTGCTGGACGCAACGGACACTTTGACGCGGCGCCCGCAGCTACTGAGCAAGCGGTCGTGGTGGCGCGCGCGCGCGCTCGAGCCTCGGCGGTCCCGTGAGTGTGGCACGCGCCGGCCCCCATACATTTGATACGTTTCCACTTTCTTGTATTTTTGTTTGCAATTTCAGCAACAAATGCTTACATTGCACAAGTAAGGAACGCTGTCTTGATGTGTTCATGTATGTTTATTTTGCAGCCGCTTTCAGTTCAGTTTTACTGCGTTTTAGTCATTTTTGTGACTGCAGTATTCCTGCAAAAGACTCTGCACAGGTTATTCTTCTGGAAGACCTTCCCACAGACCTGCTCATACATTTCATGTCTTTATGGGACTGCAGAGTTAATTCCCCCCCCAAGGGGAACACTTAAATGAGAGGGCATTTCATTAGCCATGGCCCTGCCACTCCGCCCCATCAGCATCAATCTGCAGATTCCATGTGCGTCAGTGGCCATGTGGGAATGTTTCTGATTTCTAGGACAGCCCAAGAAGGAATGTGAGAGAACTTTGGATGGTAGCTCCAGCAAAAAACAATGCATATCTGCAGAGGGATTAATTGCAGGTAGTGCTTTTTTCCAGAGGTGGATTTCACAAATGTTTCATTGCAAATAATATTCACAAGGATTCATTTCTTGTTTCCTCTACCAATGAGTGTTTGGCTGAATCGTTTATTAGGTTTGTTTTCCAGTCTCACCTACCCTCCGGGAGGACATGCCTGCATAAAGGGCCCTCTGAGCCCACGCATTTGACTGGGACCTCTGAAGGGTTGCAACTGAGAAGAAATTGTCTGATTCAGAGTAAAAATTCCACCCTTACATCGACCAAAACAGAGGGAGCATGTTTTTTAGGTGACCTTGAACAACCTCATATATTATGTGTGCAATCGTTGCCGTGCATTACTCCAATTTTTTTCTCAATTAAAAAAAGTCCAAAGCCCATATCAGTGTAATTTAATGTTAACACTATGAAAAAATTGTACTGTAACAGTGCATAATAAAAAATAAAATGTCGCAATATAACAATTTATTCATGTAGCTAGTGTCAGTATATGGATATATATATATATATATATATATATATATATATGTGCTGTAACACTGAAAGGTTTATTTGTTTATCTGTTTACTTAGCTTAGTGTATTTTAAAGTAAAAATTGCCAAATATTAAACTGTGAAACAAAAAACTGTTATTCACATGCGGTATTAATAATCTCTGGGCCTTTCATTAAAAAAAGTTATTTCAAATGGTAAATTTTCTAGATTAGCTTGTTTTTTTTTGGCCAACTTTTTCATTTAAAAGTAGTTTGATTATTTTTTGACCTGCTCTTCTTCTGAAGTGACTGTTCCACCAGCCTGGATCCCAGTGATGGTGCTGCGATGAAGGCAGCAATCTCACCCTTTAGGCTCTTAAAGTTATACCAATATGTACATAATTGTATTTTTTTGGCTACTAACCATTTTAAGTTGATTAATAAAACAGTGTCAGCAGTATAACAGCTTGCCTTCAGTATTTGGCAGGAATCTACTTTGATAAGAAATTCCTTTGACAGGGACCTACAATAATCCCAAGTATCTCCCGTGGGGGAAAAGTGAGGCAGTGCCGCCCTCCAAGCCTTCACCCCTTCGCCAGGTCACCCTAATCCCCTAGAGGACTTAAAGCCCAGAGAGGTATTGGCAGCTGCAGTGATTCATTGGACTGCGGCAGAGGTCTCCTCGGAGCCATTGTTGCCCTGGGACTTTCATGGCATGTCTGTCCTGCTCATAATCCTGTCCCTGCCAATATTCCTCTGACCAGCAAACCCCATCGACCCATTTGGGGTTTCTCTTGCTGCTGCTTGTCGTCATTTCTATTCCAGCTCTCTTTCTGTCTCATTACACTCTTTTAATATTCTCTGCTCAAAATCACAGATGAACACTGTTTTGGCCCCATTGGTGCTGGATTTCCTCACTTTATTATTTTTTCGTCCTGAAGGAAACATTATGCTTTGTATTTATAATTATTCTTAACTTTTCTGCTTATATATGGTCGATTTATAATGACCTGTTAAATATAAACCGATGTGGTACAGCGTTAAATGGACAAAATGAACAGATCCAGTTCTACAAAGGAAAGCCGGAAAGGCAGCCCTAAATTTAATTTGCATTAGCAGTTTCGTTTAGTTTCCTGACAATGACTTACTTTGATGTATTCATGCTGACGGATCTAGAAATGCTTCTTCTGGGTCTTGTCCTTAGGAAGCCTTGTCTACTTGTCAGTGCAGTGACATCCGTGTGCTCATCCTTCCTCTTACTTAAACACTGGGACATTCGATTTAGCTCAGGTGCAACTTTATATTTAATTTATCTTTCTTTGCTGAGCACATGTAATTTACAAAAGCTAATATACTTTTGAATTACTTTTAATATACATTCCCTCTGCTAATGAAGGTGAGGGTATACATAAATAAAACAGTCATCCAGAACCATTAAGGCGAATGGCCAGTTTTTCCCCTTTGTCCTCTTCTAACCATGGAGGATGGTTCACCTCTGCTTACCCTGTTGTGTTGTATTATGCTCTTAAAAGCATCTTTGTTTGTAACAACCAACTAAATTCTGAGGAATAGGGAAGCTTTTCTTCTTTGGCAGTATTTTTCAAAAGTTATGTTAATTTTCGTTTCCCCTGTTCCCAGCACAGCCCTCTGCACCCTGTAGGATCCCCAGAGGGGAAGTGATGGACTCTGATTTATTTCTTTGGAAACACATTGGGGATGGAGTTTCACACAACATTAAAAATAAAAAACAAAAGGTGCCCTAGGATGGACTAATGATCCATAAATCTATTCATCCATTCATCCATCCATTAACCCTTCATCAATAGCCACTTATGCGGATATCAGTTTACACCCTAGACAGCACAATAGTCTATCACAAAGCAATAACATACACTTGTTCATTTATAGTCTCAGTGTTTTACAGTTATATGACCTGACTGTACCCATCAGAGTACCCCTAGAGCACTCTGTGCAGATCCTTTCACTGTGTGTGGTTGTGATTGAATACTGCCTTTCATTAGTACCTGCCCTGCAAAACACTGAAGAAAACAGTAATGCTCACTGGATTATTGTTGTTACACTGCTGAGTTCCTCTCATTTGTAAGCTGATCACAGGTTATGAACAGCACCCAGGCTGGGTTTCTAGCTCTGTGAACTGGTTGGGCGTTAATGCTCTGCTCACACAGTCACCGGCCAGTTCTCCAGAACTAATCAAACAGGAGGAGCCAAGAAGCTCATCATTGTCCCGCATGGCCTCATAGCAGATTGTCTGCCTCATCAGTCCAAGCAGCCAAACACTCCTAGATCCACCTGGCAGGGTACGTGTCATTCTGTGTGGGTGTGTGAAATGCTCCATGCAGGTTACACAGTTGGAGCAGTTGGGCCTGAACATGATGGTTTGGCTGGTGACCTGTACCAGTACTGTATACCCTCCCAGCCTAAATGCTGGACTCACTGTATACCCTCCCAGCCTAAATGCTGGACTCACTGTGTAGCACAGGGAAGCAGAGACTCTGCTCCATCACTACTAGTCCCTAATAACCCTGTCTACTAACTAGTCCCACTGAATTCACATCTTGGTTACCCCAGCCTGGCTAAATAATCAAACATAGCATTTGAAAGGCTTTTGTGTAGATTGGAGGTGGTGAAAATAAAATGTGGGTGGGGAATTTATGAAGAAAATGTCAACAAATTGCAAATGTCAACATGGTCTAATCTGCCCGGTCCAGAGGAGCATTCATTTGGTTGTATTAACCCCACACAATAACTCAGTCACATGTGACAATCCAGTGGAGAAAACACTCAGCCATGCAACCTTTGCCATTTAGAAGCATCTCACTCAGAGAAACAGGCAGCAAGTGTATAAAAAGCTGGCATGTGTCTGGTGACCGTCGTCATCCTGCTTCCTAGAACATGCTGTGGGAGGGTGTGAGAGTGAAGAAATAGCAGGAAGTCAAACCCAGAAATGATAGTAGTGGATCTGTGTCAGAATCATCACCCCCCAGGAAGGCACCACCCGGTCTGCCTTTAAAGCTAACGCTGAAGTCTGACTTGTAAACAACACCGTGTCATAATGCCAGGATTGTGTTCTGTGATGATGCCACCATCCCTTCCTGTTGATTCATGTACTGCATTAGACAAACCATACATGCCGTCTGTGTGACATCATCAAATTGCACCATAGATGGGGGCAAATGCCAAAGATGATAAAAGAGCTGGTTTTTCACTATCCCATGGTGGAAATGTCAGCACATTTCCCCTTTTCCTCCTTTCTCTCCACTGACTTTCAGAACACATGTTCTCCTTATGTGATCATATTGCTATCATTTCTGTCTGGATAGTTCCAGGGCATAGGGAGGGGGATTTGTAATCCACAGAAGGTCTTGAATCGTCAAGCAGTGGAGAAGCAGAACATTACTCAGGTCCATGTAAAGGCCTCATGTTGGTCTACTTGGTATGGTGCTTTAGGTTGGTATTGTGTCACAGGGTTGGCATCACCATCACAATGCAGTGGAACAGCAGGCCCTGTAGGGGTCACAGGCTGATATTTAGGGCAGTTGGTTCTCAGTAGCATAAAGGATTAACTAAGAGCTTACAAAAAGTAAACACCATGCATTCTCCTTGTTCACATGAGGCAACAGAAGAACACAAGTGACACCTGGGCTTCCTCTCGTGTCACCTGCCGCTTTGCCTCCATTCACATTCATGCACCTCTACATGGACTGGCCAACGGCTCCACTGTCGGGGGAGGTTAACCACTTGCGTCCTGCTTTGGTTCACCCTGTTGTTAGAGGACTGCTGGCAGGAAGCCCAGGGTGACTAGTTGGGCGCAAGTTGAGAGCGACATGGGGCAAGGGTGAGGACGTAAGTGTGTTCATTCACACACAAGAAACACCAAGAAAGACAGAGAGCGTCAGGTGCAAGACAGGTTTAGGTGGAGGACTCCAGTATGGTCTGATGCTAGATGAGACCGAGATGCAGACACATGTAAACGGAGAGATTAACATCCTCAGATTCCTGATCTCAGCTACATGCAGCATCAGCATTTTTCCCCACGTACAGTATATTCAACTGAAATGCAGACAAAGCAGGAACGTGATTCTTCCTGCTGTATTTGTAATTGGAGGCTGTGTCTCCTTGATGCTGCCATACAGCCTTCCACGCCTGAGGAGCACATGCATGCTGGAATGACAAGCTGGGATTAATGGACGTTTCAGTGGAGCGGTCACCTCTTATCAGGTCTGCTTTCCTCCTGCCCAGATGCCCTCTGTCACGGTCACCTGTCACCTCCTCTCTTTTCCCCACCTTCCTCTCATCTGAAGATCTCACTGTCTGCCCTCACTGTTTCTCTTTACTCTTTTTTCCCTCTCCCTTCCTTTCTGAATCTGTCCCTCTCTGCACTCCCTCTCCATGCTGTCAGCAAGTTGCTGGTGAAAAGAACAGCTCAGAAGGGATTATGGGATATTATCATGCAGCTGGGAGGTAGCAACTGTCATTCCATTTGGTGCCATGTGATGCATTACAAAGACTGGGGGGAGGTGGTAACAGGCAGTGTGCAAAACAGGGTCATATCCTGGAACCTTTTGGTCACATGTCTAGATGTTGTGGAGAAAAATTTAAACTTCAAATAAAAAGCTTAGAGAACTGACTTCTTAGCTATGCATGAGAATAGCAGTTAAGTGGTCTTGTGATTGAAAAGACCCACCTCACGGGGGGTCTTATGACTGATACTTAAACACCATGGTCACATAAAAATGCCCTGAAATGTTGACTGCTATACTTTTAAAAAGGTTTCTTGAAGGACAAAAAGTCATGACTGCTTTGGGTCATAACCACATGGTCCAGAGAGGGGGTGGAAGGTGAGCCTGCGACGGCCTGGCATCGCCGCAGCAGAGACCATAGGAGACAAGTCAGGTGAGGCTGGGTACCTGAGGTGATGTAAGTTGCCAGGGAAACGGCTAAAAGGGGCTTCTCACTTAATGAGTGCTGAGAGGCAAGGAGGAACACAGGAGCCTCAGATAGGAAGCTCCACACCACCAGGGAGCACGTGCAGCTGACGGCCTCCAGAGAGGGTGGCAAGAGCGTCATTCACCGCGGAGCCTGTTGGAGCTGCGAGATGGGACAAGAAATGGTGTGTTAATGTGCCTGTAGTTGTTTGTGGCAGTCACCTGAGAATTCATCAGAACTCTTCATTGTAAGTGGCGTTTCTCTGTTACACCACATTTGGAGTCAGCAGGTCCCTCACTGTCACACTGTTTCACTACACCCTGGGAGGTGAGACCATTACACTTAACATGGAGAAATGTCTAAACTTAGAGCTGGGTTTGAACTCCGGAATTTAGCCAAGTTTTAGGCTTGTACTCAGGGATATGTCACTAAAGCCCTGGATGTTTTTAAATACTTAATTGAAAATGTTGATTAAATGCTGGATTGTTGTCGTTTCAGAAAAAAGATCCCTGCCAGACATTCAGCAAACCAGGGCTGTGGCCGCTGATCTCGCTGTCTAGACTGACAGGGGTCACATAAACACTGTTCTCATGCCAACCAAGTGGTATTTACTGTCTACAGGTGGTTTATCACAGAACTGTATTACTTTCATGCGAAATTATTATTTTTCATCAGGATCAGCATGCTGCTCAGTTCCAGCTTTTAAACATGCAAAAACACATTTAGGTTGAGCTTGACAAGTCAGTAAAAACACTGAAGAAATATGAACTCTTGGGCACCTTTTATCATTAGCAGTGCAGCTGATTCCTAGGCAGAGAGGAAGAGAAAAGCAGGCTGCACTTTTCTATATTCAGAGAGACGTTCGCCCGGCCACCCACGCACTGTTACCCATGATCGTTTCAGCATTTGTTTCCTTTCACTCCAGGCACACAGAGCAACTGGCAGGTAGACTATATATCCCCAAGTGTCAGTGCTCAATAAAAAGTCATCCCTGAATTTTACACATCATGGCTGAAGAAATGGAAGCCTATAAATAGGTCCGGGGCAATATGGATTTGGCACAAATGCTCATAAATGTTCTACGAAAAGTTCAGTTGGGATCATCTCTATTATTTACTATATAAAACACTTTTTTATGCGCATTCCTGGTGGAATCTCTGTATGCATTTGACAGCTAGCAACAGAAGAAGGCTAATCTTTGAAAGGAATGGCATGTGCTAATCAGCAGCCGGCTAAAAAAGAAAACGATATGAGCAGAGTCCCAGTCGAACTGCAAGTAGCTTAGTCCTGGAGCTCAAGATAACAAACACGGTGCCCTGACTGCTGTCCACCTGTTCCCACAATGCCTGGTCATCTGGCACGTCTGGAATTCAAGCCAATGTCTGGCATTCAGTGGGCAGCACCTGTGCCCGCCATCCTGCGGCTGATGCCCTGCAGCAGCGGGGAGCGAGGGACGTCATGGGGAGTACGTTGGGTCCGGGATGACGCAGGCAGTTGTGGATTTGGTTACCCGTGTGGGTGACCTTCTAGTCCTGCCAGAGTTCGCGAACGAGGGTCCAGCCAGTCGAGATGCTGCTGTCCCCCTCCCCCCACCTCACCACTCCCTGCTGTGTCTCACCCTCCAGCTGCCTCTGTGTGTGCAGTATATGTTGGAGAAGCAGCAGGCAGGAGCACAACTCAACATGAACAGTGCAAATGATGACAAACTGTGGATTTGTGTCCAAAGTGACTTTTAGAAATATATGTAAAGCAGATTTTCTGTTTGTAGATATTTTGTCAGTACTGAAATGAAACAATTTTAACACAGAATACGGCTTAATTATAAATGGTTATTTGTTGAGTAATGTAAATCATTAGGAAGACAGAGTGAATGAACTGCTCAGGTATTATTACCCAGAGACAAAAAATCAGACAAGGCTGGTTCCCACAGACAGTGGAGCAAGTGGCTGAGTGAGATAACTTGTTGTTACTGTTTGACAAACCCACCAACGTCTGGTGAGCCTTGCTTTACAACTGACTGATAATAACCACCACCCCCACCTTCAAACCAGAGACGGAGGGGTTGCAAACGTCACATTGCTGAAGCATGCAGATTGCGGATAGCAAAACAGGGCTGATGGACACATGCGAATGTGAGCGCTGAAAATGCGCAGATTCTACACCGCCCATCCTCTCACACAGGGAACTAAACACACAAATGAGTCTGTGTCAGTCGGAAGATAACATGCCTGTGCATTTATCAATTTTGTAAAAACAAGGAAGGTAACTAATATGACACGCTTTACACCCTTACTCACCATGCTGTCCTAAGCCAAACAGAATGGGGACACTGGACGGCACTGTCAAGGACCCATTCCTCATTGCAGGGGTTGTAAGACAGGTGGCAGGAGCTGAGTGACTGGTCAGTGTTGCTGATCAACTCTCATGATGTATACATTCCACAGCTCTCTCTCCAACCCAGTAACTGCCAGCTTTTAGATAGGGGGGCTAAATTACTTTAATTGACAGACAATAAGTCCAACTAGATGAAATGACTGGGTTGCTGTACCAAGATGGCACATGAGTAGCCCCATGCAGCCAGAAGTGCTTCTGTGGAGCAGCTCAAGAAGCCAGAAAAGCAGCACAGTTGCCCTTTTACTGGCCTGCACTGCCTGCAAGGGCAGCTTCTCACAGGAGAGAGGTAGGTCACAAATGCCGTTCTGTTTTGCACTACAAAACATTAGACCCCATTCCAATGGAATATTATGACAGCGTGTTTATATTGTCAACTGAGACTTGATCAGCCCACTAGTATATTAAATGTAGCACACCGAACATAGACGTCGGTGTTGACAAAGGTGAAGGTGAAGAATACAGCTGACGTAATGTGTATGCATATGAATAAAGCATAGACACCGGGGTGTTTGTGCACTCAGCAGTGCAGAAGAGCAGTCCGGGTGTTTGCACACTGCGTCTGGGTCACAGCAGCTGTACACTGAACTAAGCCATTCCTCTCTGCCTTTGAAAATGTGCAGGTACTTTAGTGCTCATTATACAGTTTATCAAGTCTAGCCTCGAGCTGTTTGCTAGCACTGCTTACGCAGTCAGTACCACTGGAGCAGCTGTGTGGTTATTACAGTCCACCTGTTCTCTTTTACTGCACGCCACACTCGCATACATGCACAGTGGTGCGTGGGTGTAATAGTCTATTAGACCACACCAGAACATGGCCTAAAAACTGTAATATTTATGAATTTAAAAAACTGGAGCAACCCAGAATGGCTGAGAGAGGTCTGAAACTAATAGCTTTTATGGTTTTTAAATGCAAGGCAGTGCAATTAAAAGTGATGCAAAACAGCTGAGTAAATGCAAATTAACACCATAAAATATTGTCCAAGGCTCAAATAACATTTTAATATCCTAAATGGCAAACAGCACAACACACATAACACAAGGAGCTGGAATTTTCAGTAAGTTTAACAAACAGATTAAAATGGGCGCATAAAAATGACAAAAAGGTCTAACAAAATTGTATTGTGACTGTGTTACTGCGTCATTGAGGTGTGGTGGGTTTTGAAAGCTTTTTAAAGTCAAACTCCTTCCTCTTAGGTGGCCACCCCATCTCTTCCCTGCATAGGAAAAAGGGCAGAATTATGCGTGAGCACAACTTTGGGGGGGGGGGGCTTCCTTCAAAACATGCCTCAGGGTCTAATTAAACACACCCTGCCCACCTAATGCGGCTTATTGACTTTTGAATTCCCATGCCGCATCACTTCAGTACAAACTGCACCATCAGTGACACTGACTTTGAAAAGAAAAGGGACAGTGAGGCCAGCAAGAAAAAACTAGTCACAGCACTTTTCTGTGTGTCTGTGTGCGTGCTGGGAGGTAAAATACAGAAATCCAAGTGACACAGAATGCTTAAGTGGGGGAGAATAGGGGGAATTACAAGGAAGCAACCAGGCATGAAATGAGTCAGAGAACTACTATAGATAAGTAAATAAAGGTAAACAATGGATATACTCCAAATAGCAGAAATTATTGTTGAAACAGCAGTTCACAGTGCCAGGGATTATAGACAACCAGTAGTGAAGACCAACGGGCTATAGCTGGTTTCTCATTGCCGTAACAGACAGCAGGAACTACAGAAACCATGAGGGCCAAAGTGAAGCGGAGCCCTTCCCGCGAAACTGTCCGATGTAGGTCATGAACACCCAGGATGGAGACACAAATTCTTGATAGTCTGCGACAGTCTCACTGGGATCCCTATGGCTCAGGTGCAGAGCCCTGAAAGACCAAAAACACATGGATCCAGTTCATCTGCAGCTCAATGGCTTGTAGGGACATGCTTCAGCACTGTTTATTAAAAGTGATTTACATATAGCTATGAGCGACAGTACTATAACTGTACTGGCACCATCTAACCAGCTGTTGTTTTGCCTCAGTGCCAGAGGCGTGCAGTGGAAGCAGAAAATGTGCAGCATGAGGCCAGTGTCTTTGAAGTGTTGCTGTGCACCCTGCTGCGGTAAGGGACCAGGGTTCTGTTGCACATCCGTGTGCTTGTGCAGCAGTGGAGAATGAACATAATCATAACACAGGAGCGGGTTGCACTGCACTGTAAAACAACCATTTCCATTGCGCACCAGTGTGTTGGAGTTTAATGGGGAACCAACATCCCTGTACCATAGAAACACTGCTCTGTGGTGTCCTTAAGTGCATGAGCATGCCCGTTGTTTCGGAAACCCTGCAAGGATCAACCACCTGCAGTGAAGCTCCATCTTCTGCCAAAACATAAAGATTAACAATAAATAGTACAAACTGGGGCAGACACTTTAGCTAATGTTCTTTGAAGTTGGAGCATTTTGGAACTCATCCTTAAAGTTCTCAGTGCATCTAGTGCATCTGTGTCTGTGCTGGGAGTGGAGTGAACAGGAGCCATTAAAGCAGCAGAGAATCTGGGGAAGGCAGATAGCAACATGTTGTTTTCTCACCTGTCATTGCCTGGAAAATGCATATACTACAGAATTCTGCATACTTTGCAAACGCTTCAACCCAAAGTGACTTGAAAAGCCTAAATCTTTTCCCAGCAGATGTAGCCTTTAATTTATTTTTTAGCTACTTAATCTGCAATTCCCCTTGATGGGATTGAACCTGCATGCCTCTGCAGGCTTAACTGCCATCCAAGGTGTGAGTTTTCCTTTGGAACTCCATGGTTTAAGGTTCTTACTTGGATACAGGCTGGAATGTCTGCTGAAATAGTATATAATAACAAATAATCAAGTAATACCTACATCAGTAATTTATCAGCAAGAGCTTTGAATCACCCTCTTGAAAGAAGGTACCAGGTTACCATAGTTTATCTAAGAGGGAACAGGACAAATGGCACACTGTGACATCATGACCTAAATACCTATATTTTAGGTTTACCACTGGTGTACACTGAGTATGATTTGAAAAACAAACAAGTCAGAGGATATTCACTCATTGTGTCTGCACTGATGCCACAGCTGAACATTCAGGCTCCTTGTTCCTCAGTGTTTTGGACATTAACCTCATCATTAGCAAAAGGAGGTGAATGCAGGGACTGTGAACAAAACACTGGAGGCTAGGCTATAGTATTGTATACGAGAAGAGCCTTGTGAAGAATTTAAAACTGTGCAGGTATCTGCTGATGAACTGCTCCAGGACACTGTGTTGGAAGATCAGACTCACTTCTATAGTGCCCTTCTCATCCTCCCTGCTGAGCACATCCCTCCAGGGGGCACCAAGCATAGCCAAGCCATCCAGCATTTCCTGGGCAGCCTGGCACAGGCCAGGGTAGCGGCTGAAGCGAAGCTGTTGGAGACAAGTCAGCGGTAAACTGTCCCACAGTGCTGGGCCAGTGCGAGTCAAGGTGACATCCTCCTGCAGAAGCAGGGAGTGGAGCAGCCGAAGGGCATGATGGCACACCTCCCCGTCACTGTCTCTCGTGGGAACACAGAGGAGAGCATTTGTTTCATATTGCAAAAAAAGCAGCAATACAGCACACTGCTTAAAAATCTCATCTTGTGACCAGTGGGTTGTAGGCTTGCATTTATGAAGAGGGTCTTGTTGTTGTGCCCCTGAGCTCGGTCATCAGACTAACATTTGTACTCGGGAGCCAATATCCATCCGTATCAATGGAACAATCTAGCATGCTGTTTATGAGAAGACATGGAGCAATGCTACTTTTCTAGACAAAGAACTCATTAAAATTAAGTGCTAAAGAAGACCCATATTAGATGGGTAGCTGCAGCAAAAAGACTGCAGTGCAGAAGTCAAACAGCGATATGTCGAGAAAAGGAACGTATTTAAAATCAGGCAAGAAGTGTAATAATATAACACAGCATAATAACAGGAAAATGAGGCTGCCTCACACTCCTTTCTCCTTTAAGCTTTTCTTCCTTTTTCATCACTGGTAGACGGTCGGTGTGACACCGCCCCTCCCCTGCTGCATACTCTGTTATTACACTCACATCATAATGTAATCCCCCCCATGCACCCCCTACTATATCTGTGCGTAATGCTGCTGTCAGAACCTAAGAGATGTGAGTGACAGAGTAATATCATCACAGTTCGAATGAAGCACTGCATTAAAGCCAGGGAGATGTAAGGGATGGAGTGATATCATCACAGCTAAAACCCAGCCCAGGGTTTAGAACCTGGAAGACGTGAGGAGCAGAAAGGTATCACTGCAGCTCGAACCCAGCGTTGTGTAACAGCCTGGGTCTTCCTCTGTCCGTTCCTGTCACTGTCAATGTCCCCAGGGTCTTCCTGAGTCTCTGCCTGCCCTTCTTCATTAGCACGTGCAACTGGATTACAGCACCAATTAATAAATACCTTAATTAATACAAGTAAAACTCCGGCAAAAACACAGTCCGTCTGCACGTCCACAGAACTGACGTGTCACCCTCCACAAATATGCCCACACGAACATAACTACACACTTTATGAGAAGCTGCATTTCACTTTTTTAAGCAATTAGTTATTTTCGTTGAAGCAATTTGGGGCCCCTTCTGGGACTTGGACCTACAACCTTTCAGACACAAGTCCACTTCCACATAACAGCATACATATGTACTCACACACTGTCCTAAAAAAGTACCAAACCATGCATGTGTACAGAGACAAACACACAGGACTGTGGCAGCAGTGCCAGTGTTATAGCATAATGGGCCTGGGCAGAGCTGTGGGTGCCACTGACTGCCACGACACAAACAGCCAAAGTAGTCGATCAACTTCATCAGACCCTCTGACACACTGTGCACTAACAGGAGGCTCGTCACAGCGCACTGTACATATATCGTCCACATTCATCCTCCTTTTGTGTTTGCGATGTTTGAGATGTTATACGTTCACAAAGTATTCCAGCCAAGAGGCTTGATCTGGAATTGTTAATATTCTGAGCAGCAGGGTGAGTGAACAAAATCATGTGTGTTCAAAAGAGAGAGAGAGAGAGAGAGAGAGAGTGTGTGTGTGTGAATATGCATGTACAAGTGTATGTTCTGCAGAGTATACAAGTGCATACATATGTGTATGTGGGCATATGCATTTATACAGTATGTCTGTGTAGGAGGTCATGTACATAATGTAGATGCATGTTTGTCCTTCTGCTTGTCTATGTGGGTTTACTGAAATGTGTCTATGTGTCTATGTCCACTGGCAACTGGCTACTGAAGCATCTCCTTACTGCAGTGTGAAGATAAGCACAGACCTCCAGATCTTTCTTTGGACTGAGTGGCCATAGGGCTGTTACTACCTTGCAGGAGGGTTGGGAGGAGCTGGAGGAGACAAGGGCTCTCACTGATGTACTTCAGGCCCTTAATGCTGATGCTGACGTTGTACAGTGCCATGAGCATCAACCTGCAGGGACATGTGACAATTAGACCAATGAACAGCATGCAGCACGCAGCATGCTTTCCTCAGCTCTCAATCGCCAGCATCCACAGCAAAGCAAAGACGCACAGCCCTCCAACATAAGCCAGTGGGAGGGGCAGCTTAATGCAGACAGAGCACCATATCTGGTGCTCATTCACAGATACAGGGGCACAAATCAATCCCCATGTGGATGTGGATAAGTGTAAATGAGCCCCGAAGCCTTTCCCAGGAAGTGCAGTTAAACTCCTGGGAATCAAAGACACTGTCAGGAGCACCTTCCAAATGACTCAATGTGGTATGTGATAAAAGATTAAGAGTGACCTGGGTTGGGATTCGCTGAGACAGATGTTGAGGAGACCAGCTTGCCTCTTTCATCAAAAGAGAAGCTGAGCCATTCAGCATCACAGGTTTCATCAAGAGGACAGGAGAATATATTTGTTATAATAGACACAAGCACTAAGAACACATACAGAAAGGTATTGAGGGAGACAAGAATGATGTTCACGTTATATACAGTTATAAGGCTGCCGAATCGATCATAGCCATGATGATCAAAAATCCCTCTCCCTCAGAAATGCTGAATCCCTCTCAGGACTCAAGAAGAGTCTCAAAACACCTCTCTTCTAGACCCACTGCTCTCCTGCACCAAATAATAATTGTGTCTGTATCTACATAAAGGGTTTGATAAATGTAATTTTGCTTGCAATGCTTTTTGCAGAATTTTGGAAAAAAGCACCTGTAAAATACATACATGTATATGTAAATGCTACTGAATTAAACACATAGATAGATAGATAGACAGATAGATACATACATACATACATACATACATAAATACAGACAAACATAAAAACTATTGATTTTAGAAGATACTGCACAACACATGCAAGTTCTAATATGCTAAAACTTCAGCCATTAGCTGGTAATTCCACACTGGCTCAATTTTCATAATGACCAGACTCCTGAAGCCAACAACACCTACAACATGTAGACATGCTGTCCTGCTTTGACACCAACACTGCCAGTAGTTTGCATGGGTCGTGTTTCACTACCAAGCATGAGGTGTATTTTTAGTGTGGCTGATGGGAACAGTATGCATGTTCACGTTGTGAACATCTGTGCTCAATCTTGTCACTTGACCTCTCAAATGCTCCTCCAGCAACCACCCTCCCCCCTGCAATAGTCCAAAGGACTGGCTGCTGCTGTTAGTGGCCCAGTGTTTAGACCACCACCCCCACCTCTCCTCTTTTACACTCTGATGGCTGCAAACTGATAGATTTGCGCAGAATAAATGAAGTGGACACTACTGTGATGATCAGGAGATCTGTCCTTCAGTGGAGGTTGGCCATGGGAGTCTGGCTGTGCCTGTTGTATCCTTGATGTCACCAGATCCACCAGCACTCCCTGCTCAGCAGAGGTCCACCCTGGTTATCAGGGCATGTTTGTGTACTCTTTGGTCTGCTCCACATCACTGCCTTTGTTGAGGCCAGATTGAATTAAACAAAGACTATTTGCTCATGACGCTAGAATTCTCCCGCTCGGTGATCATGCTGTTGAAATTCCAGCACTCAAGTCGGGTGAATAAATTACATGTCATTTACGGTTCCATTCAAGCCAAAAACTGTTGATCATTATAAGCTTGACAATACTGTGATTTCCCTATCCTGAAGATGAACCTTGACTCCCAAAAAAGCTCAGACAGCAAACAGTGCCCTGTCCTTACAAGCAGGAGCAAGGCAGAAAGCCTGTCTGTCATCAGTATTCTTCATCTGCTGCTGTTAAAAAGATTTCATTTGATGGACTCAGCATGAATCCAACCAATGGTTTTCCATTATTTACCGTACATGGCTGAGGTAAACCTCATGTATGCCCTTCGTCTCTCAGGATATTTTTTCCGTTCGCCCCCTCTCTTGAAATTTGAAACGCAAATGGAACGTACATGAATTATCACAGCAACGGTGTGTCCTTACATCTCCAGGACATATGGGGGCCTTTCCTCCCGGTCGTGGGGAGGAGGGCTCATTCTGCATCAGGGAGGTCCATTCCTGATAACGCATTTTTCATTCCAGTGGAGCAGTGAAACCCTTCAAATAATAACCATCTTAAGTTTAGATAGTACTTAAATTTGGAAAGCGTCTAGTGCAAGAGTTTCTGACTCATTACTGGAACTACCCATAGCTGAAGAAAAACTGTTGGGTCGCATAGAGCAGGTCGGGACCCTCCTGATGCACATAGAAACTGTAACGTTTCCCTCCATGACGCTGGGCATTTCTGTGTTCTCTCACACTTTCAGTTTTGAGCAGACCCCTGGTTTCATGGCCCTTATCAGCTGCATCAGAGTGTCCAGCAGGATGCGGGCAGAGTGAGAGAGGAAGTCCCGCCCACACGCCACAGCCCCTATGTCTGAAAAAAAACATAGAGAACAGAAACAACAGTTGGGGGTCACACTAAGATCACACTTACAACTGCCCATATAAGGAAAGGTATTTCCTGATGGTTGCTGGCAGCCTGGTGCCACAATCTCGCTTTAATGAGCAGAGATCTTAGAAAAAAAACAGCTACTTAATGTTTTTGATAAATAAAACAAATCTCAATGTGCAAATAAATGAGGAACTCAGCACTTGACCCAGCAAGCAGGATGTGTTTGTTCACTATTTGCATATGGGGAGACACTGCTACAGCCAATGTTTGTTCACACCTCGCCCCCAAAACCCCCGAACGGGGGCAAGATTCACCACTTCCTGAGAGCCTTTGTGCTTTGTGCACTCCACTGCATTTGCAAATACAGGTCATGTTTGCACTAGCAAACAAAAGTCTACACTGGTTTCTTTATCTGCCTCATGGTAGACTGCGTAAAAAAACAAATTAACCCCTAATTTCAAAGAAGAAACTTTCAAAGTCTGGCCGACTCACTGGTGACAACCCCGGCTAGGGCCAGAACAAACTGTAGCTCCTGGGAGCCGAGCTGCTGTTCCAACTTCTCCTCCCTGTCTAGGGACTGGTGCACAAAGCTCTCCAGCGTCTGTGCTGCGATGGCCAGGAAGGCCTCTATCTTGCTCTGTGACACAGATGCACACAAACACACACAGGAACAGTTTTTAACTCAGCAACAGAAAAATTGACCTTCAGAAAAAAAAAAAACAACAGCCTGTCTGTTTCCATGACTTTTCTACCTCATATATCACTTACGTCCTATATCTGTATCATCCTTTATTATTCTTTCTCTAATGTTTCTCCTCCCTGTTCTGTCAACTGTGGAACTGAGATTGATTTTTGATTCTTTATTGATCAATCGCCTGTATTCATAGAACATGTTTGTGAACCTCCAGTCTGTGGTTATGGCAGTATGCTGGCACAGCGGGTAGTGAACCTGCCCCTGCCACATCTGGCCTCTTTATTCTGATGTGGCTTTGAATCCTTTGCACTGTGTGAAGTTTGCACGTTCTTGCTGTGTCTGTGACTTTGGGGAATTAACTGAAGTATATCTGGTACTGTAAGGCCTCTTGGATAAAGGTGTCAGCTATTAGTTAATTATGACAAATATGTCATTCTGAAGAAAAGTAACTGCTAAGTTCCAGTGTGCTCTTATACGCTCAACAGATCCAGTAGAGTATTTGCAAATATTTTGTGCCCAGTTCCTGAAAACCGGACTTAAACCAGGGTAATATAAATAGGGAGCCTATTTTCCATTATTTTAAAGGGGAAAAATTGTAATCTGTTTCAGTCCACAAAAAACCCAAACTAATTTCCCCAATTTTCATTAAAACCTTGAAATATACCTATATAAATAAAAAAAAATCATCACACATTCTCTTTTTACTGCAGACCAGACTCTGTGGTATCCAACAGGGACAATACAAGCATGACGCATAATCAACTGTTTCAAAACACCAGTACATTACAGTTGGGGCCTTTTTAATTACACTTTTCAGCTGGAAAAGTTATCAAGCATTCGGAACAAAAGTGGATTTTGATTTACATGGTTAGGTTAAAAAAGCAAAGAACATAAACCATATTTTTGCAATAAAAACACAAGAGACATTCTTCTGGGAGGACAGAAACCACGGTATGACTGTACTTTATTTTCACAACACAGTGAAAAATCTGATTAAGCTTTAGATAGACAATTACCTTTTACAAAGCTAAAAATACGAAAATGATGCCAGGTGTTTACAGTGAGGCCCTGCATGAACTGCATTTGATCACAGCCATGAAGGTCAGGATCCCAGTGAAAACACCCCCAGCCAACTGTTGCCTCAATAGCTCACCCCCAGCCTGCGAAATACAAGATGCAAGAACGATGCCTGATCTGAGTGGAATGCCAGCACTGCGGCTGCATCTAACTGGTGTCACTGGGGACAAGAGCAGGCTGGGACAGGGGCCACTCACGTCAGCCAGGATGTCCTTGACGGCCTCCTCCTTGCTGGAGACACTCCAGAGCAGCGTGCAGGAGGCCGCACCCAACATTGTGCAGAACTCAGCCTGCTGCTGCAGCTGCTCCTGGCTCACCCACAGCTGCTGCCTGAGTGCCAATTTCTCCTGGGGGGTATGTGCACACACACACACACACAGAAAGTCAACACAACCCCTGACCTTTCCTTTATACCATGCAGGTAAACAGAAAGACCAGCTTACACAACCTCATCCATGACAGAGGTGCTGCCTCCTCAAATGACTTGATGGCAACTGCACAAGGTTACCATCCTCAAGGGTGACTTGACACATTTTATTACCTGCGTACATCTAATCCCATTAACCCCATGCTGACAGTTCACATTGAGGTCAGCCTCTGTTCCCCTGCTGTGAGGAGGATGGAGAGGACCTTCATTTGGAAGAAACAGATCAAATGGACACTACAGCTTCCTTTCTGTGTGTGCCACCTTCCTTCATTTCACCCTCCTACACAAGTAGCTTTTTGGCCCTCACATCATCCCACCCATCATTCTGCAAGTACCGGAAGAAAAAGACGAAGAGGAGCGTGTGTCTGGGATGTGAACAGTGCTTCAGCATGTCTGTGACATAAACGCAACCAGGTGACATCCAACTGAATCAGTTTGACTTTAATATCATAAGGACGGTTGAGGCAGCAGCACATTCTTGTTTCACAGCTGGAAAAGACAGCACACAGCGATTAGGTTGACAGCCAGGCCAAGCCAACTTGGGGCTCCGGTATGCCCACAAGGCCTTGCGGAAGTCTGAATCAAATGTTCATTTAAAATAGAGCACACTACAAACACATGGGTCACCTAGCTTATTCCAGTTTCCCTTTTTACAGATTGAAAACAACAGAGGAGTAGAAACAACAGTGATACACTGGAAGACTGGAATCCGTACAGATCCATAAAGAAACGTGTCTTACAATATTTCTAAGAAGTGATCATGTACTATCTATGATGTTCCAAAGGGCATCCAGACTTTTCAGAAATCATCTGGCTTATCATGTTAAGACACTTGGACCAACCACATATTTAGAGGAACTTCTTGCAAATACCATAACAAATAAACACAGTTCCTTCCCAAATATGTAAGAGCATTACATGCATTTTCTGTAATTTCACAAAAAAGTGAATTTGAGCTGCGATTTAACAAGAAAACAAGGGAACAGATAAAACTTCATGTTAAAAATTCCAATCCAACAAAGACAGCAGAACACCTATTGGGACTTAACATTGTTCACAATCTCTTCTATGTATTTGTTAATATTCTGTGATTTTTCACAGATCTGGCCACCACCCTGGATCTGGATCTGTGTGCTGACATGAGTCTCGCAAACAATTGCACTCCAGCGGCTGTGCCGAAAGGCACTGGGTGCAGCTCCGGCTCACACGCACCTGCGACTTCTCTTGTGTGCAGTGGGAGTTTTCCGAGGAGGCTCCACTAAAGGTCAAGCAGCGTTCACGCAGCCCGCACCTTCCACGTCACTCATTCTTGGAATGAATCTAAATACCTTGAACTTTACTTGGGCCTTTTCTGTTTTGTTTTCCTTTGCAAGTGGTGAGCAAAACAATGTGTGAGTGGACTGGAGGTTTTAGAAAGTGGTGTGTGGGGGTTCACCTAAAATAGCAGACTGCTGGGACTTTAACCTTAACAATATGAGCTCTGTCCCATGTGATGCTGTCAGGTCTTCCACACGTGCTCAGCACACTTGGCCTTCCATTGTTTAACCCCAATTGACAGCATACAACATCACACACAGCTGTACAGCAAAACACACAGGAACACAGACATAAGTATACAGGCATGCGAAACATAGCCAACCACAGAAAGTGTGATGACCCAACAGCCGAAAAAGTGTGTATGTGTTCTGCAAACTCTGTAGCCCTACAATTTACTCAAGAAGTCACCATTATTGGCAGAACCATTCATGGTACAGCAGTTGTATCCAATGGGTCTCGATCATCCACAGCAAGGTCACCAAAGGCTTCGCTGAGCCGCACCGACTTGCTCCATCAGCGCAATTTACACTCCCTACATTATGCATTTTAACTAGCTGTCCGGCTCTTTCTGTTCCACAGCAACGTGTGAAATTTACACGTGGGGTTCTGTGGTGCTGCTTTTAGAGTGTGAAACCTTTAAGGTCAGAGATCTGTCAGAAGCTCAAACTAAAAAGCCCCAGTGGGCCATGAAATGGAGGTGTGAGTAATGGAGAGAACGTCCACTGTACCTCTGGAGTAGCAATTGTTTGCAAGACAGTTCAGGAGGGAGAGTGAGACACGCGTGTGTGTGGCATGTGCGTGGCGTGTGCGTGGTGTGCGCACGTGTGACGTCACATTCTGCGTCAGCAGCGAGCTGTCCAAGGTGAGCCCAGAGCTGCTGTTGCCAGCAGCTTGAAGGGAAAAAGGATCATTGGTCAATGAGGTCAGATTGGTTCTGAAGCAGGAGGACCAGAACTAGATCCAGTCTCTATCATTATGCACAGAGATCTTTATTTTATTTGGGATTGAGTGGAAAACACATAACAAACCATATTGATTCAGAGGGATTAGCCTGTGATGCCAGGGCTGTTTTCACAAGCGACAGCAACGGTTTCCTGGCTCCCTCTGCACCTCATTGCTCCTCTGCTTTACACCCAATTACATGCAAATAAATTTGTTTCAAGCTACCTTATTGGCAGGAGTAATGAATACAAAGACAGTCTTCCCTCTGCTGCAGTCCCTCTGGCCTCCCTCCCTCCCGCTCCTTCCTCCTCCTCCTCACCTCCCTCTCTCTTTGGCATTCACAGAGGGCGGCATCCAGGCGTGAGCGAAGGTGCGCACAGTCCTGCCGCAGCTGCTCCTGCTCCAGCTTGGCGCACTCCTTCACTGCAGCGGGAAACATGGCCGACAGGGACAATAATGAGTGTCTGCCCAGTTGTGTCAGGCCAGTGTGTGCACGTGTTTGTCTCACACACCGGTGTGTGCTTATGTTTCTGTGTTTGAATTGCTGAACTGTGTGTGTGTGTGTGTGTGTGTGTGGTAGTGAAAGACGTGTACATGTAAAATATAGGGCTGAAAATTTTTACTTCATTGGAAATTTTTGAGCAAATAGAAAGATATTTACATGTATTAATAAGTTCAGTGTGATAGTAACAAGCCTCTATTATGATAATTATATGCATGAGTGATTTATTTATTCTTATTCATACACTACCAAGAACAGACTGAATTAAGCCAGAATATTATGGATAAAATGATCTAAAAAAGACTCAGGGAATCTGCAAATGAGTAAATCCAGAGGGTGGGAGCCGGTCGCAAATGCAGCTCCTCAATCTGGCTGCACAACACAGTGTGTTGATGTTTATGTGGGAATTACACTAACACTCCTCAGTGTGTCTGAGCTTCTCAGCTACTTTATGACCTGGAGATGGAGCATCTGCTAAAGTGTCGAGTTCCATACGCATCCTGACATTACACAGACTGGTCTTCCTGCCGTGGCCTCTGATCTTATGCCTTTATTGCTGTCTGTCAAACTGTGCTATTTATTTACCTACAGTATAAACCTGTGTCTTTCTCACTAGTTTGCTCTATTCACATTAATTCTTCTAGCTGATGCATTTAACCAAAGTGATTCACAATATTAACTGATTACTCATTAATACAGCACCCAGCGCTAACCACTATGCCTCCTGCCCTTAGATGTTCTGCTCTATCTATCTATCTATCTATCTATCTATTGATGTGTATATTCTTTTACTGCACATGTATCAAATTAAACTCCAGGAACACTGTAAACATGCATCCACAGAGAAGCCCCTCTGACCAGGTCACCTGCCCTGCGGCTTCTCACCACTGTCGACCATGCGGCCTTGGTGGACCTTCTCCAGCACCTCTCTGTTGATGACTGCAGGCAGAAAGTCACGCAGCTGCATGACCTCGGTGGTGAGCCTCTCCAGGTCCCTCTTTCTTACCTTCACAACGGCCCCCTGCAGTGGATACAACATGGCTGTGAAACAGCACACTCCACAGGCAAAACCCCTCAAGGGGCAGAGAGCTCTAATGTGCCCTGCCAGAGTTGGGGTGTGACTCCTTCAATAGGATTGGTGATATTTTATGCCCCCTGCCAACCAGGATAGGGAATTTGAGTGATGCTTTTCCACAAAAAAACTACTTTTGATAATTTACCCTTCTACACAGCAGGGTCATTTTTAGAGGCAGAATTCAGGTTAGGCACAGTGGCTCAGCAAGTGGGCTGGTTGGGCATGAGTTCAAATACAGCTCACTCTGTGTGGTTTGCACATTCTTCCCATGGGTGCTCTGGTTTCCTCCCATAGTCCAAACACGTGTGATTGAGATTGACTGATCACTCTAAATGAGTGTAGTCTGTGGTCACCCTGCGATGGACTGACATTAATCCAGGCACATTTTCACTGCCTACTGCCCTCTGCTTCCAGGATAGGTGCAAGACCACCACAACCCTCCTCAGGATAAGCAGTTTATGGAAATGGAGCTCAATGGACACAGACTAGAGCAGGAAGTGGGATTCAACTCTGTGAAAACTGACTCCCAAATCTAGGACTTGAACTACTACACCATCGGTGACCCAACGCAGCTATTTCTCACATACGGCCGAGTGGGAAAGGGTTAGTTATGTGCTGAGTGCACAATGAAAGGCACGGAAGCTCAGGTTTGGGGGCTTTTTGACGGTTTACTGCGTTTCAGCTCGGTGGCTCCCGACCTACATGAAGTCACACGCGGTATGAAACGAACTCTGTATTGAAACAGAGGAGGTGACTACGGTTTAATTTGTGCAAATATAATAAATGTGCCGCAGAATTTCTGAGGGGAGATGTCCGTTGTACCAACTCCTTCCACGAGGCCGCTCTGCAGCGCTGACATGCGGATAAACACCAGAGAAACTGGGGCTGATGGATAAATACGAATTAATCTGAATATTATTTCATCCATATTAGAACATCGTGCGTCAAACAGCTGACATTTACAAAGCTGCACCTACTTGTGTATATATTAGAAAAGCAATACGTACACAGTCTTGTTTCCCGACTGTTTTGTGCATCTCTCTCGTCGTCTAAATGCCCTGGACACATAGAGCTAATGCGCCTCCTGGAGGCCGGACTGCTAATGCTAATTTTCCGCATTGAACCGTTATTTACCGTTTTAGCAGCATATTTACCCTCTTACCAGCATATTCTATAAGGTTCGAACCCGAAACCTGCAAGCCAGTAGCCCTTAACACTCCACCACTCGCTCCAGCTACTGGACCTATTAATGTTGAACAGTTTGAAGAAAATGTACAAAATGCGTATTTTGTATGTAAGATGAAAGGGAACACGGTACAGTAATGCGCCTTTTCTCAGCAGGGGACCTATCGCCATCTTCAGGTGGCAATGAAGTACAACCACTGGTCCAGATTTCAAACTTCGCTCTCTTGGTTTGATGCTGCTACTGGAATAAAATTTTTTTCTAACTCAATTCATCCAAATTCAAGATGTGGGAACTGTAAATAGACGTTGAGATGGATAATCAAGTTATACTAGATTATGGGATAATGGGAATTAGAGGGATTTTATTGAAAATGAAACTGAAGGCTGAAGTCAAGCAAGAAGTCGTGCGTGAGCACGTGGTCAAGCTGACAGAGGTCACAACAGGCGGCTGGACCGCCGTCGGGGCACACGTGTCATCTGGCGTCGTGGTTCACGATCTGTTTTGTCTTGTACAGCAGATCTAGAAAGGCGCACAATCTGAAAATAGAATTTATCCAGTTTTGGCATTAGTATGGATCAGGAGGCCTGTTCAGTAATATGAGGGATTTTCACCTATAAGAAACAACTACATACTAAACCACCGAGTTGCCTTTTGTGGGCTGGGTGACGGAGCGCAAGTCTCCAGGTTTGTATAATTAATAATAATATAATATTTTTGAAAAAAGTTTATTGGCTCTAGGGTGCGCGCTGGCTTGTGTAAAAGTCCTAAAACCGCGCCAAACAGCGAACCTCTTCGCGATTTGTCACCCGCTCGCCATCCTTTGTCACGTGTCCTGCCAGCCGCTCGTCCCCCGCAGTCCTCCCGTGACCTTCAGCGCCAGACGCTCATGACGTCGCCGTGACCACGCCCCCAGTAAGCGATCCGAGATCAAGAGGGGGGCTAGTAGCTCAATGAAAATTTTAAAAAATTTAACGTATGCTTTTGATATCGCTGTTAATGCTACAGTTTACGTATAATTCTGTAATAAAAGTATTTTTTGAAGACTTTTTCAGTAGCTGTGTTATTTTTACCACAGCGGTGTGTACTTAGTGATGCCTCTGTAATCAGAGCGGTGTCGCCATGTTTGCCTCAATAGCACGTCACTGGCGCCGTCTGCAGAAAGGGGAAGAGGCTGTTTGTCCAGCAGGGGGAGAGAGCGGTGGACAGGGGTGGATCGGCCTGTTTGGGTCACACTGGGACAGGCTGCTGACCTCTTGAACCACTGCAAGACTGGAACAGGCCCGTAAAACAGTCCTGGGCCACTGACATCTGTCATGAGCACTCCGGCTAGACGGCGCCTCATGAGGGACTTTAAACGGTAATGTGGACAGTTCCCTGTGATTCAGCCCTGAAGTGTCCTGTTGCACGATGGTAGTTATTGTCGTGTCGGTGTGTCGCTGTGCGGTGATGAGTGAACATGGCGAGTGACACCTGTAAACACACCTGAGCTGGGATTCGACATCAGTACCGTACGGCCGCCTGACACAAAAAAATCACGTTCCGCTGTGGTACAAGGCGGCACCTTCACTTGTAATGGGAATAGAGACATTTTAATGATCCAAGTCGACTTTTTCTTTTTGTCCAAGTCGACTTCTTCAGTGTGAGATAATCAGATTTACACCGATTTACCTGTTTATAGAGCAGAATATTCGTACTCTATCATTTCAAGGTATGTATCTTGATTAAGGAAGTTACTGCAGAAGGGGGATTAAAACCGAGATCCTTCAGGTTACAAGATAATAGTCCCAATCAGAGCACCACAAGCTCCCCCCTGGTGTGTTAAGGTGTGAGATTATTGTTTTAAATGTTACCTACATGACATAACAGGACACTGGCTTTGTTTACATAGTATTGCTTGGCTGCATGCAACAGATCCACTTTTTTATTGCACCTCAAAGGCTTCAGCAGGACCCTCCAAGTGGAGTGAGTGGAGCCCCATCAGAGAACGATATCATGGTGTGGAATGCCATCATATTTGGGTGAGCAGAGGGACCCGCTGCTGCTGACTACAATTTAGCTCCACAGGGTCTGCTCTATGTTTGTAGGCACTTACATGCAAGACAGGTCTCAGATTGGTTGTCCCTGGATGAAGATATGGACCTGTAAGACTTTCATATGGTTTCATTCTTAATAGATCTTTTATATCCTCTTTTTCTGATCCAATATAACCCCACTCAACTGATGTGCACTTGTATAATGTTATAGCAATACACACATCTCTTTCATATATTCACTAAACACACCATCTTTCTATATATATCTAGTAAACAAAATATATGTAATAAACACAATGTTTTCCTTTTGTAGGCCTGAAGGAACTCCTTTTGAAGATGGTAAATATCCTGACAATTTTTTCAAAGAAAAAATGTTGAGGTGTAGCACATCATTTACTGCTGATATTTTGAGTCCATTCTTCAGTTTGTTGTAATGTTACAGGCACATTCAAGCTAACAGTGGAATTCACAGAGGAATACCCCAACAAGCCTCCTACAGTCCGATTTGTTTCAAAAATGTTTCACCCTAATGGTAGGACATTCCACGTAATAGCGAGGAAACATTAAAATACATTTAAACCCCTATCTACATGTATATTTTCTGCATGAATGTATCAGGCATGAATCTGAGTTGTAGTTTAGCTGCAGAGTCATTTATTTTGTACTACACTGCATAGCAGTGTTACCAGTAACACCTATTATTATTTTTGGCTTCATTATTTATGTACATTTAAATATTCATTAAATGTTGAGAAATTATTTTTTAATTGTCAGCATATCAGTCTTAAACTGTATGTGTTCTTTGTTCTGATTTGTGTGCAGTGTATGCTGATGGCAGTATATGCCTCGATATTCTGCAGAATCGCTGGAGTCCCACCTATGATGTGTCCTCTATTCTCACTTCTATTCAGGTAGCATATCTTAACATTTTATGCAACAATAGGCCTGTTGAACTTCAATGTAAATGGCATCACTTCATTTTAGAGATGGTTTAAATGTTTTCTTAAGAATAGCGGTAATTACCATTCAACTTCCATTTGTGTGTAAAAGACAACAGCAGTGATTTTCTTGCCAGTAAATATGCACTTGGAAGATGTCCTGTGTAGCTGTATGCCTCAGCATTTATCACTGACTTTGTTCTTTTCTATTTGATACATTTCATCCTCAGTCTCTGTTAGATGAGCCAAACCCCAACAGCCCAGCAAACAGCCAGGCAGCCCAGCTGTACCAGGAAAACAAGCGGGAGTATCAAAAGAGAGTTTCAGCCGTTGTGGAACAGAGTTGGGGGGACAGTTGACCAGAGAATGGCCAGTGCACTTCTTTCCAAGTATATTAAAAAGTATTTTGTTTGTCTTTCTTTTATATGCACTTTACTGTTCCCAACTGTTCCCAACCCTTCCAGCTGCTGCACATGTTCTCCTGTAGAGCGTGCAGCAGAGAGCTCTGCAGGACACATCACCAGGCTTTACCTGTTACTCTGTAAACTTACCCTCCCTCTTTTTATTGTTTTGTTCCAGGGTAAGGTAAACATGGTACACTAATTTGCATTTATGATTTGTAGTAATGATGCAAGTGAACTGTGATACAAACAATGTACAAAGGCCTTTTTCATAAGGATACTAGTTTACGTGTGTGTGTACGCAGTCACTGTGGGTCCAGCAACAGAAGACTGTAGAGTGCTCTGCTGGCCTGTGTGTGTGTGAGCATAAGCATTAACTGCATGAAAGACAGGTTTGCTAGATCATAAACTCTAGTTTTCTCATTATAAAATTCTTATATACAGATTTTCTGAAAAGTTCCTCATGATTTTCCAGCACTTCTAAATAAATGGGTAAACAAACCTTGCTCACAAAAAGCTGTATTTTCTTTGTTTTTCTGCATTCAGATGAATGATTTTGTCGCTCTAGTTTTTTTTCAGAGACCTGCTAACTGGTTTAGTGTATCCAGTCAGTTCAATCTTCCTTCAGCAAGTGGGTTGATCCTAGTTCATAGAAGTTAACTGTTCAGTTGGGATCAGACGTGAACTTTGAAGTAACAAACTCTTTAGATGCAGTCTTTTTTGAGGAGTATATAGTATTTTCTTCTGAAAAAGATAGCTAGTATACAATTTAAATTACACTCCAAAACATCACTTGACAACCTGAAAAATAGCGATGCTTTTTTTTTTTCAAAATAGTGAAGGCTCTAAAGATGCAAACAGAAGGTGAATAAGCTGTGGATGGTCCTATGGCTTCTACAGGTACCTCTTCATCATCCTCCAACTCTGAGCTCATGTGCAGTTTTCTGTTCTTCAAGGTAAATATAAAATTTTGTGTAATGTGGGGTAAATGAAGGGAATGTAGAGCACAGATGAACCCCAAAACCCTCATTTTTTTAATGGGGTTTTCCTATTTACACAGTCACGAACAGGTACCTGTTGACCTATGACCATGTGTTCCTGGAAATTAGCTTTCAGGGTTAAATCTCATAATTACAATTATCGGCCAATTTAAAAAACTCCCCCTTGCTCATCTCTTATAAGCATGAAACATCAGTGTCATACATGGTCAAAACTTGCTAAAGGGCATTCATCTCACTTATTTCATTATATATGAAAACTTGTACGCCAAAGACTCATATCTCAAAGGATAACTACTCCTGACAGGGGACTCTGTATGCACAGGCTCCTGCACAAAGTATCCCAACTCAACAGGAGAGAGGCCGTCTTCCCCCACCCTGTCTGATCTGCTCTGTAGGGGAGACAGACAGTCTGTGGTCTTGCTCTGTTCCGATCCAAAAACCTCCCCCATTCACAATGGTATAAAACAGTTTACTACAATACATACTGTATTTACAGTACACTGTATAGTACAGTATTCAATTTTTTTAAATTATGGATAAGCTTTGGATAAAAATTTGTTGTAACAGTTTTCCGTTTGGAAACCGACGTAAACATTTTCCGAGAATCATTATAGCAAATTCAGCTATACAGTCTGGATACCGAGGGATTGGTGTAAAAATGTTGTACAATGGGGAGGTAAAAGACACTTTTGTTCAGCAATACCAAATTAAAAGCTGATAATTTCACATCACATATATACAGTACAACACAGAGACAACTCCATTACTGATGCATTTATTGGTTTGTTGTTACAGCTGTACATTTAAATACAAAACACAACATTTACAATGCTGCTTGTTTATGCAGTAAGTGCAATACGAAACAAAACTATTTTACAACGTACTGTAATAAAAGTTAACTTAGAAAATACAATATTTGTAGATTTGAACAACTGGATCAAAAAAATCCTTTCTACAATGACAAAATTGAGGAAATTGGGAGAGTAATACGCAGAGAGAAAATGAATAAAGTAATAAGCCTGCTCATCTTCAATGTATATTTTTGTTAAATATTGCCGCTTCATTAATTTTACAGATGGCTCATACATTCGCTTTAACGTCACGATATTTTCTACCAATTAACGAACAAAGAACAACAATCAAGTTACTGTGTGACTAAATCTCTTAGGTTGCAATAAGGGAACTAAACTGGGTGAGCAGCAACGGGGATTTTTTGATGACTCCTTGCTGGAATGACAGCACGTGGGCAAATGGATCCAGCATTTTTTATGCCATATAACAGAAAACCTTTGAACCTCAATGAACCTCAATATTAAAAATAAAGATGAAATATAGAAGTCAGGCCAAATGTTTTTTTTCCCCCAGTAGGGTGTCACTGACATATTAGGTGGGAACCTCGAAGGAAGAAAAAACAGTCCAAACACTCCATGATGCCAGGATCCAAAGGATAGATCAGTATATGAGATTGAGGCCTCTTTGGGGAGCCCCACTCCCCCCGCACACCTGATAAAAACCTAATTTTACTTCTCTCTACAGTATTCATTTCCTTGCTTTCTCTGGCTATTATGTCAGACTGATACACATCTTGTGTAACAAAGGTCTCTATACCTGAGAAGCTGAAAAAGCTACGACTACTATTGTAGAACAGTGAAACCTAAAATGACCAATTACACAAATTACACAAAATACTTTTTTGCACTACTGCTGTATTTAGAAAAAGATGTTTTGGGGAAATACAAGAAACTGCAGTCAGTTCTACTGCTGGGGCTGCTACCCACCAAGCCACGTGTGACTCCAGTACAGTAAAAACATGACTTACTAATGATGTTGAATTATTGAAACCTTTCACTGTCCTCTACTCAGCAATTGAGATTTCAGGGAACGCTCCTACACTTGCATTCAATCAACCACATAAGGTATTTAAACAGCCCTTATTGTAGGTGGGGAAAAATGTGACCTTCATTGTAAATATGCGCACACGATGTGTCCATTCAGGTGACCAGGCAAGAAGCTACCTGTTGTACCCCCTTTCCTTTCTGGACTTTTCCAAAGCTTTGTCCATTGTCTTCTCATTCTCACCTCTGCACTTTGGGCAGTACCACTTCCCCTTGGGCTTGTGGTTAAGTCCAACACAGGAGAAGTGGAACCATTCAATGGGACACTCTTCATTGTCACAGCCAATCATTTCTCCATAAGATACCTGTTCACACAGGCAGTATGTGGGCTCGTTGGGGTCAATAGGCACATCAGGTGCCGACGTTTCCCTCTCTGCTTTCGCCTTAGACCGTTTCTTTTTCTTAGAGGTCTTGGCCTTTTTCTCTCTTTGCGCCCCACTGCCAATATCATCACTATGGTCCAGACTAATAGAGGAGTTCTCGCGGTTCTCACTGTTCTTCTGTCGACGTGAGCGCTTGTTGTTGGGCTTCTCCATGGAGGTGATGGTCTCATCCCGCCTCTTCTCTTGACTGGCCTTGCTTGATGTGACCCCAATCTCTGCAGGTTCTTGATAAGACTCAAAGAATTCAACATGACTATCCACCTGTCGCACACAGTTCTCTACCAACTCCACCATCTGGCTGACAATCTGGATTTTCTCATCACCCAACTCCTGGCTGCGGATCAAGGAACGCTGAATTGAATGCAGCAGCCTCCGCTTCTGGACTGGGTCAGTTTCCTTCTTGTGCTTCTCATAAGCTTCATCGAGTTCCTTAAGAATCTCTAAAATATTGAGGTGACAGAAGTTTAGTAACTCTATGAACAAACCACAAGAAAGTATACAACAATGAAATCGTAAGTTAACTGAATTTAATGTGGCACAGATACAAAGTTCAAAGTGTTACAATCCAATAATTTTACAGTATATAACAATATGTGGTACACAACTGGTTAGAGTATTTGATTAAAAAATTTAAGAAAGTGAAATATGCTAGATTTCAAATATGTGACTACTTTGTGTGTACCCTGCAATGGCCTGCATCCAGACCTTAGTCCTATTCTTCCCGAAACTGGTTGCAGATCATCATAACCCTGTACTGATAAGAGCTTTTTCAAAATACATGAGTATACTTTGTTGACTTCATGTAAGTCTTTCTGTCATAGTTTTTATTGCTGCGGTAGTGCCCCTGTATCGTTTACACCCCACCCTGTGCATTTCTAAGTTGAAGGTTGATGGTTCAAAGGTTTGCCCAATTCCCTGTAACTTCTCAAGCTAAGAATGAACATTAAAATTACCCAACTGCTTAAATCTTGTAGTTTAGTTTACATAAAACATTTAGGTTAAAAAAAAGAATGCTGAGTACCCAGACTTAATTTTGCACAGTATTTGTAAAAAACGTATTGGCAAACCACTAATTATCATTAGTGGATGTTACTGGATAGTATTAACAACAACAAAAGCAACAACACTACAAGAAACTCGGGAACATGAGATATCTGAACTAACGTAAACACGACACGACTTAATACGCGTACCGGGAAAGGGCAGGGTGGGGTACTTGACAAACGCTTCCCCAAATTGGCGTGCAGCTTCTCCCAATCACTATTCGAGAAGCAGTAACATTTAACGCCCACCAGAGAAAACAACCAATGAAAACATTGTATTTTCAGGCACTATGTCCTTTAATCTGCTGCGAAAAGTGACGCCAGCACAGTTAATGGACGCTACAACCAATCAGCGTGTTGATACGCAGGAAGCGGTATTCCGTCACAGTGCGAGGGCGGAGTTTAGGGTCCTGTGTAAATATATCCGGTGTGATGAAGCGACCAAACCTCAACTACACGCAAAAATTGGCGCATTTGGGAGAGTCCGCCTGTAACGTCTCTAGCCACTTCATACGATTCATTATTTTGCTTAATGTTTACCAGCAGTTAAACATAACTTTACACAAGAAATACTCGCCAACTAAATTCACAAACTTGACTGTAACATTGAATTCACACTTTATTTATCCGACGCTTGGATGAATGCCCGGGTGGTCCTCATCGCATTACACCGAGGTCTAGTGAGAACCGCTATATCGACAACATGAACATAAATGGAAATAGTAACGCAATAGAAATCGTTTCCCACAAACAAACGCTGGCTAGCAACCGCTACAATATGACCGGGTTAAAGTGATACAAATGTACGAATCATTCGCAATATACACCGGGATCTTTCAGCCCGAACATTATCTCTAAATACCACTGTTTCTATAATTTAATTCCAATTTAACAACTTAAACGACTGAATGAGTTAAGGAAACATGGTCGGAACAATGAATCATGCTAAAAATGAACTACCAGACAAACAGTATCTTAAGACAATACTGGCGAGTTGTGTAAGTCAGCGGATCAATTCATTTCGAAAAGTAATTTATTTTCTAATCTGACCTGATAATTCGACACCAAACCATTGCAAAACACCAACTCCCACCGCGGTAGCTGTTTGCAAACGCCGCTGTGCTTCGATACCAGTTTGCTGGCTTCTTATAAGCAACTGGCCACAATTCGTCTTTCGTTATGAAAAAAAAGTTTAAATGGATACCTAGATTACTCACTACCCAAACAAACTAGCCGTAAAGTGAAATAAAATAACCACGCAGGATGCACGAATCAAGAGTTCAGGTAAATCTTTTGTTCCACGTCGCGGATTCGAGGGACGCGTCACGCACCAAATCCGCTTGTCAAGGTCTGGCAAAATGTTCAGGAGAAAACACACCAGAAATGGCCACTTACCCTGGTACTTGGCGTCGATTTCCCGCATCAGAGACACGTTCCTCTGTAGGTCGAAAGGCAACGACTCCACCAAGTCCAGATACTCCTCCACGTAGTTGGCGGCATGGAGCGGATCCCCGCTGGCAGGGCTCAGCATTGTGTACCTTCCTCTTCAGTCCACGCAGGAATCGCTCAAAACTACATCAGTTCGCCGGAGCACGCGGCGGATCCGGGCGCAGCCCCTCAATCTTTAGCGCAACACCGGTGTGGAGTTGGTGCTCGGTCACCCGCTGATCCTCGCTGACTAGCTAGCTGGGCAAACGCTGGTTACCGCCAATGAAGACGTCACGGACGCGCGGCTCTTCATTCTCGGGCGCCTAACTTTGGCCGCCCTGCTGGTTACCTTCCTCCCAGTTGGGCGCAGGGCTTTCGGAGCACGTTGTTATCGCTCGCCCGATCCAACGTGGAGACGCAGCAGGGACTTCGAAGCACAAGAGTGCTGCTGGGAGGTGCGCATGTGTGGAGTTAACAGTTTGGTGCTGAAAACGGGGGGTCGGGCTTCACACACACGTACACCCACCCACAGTTTCACTCCGGTTTCTGCTGTAATGGAAGTATCGTATTTTGGGGGAGCCCTGTGTCCTTCTGGCTCGATACCAGCGACGGTGCGGCACCTCCTGCTCACTAGAATCACTACGATTGGCTGCCGCGTGATTCTAAGTGGTGGCGGTAGATGGACGTTTTCAACTTTGTCAATAACTGCGCAGTGGCCCGAGTTGTCCTGGTTTATTACGAATGTACAACGCTGGAGAGATTCGGCGCCTTTTCCGTTTCTGTCCCGAGAATTTGGTTTCGCTGTATCCCGTGGGGACTCCTTAGGGTGTAAAACCAAAGCAACTGACTGTAAAGGTAATTATGCTGTGCGCTACAGTGATCTTATAAGTCTATAATAAGAGTATAATTGTGGCAGTTAAAACACGAAAGTTTTTAATTGCGAGTTGTGATTAATGTTTATAAAAACTCCATTCTCCATGCATTAAACTCTTCGACTAGCTAGAATTCTTGAATTTGATCCTCCGATTATGGACGGCAGTGGGAGAACCAGACAGCGAATGAGAGCCGGCTATCAGTTTACTACACCCACCACGGAATATAACAATAGCCAATCACATACTTCGCACCAAACACAGGAAAATCTGTCGCCAATCACGTGTTGCACACCAGTGACGTTATAAAGGAGTGACCAGTTATATGTGTTGCTCATGTCACGGGACGTAACCGCGCGTTTCTATCGCTTGTCGCGATCAGTATTTATTTTAAACATAATTCTGTATATTCGTGAATAACGACGTAAGTTAAAGCCCATGTCCTGTAGGGTAAATTGGACAGCAGTTTGTTAGGTTGCTAAAATGTGTCTATGCAGTAGGCAAATACACTAACTTTTATTTTTTTTATTACAACACTGTGGTCTGATGTTCTTTTTTGGTTCGTATGAGCTTTACAGTTTTATCAATTGCGATGTAATTAGTAAATTTTATTTCACAGGTAAAGTTTTATAAAGGAAAAGACTAGATAATTTTAAAACAAGTTGTGAAGTTTGGGCAATATATTTGGGCTAGGCAGCCTATTAAAATGGAAAGTTCTTCTTCAACCGACTTTTACCGACGATTTGTCATTTGGTGCGTATTGTGGATATTTAGGGAATTTTCAAACGTTCTTGGAAGACATTACCGTTTATCTTTCCAAAACGCCACCTCAGTTTCAACTGATATAGCAGCTTCAAACTAATATAACATTTAAAGCACATATAATTTAACTTCTGTGTATATCAGCTTTCCAATAATCGTGGTAAGCAGTTAACTGTGGGAATTCAGATTATCATTTTTAAGTCCCAATTTTAAACATGAACTCGTGCTGGGAGGCGGGGTTTGTCCATGCTGTTAGGTTACGCATGCGTCATGGTTGTAAGAGTGGTGCGTAAATTCACTTCCGGTTTATAGGTCGCGACGACCGGAGTCAGTGGCTTGCTGCTGGTGTGCAGTGTTGGCCATTTTTGCGTGTGTTCTGAGTTCTGAATCTAGTATCTTCAAATTGTAGTTACCGGAGTTTTACGCTAATGGGAAGCACAGAGCTGTAATGCTTTAAAGCATAACCTATAAGAAAAGTAGCAGCAATGAATTGTTTGTCTAGCTACGTATTAGCTTCAGTATAGTGTGAAGCAAGCCGTCCTCTTCAGATATTTACAATGTACAGTAGGACATGGTGTGTGGTGAGAGACATGCTATCTGGCTGGAGAGCTGGTTGTGCAACACTGCAGCTCAGAAAGTATGGAACTAGACGGGGTGAGCTTTCCAAAAGGCAGGCCACTTTAAAGTCAGTGTATATGAGGTCAGACACCTTCTGCTCTGGACCGGAGAAGAGCTGGACCAAACCAATAGGGCATGACACCGGCCTGAAGGTCTTCAACAGTCTCACCAAGCAGAAAGAACCACTCATTCTGGCCAAGGAGGGAGCTGCTTCTTGGTACTAAACACATTCTCCTGTTTTATGACTGTTTCTGCATGATCTGTTATGGAAGATCTTAACAAGTGTCCATGATCTTCCTTCCTTTTAAAGGTACAGCTGTGGACCTACTGTTTACGATCATGCTCACCTTGGCCATGCTTGGTAAGATGTTTTGACAATTTATAGCAAAGTAAGAATTGTTAATTTTATGGCTGCCTATCTATAGTGTAAGGTTTGATGCAGTACTATCCAAAAGCTGCAGGTTTAAGTCCCAGCTAGGAACTGATTATTGTGTTACAGTTATGATGTACAATTGCACTTGTGAGCAGCCCTTTTTTACACTTTTTTTCCCTGCTTTTCAGCTCCTATGTAAGATTTGACATTCTGCAGAGAATTTTATCCCAGGTTTTCGGAATAAATGTAATCCATGTCATGGTCATAACTGACATTGATGACAAAATCATCAAAAGAGGTCAGGAGGTAAATGGATTCTATTGTAAAAAGTTAAATTTCTGTAAAAGACTTTAAAAATGTAGTTGTATGCAGTGATGCCTTTTTTTATGTTTTTGAGTTTCTTGCACAACTTTTATCTTTTTTTTTATTTTTCAGGAAAACATTTCACCAATTGCCCTTGCCAGAATATATGAAGAAGAATTTAAGAATGACATGTCAGCCTTAAAGGTGAAGTATATTTTAAAGATACATCCAACTAAAAATGTCACGTTCCTTGATTTAAGCAATATCTATTTGGAGCTATTGTGATTTGTACAAAAGTTTTTTTTTAAATACGTGCTGATTTGTTCAGTCTATTCTGTTGAAAACACTGTTTTGGTGTGTGTCAAAATTAAATCCATATAAAATGTTTCTGACCATTTTTAATTTTGTTTTTGTTCTTAGGTGCTCCCACCAACGTTATACATGAGGGTTACAGAGAACATTCCACAAATTATCGATTTTATACAAGGCATCATCAATAATGGCCATGCCTATGTCACACGTGAAGGTGAATTTGCATGTTACATAATTAATACAGAGTTTGACAAAAAATGCACTGGTTGTTCCTTTCACCTTAAGTCCAACGAGACACTGGGAATGGAAATGACTCCACATCTCTTTTATTGAAAGATTTTCCATGGGTTGGGTTGTGATGTAATAACAGGGTGAAGCATGTTTTATATTTGCAGTGTTTGTTTGTGTGTCTTCTGACTTATATTTTTATTTCAGGTAATGTCTATTTTGACATCTGTTCCATTGGGAATCGATATGGAAAGTTCACTGGTATGTCAGCATCAGCTAATGAACCAGGTATGAGTACTTACCCACGTTCCATTTGAAACACACTGCTCTTGCACCCATGAGTTAAGGATGTACCCTTGTTCAACCTAGGTAAAGGGGTTAGTAAAAAAACACTGACAGACCAGTGATTTTTACAGAATGGTTGTGCCTTTTAAGGCCACAGTTCTGCTGTAATGTACTTTCCCTGAATTATTCCAGAAAAATTACCCAGCTGTGTAAATTTTGAAATAATTGTAAGTAGTGTACAGACTGAACAATATGTGTTCCATTGTTGCCTTGTTTTTGCTGTACTTGAACATGTGCAGCACTAGCGGCCAGTGATATAAGACTAACCCAGGGCATGTTGCTCCACAGGGGAGGGGAGCAAGCGGGACATTCGGGATTTTGCCCTGTGGAAGGCTTCTAAGCCACGGGAGCCAGAATGGGAATCCCCTTGGGGTCTGGGGCGGCCAGGATGGCACATCGAGTGCTCCACCATGGCCAGGCCAGTAGTCTCCTCTGTCATTGTTTGCCCTGCTTCTCTTTCCTGCTTCCCACTGTATTGCTTTTATTTTGTCTACAAAAATTTTCTCAGACTTTGTTGTTCCTGAAGTCAGGAGTTTTGTAGCAGTGGAATAAAACCAGCCACATTCCACTGCAGTAGGGAGGATGAGAACTGGATGAAATAGCATCTTAATCACAAACCGTTAATTACTGTGTGGCCTAATTTGAAATGAATCTAGGTGACACAACTTGTAATTGTATGGCTGTGCCATGTGATCCTCAGTTCAGTATTTGGAGAACAGCTAGACATCCACTCTGGAGGCATCGATCTGGCTTTCCCACACCATGAGAATGAGATTGCGCAGTGTTTGGCCTACCATCAGTGTGAACAGTGGGGGAACTACTTCTTACACTCCGGTAGGACAATGCAGCATCTGACCAGATTCCATGAGGTCAGAGCAGCAGACAGGAGAGCGTGAGATGCATGTTAACCTCATTGTGTCGTCTTTGTTCTGAAAATTTACCAGTATTCAAAAGCTTCTCAGCATCCTCCATTGCCATCCAATTTTTGATGTCTCTTATTTTTATCAGGGCATTTGCATCTGAAAGGAAGTACAGAGAAGATGTCAAAATCATTAAAGAACTATATTACTATTAAGGTAATTTCTGTATTTTTTACTGGCTATTTTGAATGTACTGGCTCCTCAGCTTACAAATGCAACTGGTACCCAAACACTGTTGGTTTGAAGTAGGGATGCACAGTGATTATGGGAATCATATAAGTATCTTCAGGTATTTGTTTAAAAGAATTTTTTTGCCATCATCTTGTCTCTTCCAGGATTTTCTGCAGTCCTACTCTGCTGATGAATTCAGAATGTTTTGCCTGTTGAGCAAGTACCAGTCTGGTTTGTGTAGATTACAGTGTTTCCTCTTTGCTGCACTGGTAGTACATTGACATTGGGTACTGGGGTGTTAATTTGCTGACCATCACACACGGTCCTGTCTTACAGCAATTGACTACAGTGACACCAGCATGGCCATAGCCAGGAGTTTACTGCAGTCCATCTCGGCGTTCTCTCATGATGCGGAGGCTTACATGAAAGGCCAGCTACCATGCCAGCTGGTGGACGAAACAGTGCTGTGGCAGCGGTAAGGACTTGGAGACGAAATGAGATGGGGCAGCATGTTTCATAATGCTATAAACAGTAGTTGGTTCTAGTCCAAGTTACTCAGCACGAGTGTTTTCAAATAGTTATTTATGACCGAAACTCTGCAATGAATGTTAGTTTTCCTGAGCCAGCTGTCCCCCCCCCCCCCAAGGTTAGCCCACACAAAGACAAGTGTTCACAAGGCACTGGCAGATGACTTTGACACTCCACGGGCTGTTGACGCAGTAATGAGCCTGGTTCACCATGGCAACTGTCAGCTTCAGGCCATTCCCAAGGTAACCCACTAAGACAGTAAGTGCAAATGGCATCTGTCATCTCAGTAAGTGGTAACAATATATCCTTTGGTTTTGCATGGTTTGATGTGTGCCATATAAGGTTCTTTTTATGAATTCAGAAAATGTACACATATGATCTTTGTACACATATCCCCTCATTTATGTTCCTAATCCTTTCCTTAAAACAGGATTAGCTTAGGAAAATATAACTAGGGAGCCTATTTCCCATTATTTTAAACAGGAAAAATCATAATTTGGTTCATGCCCTTCTCAACCTTAAAAAAAAAAAAAAACTTATGTCACAAAGATGTGGACATAGTGGATTAATTTGGCACACCTCAGCCTTTTTTTGTGCATCTAGCATAACTCCAAACATCTGAAAACCTTGTGAAGGCAGTGCTGTGATGTCTCCTGCACTGTAATGCAGAATCCCTTAACAACCCAGCATTACAGTGCATCAGGCGGAGCCTACAGGCATGATAAAAACCTCAACCGATTTCCCCGAATATCACTAAAATGTTTATATAACCAATAACAATCATTACTGTCTCTTCATGTCATTGCTTAATGTTAGCTGCTGTACATTTTTACACAAATCCAGAGCACATCCCCCTCGCTTGTGCTCAGCAGGCTGTTCAACATTTCTGCGCTTGCGGTTCAGCCCTTTATAATGCGATTTCGCAGATGTTAATATATTGTGTGGTGTGAATGCTGGCATGGTGACAGACTAGATGCTACAGGTGTTTGGCAGGAGCAGTACAAGACAGACACATAATGCATTTCACCATAAAAGTTTTTAAACAGTTGAGCTGGAAAACTTTAAGTATGAATCATTTTCACCAAAAAAACTATAGTTTTTGATGTTTCAGCATTTATTTGAAAATGAGGCAAAATTTTTATATAAAAAAACAGGATGCTCATTCAAGAGGATGTAAACTGGGAGTTAGGAGTATAAGCATGTCTTTCCATTTTCTAGTTTTATGAAATATATGCAATTTTAATAAAATTATTTAAATACTTGCACATGTTGTCCACATGTTTTGAGATGTGAAAAAATGCTGGTAACAAAGTGATGTTTTGTCTTTAGTATTTTTTTCTCAACATGTCTTCTGTGTAGGCAGATGGCTCCTCCAGAAGTCCAGCTGTATTTGGAGCCATCCTGTCCTACATAAGGAACTTCCTGGCTGTCCTGGGCATCGACACAATGGACAGAAAGGTCCAGTACTTGTTTCTTTTGGAGGGGGAAGATTACAGTTGAATGCAAAGATTTATGTATGGCAAAGTGATTTTTCTGTGCATCATCAGCTGCATTAAACACAGCACATCTGTTGTTGTGTGATACTGTGCCTTTATTTGAGATATTCACATACATATACCTGTTTAGCATTTTAGCTCTACCCATACAAAAGTGGCTGCCAGCCCCAATTTACTCCCGTTGCTGTTCCTTCAGGCAGTCCATTCTGGGGACTCTCCTGGACTTCTCGACAACGTGGTGGAACAGCTTGTGAGGTTCCGCAGCGAAGTCCGTAATTTTGCTCTTGCCCCAGAGGAGGTGACACCTAGCATTCCCCAAGATAAGAGCCACCCAGGAAGACAGAGGCCCCGGGCAGACAGAGCTCCCCTGCTGAGGGCTTGTGACACTCTGCGGAAAGACCTGGCTCCCTATGGTGTGCACATCAAGGTGAGAACATTCTTATTCCACACTTCTACATTTGTGATAAGCACTAGGGTTCATAGTGCAACATTGATGTATTGTGTTGTATATGGTTTTGTCAATCATTGTTAATAAGAAAAGTTTTAATTCATTGATGGGTGTGTTAACCACAAGCTGCATCACTGAATAACATGCTGACTACACCTAATCCTGGATTAAGTGTGATGGTGCCTAGAGTGTGTATAGAAATGCTACTGGTGGCGCTTCTGTGTTGCTCACGACTTCGGTCAGATCAAACAAAGGAATAACTTTCAGAAACAGATGTTACTAAAAAGGCAATAGACTGCATAGTGCGTAGCAACAGAAATGCTGAAAATGTTCAGGTGTCGGTGACACGGTGCCATGAGGTGTTTATGGGTTTACCTATACAGGTATCCTTCAAGATACCAGTCTGACTTAAGTGTTTGCTTGTATGAAATTAACACCTTTTACCAAACTGTGACCAAACATGACCTGATTTCAGTCTCAGACTTGAGTTCACCTTATGAGTGGATTTCCAGGAACACTTTATGCCTGTTAAGTGGATACCTGTATTAGGAAAATTTCCTGGGAAGTGAAATGCATATCTTCCATGGTGTGTGATGCTGCTGCAGGACAGAGGCACACAGTCCACCTGGGAGATCAGCAGACAGCACATGGACAAGCAGAAGGAGGAGCAGTGACTGGTGAAGTAGCCTACAGACAAAAAGCCTCATCACAGTCTGCGATGGCTGAGGTCGTGCTCTTCACCTGTCTAGGTGGACTTCCCTTGTGTACCTCAGAAGAAGACATCCAAGCAAGTTGTCTTTTTTTGTAAAGTGCAAAAGAAAAGTTTATAATGAGGGCCTTGATCCCTCAGTAAAGTGAATGTACACGACGTCTGTATTAAAATGATTTTATAGAATTTAACCACTTCTCACAGTTAGCCGTATAAAATGCACACAAACTTAAGGTTGTGTAATTTACATTGAATGGATTAAATATTTAAAAGCAGGCACTGGCTTGCAGAAAGTAAGTTGTAGAAATATGACAGTAGATTGTATTACCTTGTAATTTAACAGCAGCAAAACTGTTGGGAAAAATGTGTGTCCAGTTTCCATACTAATATGAATTTGTAGGACCATGTAGGAGTAAATTTGAGACACACAGGTTGGAACAGTAAACATCAGTGGATCTTGTAATGGTGAGACTTTTTCTGCTTCCACCTGTCATTTTTTCACAGCATAAACCGTTTAGGCCAACAATTTCCCCAAAATTACTGTAAAATATGACTGCCTGTATACATGAACACAGGTAATGCCAAATGTTAAATATTTTTAGGTTTATTACTTTAACAGAATTTCCCTTACACTGTTTCCTCCTTTATTCTAGAAGGGTTGAACAGAATGATTGTCATGACAATCAAAAATGGGGTTATAGATGCAATGTTACAGGAGGCCAGAGTCTTTTCATTACTCTGAAATTCAGGAGAAATTCCATAATCCACTTGATTTAACTTTTTGCCCACAGTTAATGCACCGCTGTAGCTCTCCCAGATTTTCCTTACTGTCCCTGGTCATTCAGAAAACCTACAGCTAAAGCTCTTGTACTGTTCTAGCCAGGACCAGCATGAGGTCAGGTGTGACAAACTTACTATGGCAGCTGGAAGGAGTGACTGGACAGGGATCACCAATACAGCCCACCTTCCCACTCCTTAATCCCTGCTCACCCTCAGCTCTCAAACAGCTTCTGGAAGGCTGTGCCAATCTCCTGGATCATGTCGGAGGTGGTGGTGGCCCTGCCATGCTTGTGGAAGGCCTGTCGGTTGGACTGCCTTGTCAGAGCACAGGCCCCAAACGCAGCCAAGATAGATGGACTTGTGCTGTGGAGCAACAAATAGTTTGTTTTAATTTTCAGTGCATCACGCTTTACATGCAGAACAGCCAACACAGAACACTGGGTTATCTGAGCTGCATGTGCCTACGTTCACCCCAGACAGCTGTCTATGATTCCCAGTGTCAGCTGGAGCTCAGCAGGTAGGCTGCCTTTACCTCTTTGTAGTGTCTGTTGGTGCAGAGAAGGCCCAGTGTGCCAGGACTCCCAAAGACCCTGACAGGAGGTCACCCTGTCCCCCACACCGGCGGCTACTGCCTTCCTGGCTGCACACAATCACTGCAGACAGAGATTGGGAAGAGTGACAATCAGATACTCCTCATTATCCTTGGGATGTTCAGACTGCATTGTCCTGCCACTGCATTCTTGGCAAAGGCACCAACCGTTATGTCCATCAGTAATAATGTCCTCCGCCCCTTTCAGCACCACAGTCAGGTTCCCCATGGCCACACTCAGCTGCAGGACCATCTGCTGAACTTTGCTGGGGTCCAGTGCCTTGTGATGCTGAAATGGAAAAGGACCATCTTCACACAGAGTAACAAAATACACTCAGGCAACCCCACTCGATCATCATGTTTCAAACATCTTGGATAAGTCACTTTCATTCCCAAATAAGCTACAGGTATTCCTTAGTTTGTGATCAGCTTTCATGAAAACCTTTGACCACTAATGCAACAATAAAGCAATTAGTCATAGATTTACACAGTGCAAGTGTGCGTGTTTCTGCTAGGTAAGTATCATTATTTTCCTCATAATAAATAATGGAAATAGCTGTCTTCATTTACAGGGTTTCACACAACAACCTTTTCAGGAACCAATTAGATAAGCAAATCGAGGGATGACTTTAATGTAGTTTAAAGTTAAAAAGAATAGCAGTCAAGCAGCAGGTAATGGTGGAGCCTCGAAGAAGATGGCTTGTGAGCACAGACAAGTTTGAGCCCTGATCAGTCCTTGCATGTTCTCCTCTGTGTGGGTTTCCTCCAGGTGAGACCCTAAACTGCTTGTGTGTATGTGAGTAATGGAGAGTGTGTGGCTACCCTGTGACAGACTGGCATAATATCCACCATGTAGCCATTTAGGCTACAGTACTACGCTCCTGGGATAAACCAAAGAGTTACATTTAAAACCAAGTAAATTTGAATAAGTTCAGAATATTTTATCTCCACAAACTCTTACTAAAGCTTGACTCAATTTTTATTCTTGAGCATGAGCCACATTTCTCATCTATAGATCACTAGATAGACAGCACCCCTCTTCCAACAAATTTCACAGAAAAATGAAGACAATGCAACTAAAATAAAACGGAAAACTTTTGCCTGCTCACAACACGAAGATTGAGGGTAAGAAGCAAAGGAAGCAACATTTTAAATCTTGCCTTTGTAAATAACATATTTGCATACAAACCTGGCCTATGGGCTCGGGGGGGGGGGTCACATCTGTATTCACAAAAATCAGTGCTCTATGACATCTCTAATTTGGATAAAAAACTCACTGTTGCTTCATACAGACGACTGAACTCCATGAAATTAGGAGTGAGGATGGCTTTCTGGTAACCATGTATGATAGATGGTTGCTGGGCAACAAGCCAAAGACCATCCTGTAAGAAACAGAAATTGTAGCCAAAAACTGCAACCTGAAATACTGAATAAGAATATATTAAAAAAAAAAAAAAACTAAACACATTGATTTACTTACTGCATCAATAATGATTGGAATTCCTCTTGCTTTGGATTTTTCAATTATATCCTTCAACGAGAGGAAAATGTGACCATCAAAATCTGTCCTCTCCCAGAAACAGCTGGCAGAGTCTGGACTTAGACTTTAACATAAACGTTTCCTTCAGTCTTCGCTTCTACTTTTAAGTTTTCTGCCTAAAAATATTTTATGAATTTGCATAAATTTTGTCATCACATCCATTTTAACCATCTTCAGTAGTAGGTGGGGTGGGGTGTCCCAGGAGCACAGCACAGACGCCGTTGTGTGTCTGTGTGTACAGTGACAACGTGGGACCTGCTCCACTTGCCTTTGCTGTTCTAAGCAGCTTATCGTCACGTCCCAGACCTGGACCGATGACAACGCTATGGAGCCTGGGCAGCCACTTGTCCACCTCCTCCACTGCATTCAGGCTGTCCCTGAAAAGAGCAGGAACAGCTCAATGCCACATTCTGACAGGAAGAACAGCCACGGTGATGGCATTCAGATGTCAAACTTCATTCACAGACAGGAAAGTAGCATGATTTTAGGGTCTAACTATGATTTACATTTAAGGTTTATTCTGGGGGACTTGGCCTCATTTCATCACATTCCTGAAGTTTGTACTTAGGAATTATTTTAGGAACAAGCACTGGTTTATGTTTTTAAAAAAAACTAACAGGCCACAGTAGAAAAAAAACATCATCTAGCACATTCATCATTTTCCAAGGTGTTTTTAACTGTTTGAAGGAAATCACACAACCAGCATCACCCAGCATGCAAAGCTGCAAAGGGAAATTGGGCGCCGACTTACAGCACCGGGTGCACAATCAGCTCGGGGCTGTAGGACTTTATCACGGTGGCAGCATCTTTGGTACAGAACACATGAGACAAGTCCGCTCCCTACAAACAAAATGGTGTTGGGACACAGCATCAGCAGACCGTCCGCAAAGTCAAGCATGATATATTTGCACACATCTACTTAACATACTTACCACTTTGAGAGCAGAAATCGCTGCAAAGTACGGAGCTCCCGTATACCTGTTACATATATTAAAAAAAATCTGTTCTAATATTAGTCACTTTCACAGAATGACTCGACTATTATTTACCCTCATAAATGTAATAATTGGAAAATTATTAGTGAATTAAATGCATCCAGCACAAGTTGCAAAACTTACTTTGAGATAAAGTTAAGGTGAAGAAAAATTAATGTCTCCAACTTATGTTTGTGAAAAGGAAAGCAATGCTTTGCAGCGGTAAGACTGTAACAAAGCTGATGTGTAGTCAGCCAGTTGAATTGGGAACTTACTCCTGACACCCGCCGATGATGCCAATGCGGCCATCTTGGCCCTTGTGTTTCTTGGGTGTCAGTGGGGGGATGATGCTCCTGACCAGTGGAAGGAGGCTGTCCATATTCCTTGGTGCAGAGCCCCCCAGGCAGAAGGAATGCTCGATAACTGTGGCAAAGACACTCCCTGGGTCAGGCAGGGGGCTAAGAAGTATGCAGCTAGAGTCAAACTCCCTGTGCTGGGACTAAGATTCACACAACATTCAGCTACAAAGGATCAAGTTAATCCTTAGAGACGAGTCCTGAAGAACCACCCACTGCCTTACCGTCTAACAATTACTATTATTTACATCAAAGATACGCAACTTCACAACAGCTTTTACAAACTTACACCAGTTTCCACTGCATGAAAGTGTCATTTACACCAGTGTGCAATAAGCATATCAGACAATGCTGGTGGCCTTTACAGTACAAGGAGAACTACATTCAAAAGCATCACCCTGGGAAAACTACACCTAAAGGTGGTCAAGGACGTGGAAGGAGAGGCGCAAAGGAGGCCGTGTGAAGTCTCTGGGGCGAGCAGAACCAACAGAGCTGGGGCGGATTCCACACGTGTGGTACCTAGAGGCCGGACTGAAGCAGGCGGCTGCTCAGGGTGGAGCGAGAGACTGTGTGAGGGACACGTCTGTGGAGGCGGGGCTGCGGCAGTGGGGATATGTGTGGCAATCCCACTGAACATCTGGCCCAACACTTGGAGCAGCTGCAGCTCACGAGCGTGCTCAGCCTCCCGGCGCCTGTCCTCCAGCTGCAGACGTTGCTCCTCGTGTCTGTAGAAGTTCTCCTCCGCCACAGTGCTCTGTTCCAGAAAGTGCTCCATCAGCTTGTCCAGAGAAAGGCTGGCATGGTGCTTCTTGGTTCTCCTAGGCCTGCTGGCAGAGGGGCTGCTGAAAGTCTGGGCGCTGCTCTGACTGAGTGCTGCACCTGCACAGGTAACCGTGGTGTGAGCAGCTGCTGTCAAAGAGGACTGCAATCCTGTCCCTAGAGAGCTCCGTGTGACCAAGACCACTGTTAAAATCCAGGGCTGTAACATTTGCCTCTGACTACATGTAGTCAAGGAAATCATATCGACTGCACTTTCTAGCCTCTTGCGTGGTCTCACAGCTGTATGTTGTCACATGGTTTAACCCACCTATAGAAACCAGCTGTTTCCAATACTGTTTGCTTCGATGTGACTCTGCAAATCTTCATAAATCGGATCAATGTCAAATTTGGTATTACAGCTCTAAACCTGGACAGGAACATAGCTGAGGTCAAATGTTCTGTCCAATTTTGAAAACTGACATTTTTTTTAAAACGTCACCGTTTAATTCAATGGTCGGATCAATGAAACTCTGACTCATTCGTACTACACCCATCAGTCAGAATAGCCACAAAGGAAAGTTAAATACGTTTGTGTGGCAGGTGACGTTTCATTTCCCACACCTGTAGCTGCACTAAAACTCCTGCAGCCTATCTGAGGGTTAAATGCTCAGTAGTTACTGCAGGCTTTGGATTTAATTGCTGCAGGTTATCAATAGCTGCCTCGCCTTAGAGAACTGAAATATCTGTTAAGGAACCCTCTAAGCAGAAAGTGCACAGTGGTGAAGGTCAGGCCGCTGGCAGCCAGGGCAGATGGTCCCACTAAACCCGCTAACGTGGAGTGAAAAGGTGTGCAAAAGAAACAGCAGATCTGGGGTGTCGTCAGTTTCCTACTCACTGCTGCTCTCGGCCGCCGGGACAGCGAAGGAGGGGAACTCCAGCTTCACTGGGGGCTCTGTGTTGGAGCCCTCTCCAGTGCTCCCCCTGAAGGGCTCCTTCGCATCTCCTGCACCCTCCTCTTCATCGTCATCATCCTGTGTCCCACCACTGCCCAGAACGTGCGCATCCGCGTGCTCCCTGCTGCTAAGGATCCTCTCCATCTCCTCGTAGAACTTGCAAGCCCTGTGGCAGTGGCCGTTCCTCCTGGAGCTCTCCTTGGCCTGGTAGTACTGCCTCTTGAGGCTCTTGACGCGGATCCGGCACTGCTCCGGCGTTCGTTCGAAGCCCATCTGGCCGAGGCGCCCGGCCACGTCCCGGTAAACGTGGCTGTTGCGGAAGTTTCCATCCAGCGCCGTCTGGACGTCCTGCTCGCCCCAGATGTGCAGCAGCGCCCGGGTCTCCATGTCCGACCACAGGAAGCCCCGGGTGTTCGCCAGCATCGCGACCGGAGAGCTCCTCGCTATCTGCACTGCTACGCCGTTGCTACGGACAACTTACTCAGAGTCCACGAGAAACACATTAACGCGCTTCGGCCTGGCAATCCGGGGGTCAGACCCCATTCACCGCATATCATGTCAGCGAGCAGTTTCCCAAGTCGGCAACATTGTCACAGCCAATAAACCACCTTCACACGCAGATTCGTCTCGTCACGGCGCGGCGCGGGGGTCGCGGAGCGCGTCACCCGAACGCGCGCACTTCATCACAGCCACTGCCGGGCGGGCGGCCGCCGGTGTCCGCTGGGTCTTAGAGGAGCCGGTTCCCAGCGCCGTTCGTTTGTTAAGGGGAGCCGTATAAACAAAATACAAGTCACCGTTTAAACTAACAATACTACAATTCACGGGCACGTAAACCATGGTTAAACCAACCGATAACCGTCGCACTGGTAAAACGTCACTCGCGCATATAAGTAATTGGCGACCGTGTGTCCTGGGTTTAAACGTGTGGTCGCGTGAAATTCAGCTGCACAGGACCAGAAAAATGAGGAAAAACGTATTTTGCACAACGACACGCGCCTCCCGCCAACATTTACCTGCTCGGTTCACAAAGAGGAGACCAACTGCCACGGAAACAAGCACCGCCAGCAGCCACGAGCCCACGGCGCCCGTCGCCCAGCGCATCGGTGCGGGACGCGGTTCTTACCTAAACACAACGGTAGCTTGCGGGCCACTGCGGGCACGAGAAGGCGGAGACGCCCGCAAGAAAACATGCGCGTGGTCGAGACTCGCACACGCGTTCAAACGCCAAACCAGGAAGCGGCCGGCTAAAGAGAAGCGAACACTGAACCGCAGCAACACGCACGGCTTGACAGCGCCATCCAGAGGCTTCGGGGAACGTCCTCCTCCACGTGACTCTCCTTCCAGGCCCGTCTGTTGACTGACTGAGTAGCTGAAGCACCGCAGGGTGTACTGGACTGTTACTGTTACTGTTACTGTTAAATGAAGCTGAGTGAACAGTTGTAACAAACTCAGTATCGTCTGAGCCACATCAGAGTTATTTAGCCAGATCAATCAACACGTCTACAATAAAAAGTGTGCAGTTAAACTATACAGGCGTCTGCTGTGTAATATAAAGTAAAACAGTTAATAATAAAACCAGTGTTTGAAATGTGTCGCTCCTCCTCTTACTGGAATGTTCTCATATCGGTTACTATCAGTCAACTATTTAGTACTAAATTTAGAATTTCTGGTATGATCAAGCGACATTAAGATATTGCAAATCTTCATCAAATACATTTGTTTAATAAAGGGGACACAAAACCGATAGAGAAGCAGCGGGAGCCGATTTGCAGCGAAACTTGGTGCATCATGGGTAATGATTTTATCCACACGTGGTCAACAGATCAACGAAAAGCAGAGATTTGTCACAGCGCTGTAGGGCTGTTATGAATAATGTCCAAGTGGTACAGCAGCTCAGCCAGAGAGTCTGGTTGTAGGGCGACAGAAAAGAGCGCCGGGAGCTGATTATAAATGCGGGTAAACAAAGAAAAATCACAGTTCATAGAGAAATCGGGACGAGTCGGAACTTTGGGTTAGGAGGCTTAAACCTTCGCTCTGATGCATGGTACAACCTCACGGCTTTCTATTTTTTGACCCTAACAAAACCTTGATTCGAGAGCAGATGACCAAATTTAGGTCCCATTCACATGTCTGAAGCACATATCAATTAATTAGATTTTGGCAGCAATTTCCTTAAATTCAAATTTACCCAAATTATTTATTTACTTCATACAATTTTATTGTCCGGATGTTATGGTCTCTTTTTTAATCCCCACTTTGGACTCAAGGGTGACTTTTCACCTGTTAGTGGAACTGTTAGCATCACCGAGACCAGCTGTAAACACCGAGGAAGCGAGTTAGACTAACAAAGTCCCACTCTACTGATATCTACCGCTGTGTTCGCCCTTTTATAAAATAAATTGTCACGTAAAAATAAATAAAATGAGCATGGTAATTTAACGATTCGCATTTCGAATGTTCATAACGGGAAGAACTTTCTTTAAAAAAAGCTGACTAATATGGTGGGTTAAATCGTTAGTGACAGCACATACTGGCAAGAGGAAAAATGACCACTGATACACTAACACCAGAGATTTACGCATTTAAGAACAGCTACATACAGACGGCAAAAGCGATTTTCAAATCACGTTTAACTTTTGTTATGCACATGTTCTGCTATCAAACATAGTCCACCGCGTTTTTCTGGATATAAGAAATAAAATACAGACACGCGATACCGCGCGGTTCTCCTTCTTCATCCTACCTTCCTGTTTCGTCACCGGCCCCGCAGTTCCTTCCCAGCAGTATGAAGTTGAGCGAGAGTTACGGGGTGTGTGTAGTTGTGCGGGGCGTCGCCTTCAGTAGGTTCACTGGGGCAGTTACGAGCACGGCGTGGTCGCGCGCAATTCACAAGGTGGTCTCCAGGTGAGGAGAAGATCTTCTGCCATGATCTGCAGATCTGCCAAGAGCTCGATTCCGAGTTAAACAACTTTGTGAGGTGTTGAGGAAGACGGGAGGGTGAAGCGGGCACCATGCCGCAGTATGCCAAGACCAAGAAGCCCGACGTGAAGCTCGTCATCCTGGGGGACATGAACGTGGGCAAGACATCGCTGCTGCACAGGTACATGGAGAGAAAGTTCAAGGACACCATCAGCACGGTTGGAGGGGCCTTCTTCCTCAAGCAGTGGGGGCCCTACAACATCTCCATCTGGGACACGGCGGGTACGCGCTTCTCCGCGCTCCTTCGCCAACTTCTCGCTTTTATCCGCTTTCCTCTATGCTGGTTGTGCTCACTGTGTGGACAATGGCGACAGTCAAGAGTTTCTCTGGTTTTCAGTTTGTTTTGGGGAACTGGAGGACAAACGGTGTCGTTTCACACGAACCTCGAACGTCAGTATTCGTTTTGTGAGCGTTTGGCAAACGCAGCGCCGCAAATACAAACTCCATTTAATAACAGTGGATTGTTTCCCCGCCGCAGAGGGGTCCTGGTTTCGTTTGCAGGGATTGATCTTTACGTGTAACTCCCATGTGTTTGTAGTTGGAAATTGTTCCGAATCTCACACACAGAGACGATTAAAAGGAAGCCTTTGGGTCGCTTTTTGCTATGTTTTGTGCGGAAATGGTGAGTCCAAAGTCGGAATGAGGCGCTCGGTTCATAAGGACAACTTGGGAAACATGGCTAACTGGGGACGCAAGTTTCTGAGGGAAAAGCTGTTACTGGCTTTGTGTGTCTGGCTCACACGTCTCTTTTAATCATTACCTTTTCTCCACTTAGTTGGCATTTTGTGTCTTTTTCCCTCTGTCACATGTGGCCTCAAATTGCCCACATAAACCACGGAGAATAATATCTAGAGGCTTCGCTGCACCAAACGTCGTTATACTGCTGGCTCACCTGGGACAAGTGCGGTAAAAGCAGGGAAAGGTGTTGGCCACCATCACTTGAGACACTAGCATTTAAGAGATGTAACCTGTTTTGTGCCTTAAATGCACCAAAACAATAGTTTTTGACTTACCTGCACAGTCAGGACCCCAGACCCCCAGCGGAGGCGGAGGACCCGACTTAAGTGCATGTCAGTTGCAGAAGTGGGATAACTGTATTTAAAAAGTGTACAAACGTCACCCCAAGTGTGTTTAACCGGCAAAGAAGTGATGGAATTGCATCGGCCCCTGAGAAAAGTGCAATGTGGTGTCGTTCCGGGCAGTTTGTAATGAGGAGAGAAGAGGTTAGGGGAGATTATGTGGCAATATTGTAATATCCTGAATGTTTTTTTTCAATGTGCAGCAAAGGTTAAAGCAACATGAACTCAAGTCATCGGTCACATGGGCCAGTGTGTAGTTTGAAGTCCACTGTTTCTTTTCTTTTTTTTTTTTAATGGTTACGTTTTAGTCACCATACTTTATTTAAAGCAGTGGAAAGTCAGAGCTTAAGCTTAAATTTTTAGCTTGTATAACTTGCAAATGTGATGTCAATACAAAGGGTTAAATGGCATCTTACCAGTGCCTGACTTCAGACAATGTTGTGCAACACACTGGATTCTTCTGTTTGACCTCTTGGAGTGTGTGAAATCACCACATTTTTCTCTTCTGTTTCCTTTGTCATGAGTGCTGATCAGAAACCACAGTTACGTCCACCTCTTTGTGCCACATAGACCACATGACTTCCTTTCTTTTTTCCTAAAAACCACATGACTGCTGGGGCTATAAATGTATACAAAATATTTGTTTGCAAAGTGGACACATTTTGAAATGTACATTATCTTTTCCCCAACATTTAAAAATTGGAACCTTTAAAAATACAACGCTAAACTGACTACAATCTCTAAAAGGACTGAATTTATTGGTTAGTGAGGGGCAGGTTAACCAGTCACTTGATTTATAGTTAAAGTCCATTTCAGTGGTGGGACCCCCAGTAAGGATGGCAAAGCTCTGATTTACAGCGCTTGTCCAGGCTGGACACAATGGAACTGGTATCCTAGGAATTTCCAAACTGGAACGGTGGTGTCTAAATGGGAACGGTGGCCTCGGCTCACCCAGGCTGTGCTGAGGTCTTATCAGGGTCACGTGACCACACAGTTATGTTAGAACTGGGACTTTTCTGTAGAGTTGTGCTTGTTTGTAACCATACATTTGCAGCCTGACAGAACAGTTCTTCTGAGTCATGTAGCTGGTTTCACACGCTGGCAGATGGGAACGAGTGCTGTGTTGTTTCCTGTTTTAAGAGCTGATTCAGCCGTTCCTGGGTTCACCCAGCAGATTAGGTTAGTGACCGTGACCCTGGTGTAATATAATACTTGTTTTTCTTATTAATTCATCTGTTTTGGACATATTCATTGCAATGACTTAACCCCTCAAGTTGTTCTTTCAAATTGGCATTAAAAATTATCCACTTAACATTTTAGCATGCATTCTGTTTTCCTCATTTTTATTCGTTTTTGACACATTGTTTCTAAGGTTAAAAGGCTGGTCTGTAAACAGAGCTTGTGTGCATATGCACACACGCCCCCCCCCCCCCCCCC